>CM023096.1:17186713-17547732 GCA_013103745.1 Gardenia jasminoides
ATTTGGGAGCCATCTAAAAGAAATAAAATAAATGTGTGAAAGTAAAATGAGTGGAACATAGCTTGAAGGACAAAGAGAATTTCATTTCATTTGTAAAGAAACAAGATATGAGATAATACTATGGAAGCATAATTAAAGGCATAATTTTAAACAAGCAATTAAAATAACAAGTGCATTGTTTTTGAAGACATGATTGATATCAAAGCATGATTCGTTTCTAAGGTAAGTTCACGTATTAAGCAGAACCTCCTTTGAAGCGGTGGAGACAATCGGCATTAATTTTGCATAGCTTCTTGAGGAATCAAAGGAAATTCTGCGTTCTCCAGGGATCGTGGTGTCAAGGGTGGCCAGACAAACAGGCAAGAATAGGAACAAGCATTGAAATAACGTCTCTATATCATCGTTAGACCTTTTTTTTTTCTTCAACCTACGTGCAGATTACTCAGGACAGGGCGAGAATGTAAATACATGTGATACTGAATGGAGGATGTCCACATGTTGATCTCTTTCCTTGGCTTATCCGGCAGCGGTAGAAATTGTGCGTCAAGCTGGTTCCGAATTCTTTTCCAAGGCCTTTTCCATCTCAAATCCTCTCGATCATCTCTTTGCTTCATCATCACCGCTCCAGTCCTGCTGCATGATTGGCAGGCGATTTACCGTTGGGAGCCTATCCACGAAACTATGTCGGCCATATGGTGAGGAGACTAAGTTTCTCTTGGGCTTCATCCTTGGATCCGGGGTTGACAACTATAGTGCAATCATCTTCGGCAAACACGATTGATTTGGTCATTCACGATGAACCTCGATCTCGATGAAGAGAGGAGGACCAGAACCAGGTATGTATCAAGGTCGCCCCAACAAGATATTGTAGACGCCTGGTGAAATCCATTACTTGACAAGCCACTTGAAAGGCAGTGGTCCTATCTCCAAAACCAGGTCCACCTCTCCGATAGACTCCTTCCTTGCACCATCGAAGCCTCTTACTATAGTAGCTGACGGACGCAACTTGATGTCGGACAACCCTAGTTTTACAAGCGTGTTCCACGGGCAAATGTTTAGTGCCGATCCATTGTCTACTAGTACCCTTGGCAGCAGCCTCCCATTGCAGCGCACAGATATGTATAAAGCCTTGTTATGCCCTATCCCTTCGGTTAGATCCTCGTCAGAGAAGTAGATGTGATTAGCGGCCAGCACATTTTTAATGACATGTGAGAACTTCTCCACAGGGAGATCCTTAGGCACTTGAGCCTCATTCAAAATCTTAAGGAGCTTCCCTGAAGTTGGATGTCAAAAGGATTCAAGATGGAAATACGTGCGGGCATCTTATCCAATTACTCCACAATCTTGTACTCACTTAGTTTCAACATTTTTAGAAAATCCAAGGTCTCTTCGGTCACGGGTGCTTAGGTGGTATGGGACTCTCTCGACTAGTTTACGGATTATGGGACTCTTCCGGACCTTGTGATGGTAGTCTCTTTCCTCTATGTCCTTATCTTCAAATTGCGGTGTAGGTTGATCATTAGTTCCATGGTACTTCTTGCAATTTGTTGACAGTGCAACTTGGCTCAGAATTTTCAGTATGGTGACTCTAGCAATTCTAGAATGAAAGGTTCTCAATACCTGCATGTCTCGAGAGGTTCACCTCTATCATCGAAGCTCTTCTCTTCTGCTGACGGTTGATTAAACTTTTCTTCAAAGATATCTTCATATTCAGGCCAAGAACTCCTTACATGTGAGAGTTTCTTTTCTCTCAAATGATCCACCCCATTACCTCGGCTCTAATGAACTGTAGGCGAATAGGGTCAAGCAAACTCTTATTGGCTTCTATTGACGCTCTTGTTCATTCCTCCTTCTCATCACTATGTCCCGGCATCCACCATGTCTTGAATTTTGCTTCAAGGCCCAACAATTAATCTGGTTGAATGTCCCGGGCTTCCGAATGGTAAGTCTGCATGACACATGGGGATCATTACCAGGAGAGTCCCAGGGGATATAATTTAGGAGGGAGGGATAGTGCCGATTTAGCGGCTACTGGCACTCAGCCTTTCATCTGACTGGTCAATGGACCAGTCGGTGAAACTAAGGTTTTCTGATTTTGCATTTCATTATGCTGAAAAGAATTTTGGACAGGATTTTGTGGGGCAGGTCTAGGAGCATAATTCTGACGGGGGGTGGGAGATAGGTTGGGAAGTTAAAAACAAAGGTGGGGGATTCAAATGAATAGGTCGAGGGTGAAGCATTTGGGTGGCAGTGTGATAAACAGGTTGATGGTAGGGATAAGGTGAGTATGAGCTTGAACTGGTGAGGTGACTCCGAGTTTTGGGCCTAAAAGGTGGGTTTTGATTCCACACAAAAGCAGCTTCCCCTTCTTTCTTTTTCAACGGGAGTTTCCTCCCACTGCCATTCTACCCTTGCAATGCTTCCAATTGCTGTTTCAGGGCAGTCACATTGACAATTTTCCCAACTTTAACAAACTCATCATACTCTTCCAGCTTATTGACAATTGCAGCAAAAGAACTCCCAATCATTCAAAAATCTCCTCAAAATAAGGCGGATCATGAGTTTTAATGAAAGTACGTACAATCTCCTCTTCCGTCATGGGAGGCTCAACTTTAGCGGCCAACTTCCTCCACCGCTTAACATATGACTTATGATCCTCTGAGGGCCTTCTCTTGGTTCCCTCAAGCGTGGTTCTGGTCGGCGCTAACTCACAATTGTATTCGTATTGCTTCACAAAAGCAGTCGACAAATCCAGCCAAGAATTAATTTCATTCGACTTCAGGTTTGAATACCAATCCAAAGCATCTTCCTCCAAACTCTCGGGAAATAGACGCATGGGTAAATTCTCATCATCTATTGGTTTACCAAGTTTGTTGGCAAACATCTTAAGGTACGTCTTGGGGTTACCGGTTCCATCATACTTGCTGAACTTGGGGGTCTTGAAACCTACTGGCAGCTACACATCAGGGAACAGGCAAAGGTCGTCATAGTCCAGGCCACCGTGTCGGTTTAGTCCTTGATTCTTCCTTATGAATTCATCAAATTTATCCAGCCTTTTCAGCAAATCTTTGTCAACTGGTGCAACAAGGTCATCCACCGCCGATTTTCCTTGGGAAGTCAGATCCCACACAAATGATTCAGTGGTATGGTATTGAGGCTCTGGAGGGTGAGTAGGCATGTTTAAAGTGATATGGGTTTGAGTATGAGGGTTTATCTTTTTGGTCGGGCTTAGTAGGATGCAATTAGGATGGGAATGTGGAAGATTGGTGTTGTGATGAGAAAAGGTAACATCGTATGGGTTAGAAGTAGGCGGGACAAAAGTAATTTGAATATTGGTCAGGAAGGGGAGTTGACTATCTGTCACAGGGAGGTTGCTAACAACGGGTCCATGCTCATTCGAGACACCTCCTCTATTGTTATTTGCCACCAACTGATCAATTACACGCCTTTGCACAGCTATCTCGGTGCTCATCTCATTCAACCTTCCCAGTACTTCACTTAACTGAGCTCCCAAGGTAGCAAAGTCAGGCGAAGTGACCAAAGCATTCCTATCTGAGCCTTCTGGTGCAGAACTCATGTTTACGGGTTGCTTCAAGCTCTTGATTTTGGATCGGGTAACGATGGGACTTCTGCGTGAAGCTATTTTTAAAAGTACCTGAGTAGGAAGAGAAGCACACTTTAGAAGCTTATTTCCAAAGGGAGCTGTGGAGATTTATTTGAAAAGAAAAAAACAAAAAGAGTGAAGTTAGTGATTGTTTATATAATTCGGATGCATGTCCTAGAGGGGAGCCCTTTTGTGCCAAGGGTAGGCCTAGCATGATGCAATACTTTCAAGACGGAGCCCGTTCATCAAACCTGAAATTTGACACTTGTGAAAATGATGAAAAAGTTCTTCATTAGCAAATTCTAAAACTTCATAGTCTACATCATCTCTTGAAGACGTTCTTGTACAAAACCATTGAATTTTTTCAGCCTATCTATTACAGCATCTTTTGGTTCTTTAGAGTAGGGGTTCCTCACGCGCTCAACTTGGTCATATAGTTCGGCACATTTCCATTTCAAGTCTTGATTTTTGTTTTGCATCTCTTCATACATCTTCTTGTTCTTGTCCAAATCCTTGTTTGCTTGCAGTTGCTTCAATTGTACATTCTCTCTATCCTTTGCCTCAATGATCGCCATCAATCTCTTGACTTCATCGGTCTGCGCCCCTTGCAGCTATCTTCCATCACGATTCCTAAGCCACTCTTCATACTGAGGTGTGACCATAGCCAACTGTTTATGTTGTGGAATGTAAGCAATATCCTTGTCCTTGATAACGCGTTCCCATGCTTATGCTGATCGGTACCTTCATTGGAATTTCCTCGGACAGATTCCCTTGTCAAAATGATGGTGAAGTTGGTCAACCGGGTAGAGGCGGTAGCCCTTGAACGTCCCAACTGTCTCAAAAATCTCTTTGGAGTGTAGCTCATAATGCCTTGAGTTCCTAGCAACGGTATAAAATTGGAGGATTTGGTGTGAAGAGCCGGATCGAGGCAGTCCGTCCAATCTAGTACCCATCTAATCTTGTGATCTGGTAGTGTATTCAAAAAGTCCACCCATTCTGAAGCATTCCTTGATAGGTTATTCCTATCTACTCTCTTGTAATGAGTAATCAACCAATTGTATCCAACTAGAGGCACACTATCAGGAGCAGGTAATTGTCTTTTGAAATGTTCCATAGCCCACATGTGCGTCGGTTGATCCATGAAAGAACTTCACCCCCTTTTGGCAATTTGTACAAGCTACGAATAGGTCTGCTAATATGGTCGGTACTATAGAGCCTCGTCGATTTCCAATCCTATAGAACAGGTCATTCATAAGGTTGGTGATCTTAAAACCAATTTTTCCGTCTCTTCTTGGAAATAAATAGACTCCTGCCATGACAAATCCATATACCCATGGCCTTTTGTACTGCAGTGCTTTGAAATTGAACGAAAAATCTTTGGCATATTTGTCGAATCCATCTCTTTCAGCAAATCTGTCAAACAAAAACCTTACATCTATGCTTTGATCTGACTCTAGTTCCACAGACTCCTTTAATCCAGTGAAGCGACAGAACTCAGCCTTTCCAGAAGCAAAGGGAAATATCACTACAGTACCTTCTAATGATAAGTTAAGAAGACTAAATACCTCCTCAATTGTCATAGCAAATTCCTTATTTCCTATCCTAAATGCTGAACAGCTAGGGTCCCATAGTTGGATTAGAACCTCTACCAAATACCCATCAGGTTCTATGTCCTTGAAATTCCCAATTGGTCCGAGGTATGTTGCTACTTGGTTGATCTCGCTTGGTGAGAAAAGCCTGGGTCATAGCTGAATTTCTACTGGAACTGCTAACAGTTGCTTGATACGTCTAGGTCTATCCATCTGAATCATGTCAACTGGGTCAAATACCTTACCTACAGACCCCACCTATCCAGTTTTACTGAAATTTAAACATGAATCTCCTATAAAGGGTTATGTACCCAGGAGAAGTGAGGTGGGCGTAGTTCTATAATGGGATTCCCTAAGTGGCATTCCCTCTATGGCTTATGCATGATGCCATTTTATTAAAGCAAGTAAGGGTGCGAAATGAAACATGGCCTATAGGAGCCCCATTTGAATGCCGGGGTAAGCCTAAAAATGATATGCAATTACAACTTAAATGCAATAGATATAAATTCAAACGTGCAATAGCCTATCTAGAAGGATGGCTTGTCTTAAAAGAGTGCCAAGACTCTTATTTTCTAGAGTTGTGAAATGCAAGAAAAGGGAAGACAACAAAAGGTTAGTTTAATCGACAGATATCACATAACACGTTGGAGTAACAAATTGCACAAAAATAAAGAGGGGTGGAATCCCTTCTCTCGTGTCTAGTGATCCTTAATAGGGTAAGATGTACTCTACCCTAGGCAATTCTAACATGGATGCATGAGGTTGAGCTCACTAATGCATCTAGACTCGACAAAGGTTACAGGCTCCCAAACCTTCAGACCAAAAGGCAAAAGGTCATCAATCCGAATGCCTCAAGTCGGTGGTTCGAGTGATCCCCTGGACATTGCTACGTGCACGTCGTGCCACGGCCACATGTCCAAGTGGATCAATCCTAATCCTAATAGGGAAGAGTGGCGTGACAAGCCACTAAAGTAAAAAAAATAGGGTCAAAGTAAAATACATATGCACGTATGAAAGTGATTCCCTTTAAGAGGAGGGATTCAAATACCAAACATTCTCGAGACTCTAGGGTAGATGCACACCCACCCCAAATGCAAGGCGCAGTACAAGTAAATATCAATACAAATAAATAAACAATAATTGATTCATCATGTACGCGATGTGTAAGGAGTGATTGCGCGGGAAAAAATCCTAAAAAAGAAAAGAAAAAGAAAAAGGAAATGCAACCTAAAACATCCAAATGTGATATATAAGAAAGTTAGAAAAATGAAATAGTCAACTAAATCAAGTGCTCGGACCCTCTTAGGAAAATCCCCAGCAGAGTCGCCAAGCTGTCGCGCCCCATTTTTGAAAGAAGGTAAAGAAAACTCGTCGTTTTGAGTTTTTTTAGTTGAAAAAGGTTTTTTAGTTAAAAATTGATTTTTGAAAAAGAAAAAGAAATGGGTCATGGGACTACAAAAATGCGACGATTTGGACCCAAAAACAAAAGTCTAAAAATGGGTTTTTAGAAAAGTTTGGAGTCGCCACTTGGCATGGATTTTAGGTGTACCAAGTCACCCAAAAATTTTAATTAATGAAAATAAACTAAGAAAACCCTTTTTTAGACGACTCCAGGTCTTTGAAAAACTAGAGAAAAAGGTTCAGGAGTCACAATTGAAAGAAGGGAAGGCAAAGATTCGATGTTACTCGTCTCTAAGGCACCCTTCTAACCTAGTCTAAGCTAATTGCAAGATTTAGTTAAAAATTTCCTAATTCTAACTTTAAAATTTATCACTTTTGGATGTTATCTATATGAATGCAAAACTCAAACCTAATATTGGATCTAGAGGGGGCAAAATGTCTCCTTGCGGTTTGATTGGAATTGATCACATTAGTTGTGTCATCCAAATTTGATCCCTCGAGGAGGTCACGAAAAATGCAAATGATGAGACTCAAAAAAACAAGAAACTAGGGTTTTCAAAAGAAATGCAATTCTTTATAAAAATCTCAAGGAAAAGAAATTAGATTTTTGAAAAGATGAATTTTTAAGTGTAAAAGGAACTTGATTTTCAAAAGATGAAATTTTAAGAAAAATGGATTTTGACTTTGAATTGTTAAACGGGAAGAAGAAACTTGAATTTTAAAGAATGATTTTGATAGAATTTAAAATAATGCACATGTATGTCCTAAAGAGGGATAATGCAACATAATGGGTGCGGGGAACTAAATTCGTGACTTCAATTTTCCTTTTCATAGAAGGAAATAAAAGCGTGCTAAGGCTAGGAAGCCATACTCGCTCTTTTTCCTAATTCAAAGGGTAATGCCCTAAAAAAGCTAATGACATGTTTCGCACACGGGATGGGAGAAAACTATCATGCAAAATGGAAAAGAAACCCTAAAAGTGAAAAGTGTGTGAAACTTGTGTCTAATGCATGAACGGTCTTAAGGGTCTAGCATTGGACTAGCCCTTGTCTAAAGGTTCTCACTAACATTGGATTAGTGAGACATCGAAAGGAAAGGCCACAACTAGTGTTGGACTAGTGTGACGACGTTAGAGAGAATGAACCACAACTAGCATTGGACTAGTGTGGTGACGTCAATACATTTACATAATAAAACATGTAGACATGATAATAAAGCAAGTAAACACATAGAACACATAAACACATAACACATAGGCATAATATCTAAATGCAAAACCTAGGAAAGCGATAAACACATAAGCATGCAAACACACAAATAAAGCATATAAAACCTAATTATTACATTGGGGAAACCTATATACAATTCTAGAGGGGAAAATCAAAATAATAACCTATCTATTACAACTTGGCATTCAAGGCCTCCAAATAATTTACCCAAAATTTAAATAAAACAAATAAAGACTAAAAATGAATAAAAACAAAGGAAAACTTAATTTAAACATGCAAAATCATGCAAAAACACATAGGAGCACATAAGGGTACATAATAAGGGGAGAGAAGTTACCATCCCTTGATGTTATGTCTCAACTGAATGCCCAAATGAGGGGAATGGCTATCTAAGACTCAATGTCAAAAAAAGGGGATTAAGGCACCAATTTAAAGGAAAAATCAATCAAGAATCCAAAGATGAGATATTAAAACAAACTATGCAAGCAACATGGATAAGACTGGAAAACATGAATACTAAAGTAAGTTTCTGAATCAAAAGGGTGGAAAATAGCAACAAAACAGAAAAGCAGAAAGGTTACGCGGAGGGTTACGTGGACCCGTACGCGCAACCAAGGTCGCGTTTCATGCAAAAAAAGATTCAGAAGGAAAACGCGGATTGGAAACGCGGATCGAGCCGCGTGACCTCCCGCGTTTCTTCCCATCTTCAAAATTCCAGGAAGATTGCTTCTAGTTTTTCCAACCAAAACACCAATACAACACCAGAGACAGCAAGATCAATTTCAAGGCATAAATATTATCATTCAGATCACATAAAGACGAGCTAAACCTAAAAAGGTCGAATCTTAAGCATTAACATCATCAAGTAGGAAGAAAATAGGAGAAAAGAAACTATCAGAATAGAAAAGCGGGGCGTTACGCAGAGAGATTAGCGTAAGTACTCTGCGTTTCTTCACATCTTCAAACATTCAAAGAGAAACGCGGAGAGTTATGCTGATCAGTTCGCGTAAGAACCTCGCGTTTCTTCACATCTTCAAAGTGTGAAGAACATTTTTCCAGAAATTTTGCAGAAAACACAACAAAATCAACACAGAAACATCTGACATCTGATTTTTAAACGTAAAAACAAGTCTATGAGTTTTACCAAAACTATATAAACACAACCATACTCATACTATAACACATAATCATCATCATTATCATAAAAAACTCAAAGAACACAACCATGGCCTTGGTTCCACCAAAAGGCCCAACTTTTCAGCGATTTTTTGATTAAAATAAAGTAGATAAAGTAGAGGGAAACTACCTGAGTCAGAAGCTTTACAAAAAAAAGGACCAAAACTCCAAACAAAATGATCTTCACTCCCAAAAAAGAAAAGCCCTAGCTTTCTTTTCTCTCCTTTCCCTTTTTCTTTTCTTTTGATTCAGCTGTTTCTCTCTCTCTTTCTTCACTTTCCTCACTCCAATTCGTTTTCCTCAGTCTTTTTTTTTCCCTCCCTTCTTAGAAAACCTAAGGAGCTATTTATAATCCATTTACCCTAGAACCAAAGGCTTGGATGCATTTAGGGTTTGTTGGTTGATTTTTGATCATTAGATGGGGTGTTAGGGATTAAGGGTGAGTTAGGGATTAACTAAATAGGTTCCTTGATGCTAAAATACAGCTGAAAATGAGGAGAAAAATGGCTTGAAAAATCGCGCGCGTATTTTTTTAGCCTCTGATCAGGTTACGCGGGCTGTTACGCGGACCACTCCTCGTAACAGGTCCGCGTTTCAGTTCTAAGCCCCCCCATTTTTTTTAAACCCTACAAAAATAAGAAAATATGTTATAATAAATAAATAAATACTAATAGATAAAAAAACATGACGTAATAATTGAAAAAGTCAAAAATTTGGTGTCTACGCTTCTTACACTTCTGAGATTGCTGTTTTGACCACAGAAATTTATGAATTTGATTTCGAAATCTTCATATGAAATGTGGCCTTGTGTCCTAGCATCAAAACGGCATAAAATATATCTCAATCTGATAAATGGAGCTCCAGATATGATCAAAATCAAAAGGTGGCAAAGCTGTCAACTTTGCTCCTTCTCTTTTGTGTTCTTTCCTTTACTTTCCTTGGTTCGATTCACTTTCCTTGGTTCTAAATAACATTTTCACTCTATTCTTATATCTAGACTTTTACCCTAAAATATTTGTAGACTTTCCCTTGATTTGTATCAAAGGCCTTGTGAGATTAGAATTAAGTTTGGAGGATTAAAGTTGGTAATGTTCAATGAGATATTGAAGTGAAAATTCTTATTTCTTATGGATTGGAGATTAGTGAAAGTCTTGTTATATCATGTTTCATCTCAGGATTCGATTATGTCAAGAAGATGGACTTATGATTGTTGTGTTGAGGTGAAAATGAGTTTAATTGGTGAGTGATCCTTTGTTACCCTTGATTGGCTTATTAGTGAGATATGTGGATTTGTAAATGTATGTGAGGAGATTAGTTCTTTAACTTACATGAGATATTATGGATATATGGTCTACATGAGATAAAATGGATAAATGTGATATCTAAAGTGAAATAGATTTTACAGTTGATCATAGTAAGATATAAAAAAGGGATAGCTGGAGTTTTGGAGTAATTGTTAGAATTCCGAGAGGAAACCTGTGAAACTTTTGGGATAGAAAGGTGAAAGAACTAAGGTATAAGCGAATCCTTTTAGTGAAAGTTCTATGGAAAAATCATGAAACCGAGGGAAATAATTTGAGAGGTAGGGAAAGAGATCCAAAACGAAGTATCCAGACTTGTTTCTTAATCAAAGTATGAATTTCGAGGGCGAAATTCCTTTAAAGGGGGGAGGATGTGAGGGCTTGGAAATTATATTTTTATCAAAAAATAAACAATAATGCTAATCATAATTATATTATGTATTTTAACTAAAATATTAGTGAATTTATGCATTGAGTTTATACATCAAGTCATTATTTTCTAAGTTAGAGAATTTTTCATAAATAAATTGCCCAATTTTTGTTTCGACCAGTTTAAGTGTTAATTGTCGAGCCGTGACATGAATAGTAGATCTAAGATGAAACTGAGCATATGTAGAGACTTTGTAGAGATACATTTATGGTAGGACAGTGTCAGAAGGAGAAAATCCAGTAAAAGTTAGAGCGATGCGCGCCGACACGACATAAAGTCAAGTTGGTGGAGTTAGCCACCAACTCTCCTTAAAACATAGAGAGCCAAGCCTTTTGTCCCCTTAATATCTTCCTTTTTGCTCCATCTTCTCCTTCATTTTTCAGCCAACTAAGGAAGCAAAAGAGAGAGAGGGAGCCGGGGTAGAGAGAGAGAAATAGAGAGAGAAAGGAAGCTTGCTTCTTCTTCTTCTTCATCTTCATCTTATTGTCCCTTGAAGACTCCATTTGAGAGCTTATTTTGCTCCTTTTCTTCTTGCTCCCAGCCGAGGTAGAGAGAGATAGAGAGGGAGAGTTGAGAGAGAGCAAGTGAGAGAAAGAGGAAGGTACATCTTGTTCTTCTTCTTGATCTTGAAGTTTTGCAGAATAAATCACCAAGAAACAAGTGGATCTTTGGCTAATCTTGGACGATCTTGAGGGTGCAAAGTTTGGAAGACAACTCTTGGGTAAATCTACACTTGATCTTGCTAGATTTAGTTAGATCTTGAGGTATGATGCTTGGACCCTCTAGTTTAGTCTTGATAATGGTAGATCTTCTAGATCTATGGATTATTCTTGCTAGAAAGTATTATCTTGAAAAATTGAAGTTGGGCTCTTGAACTCCCAACTTAGGTAGCTGTCTTGAGGTGGCTTGCTTGGTAGCTTGAATTTTACCTCTTTAATTAGCTTGCAAGATTGTGATTTTGATAGTTGTCTTGGTAGCATGTAAAGTGAGCTTTTATGCTTGAATCTTGGTGAAAAATTTCAGCTTTCAAAACCTTTGCTTGGCCGAGAAATTGGAGCAAAAATTTCAGGTTTTAGAGCTTCATTTTAACTCCAATCATGTGCTTAAACTTTTGGTTTTAGAAACCCTAATTTGGCTCTAACATGGAACTAAAAAATTCTGTTTAAGGCCACACTCATGGCCAAAGATTTGAGCTGAAAAATTCAGTTTTTAGAGCCTCTTCTTGGGTCAAAAGTTTGCCAAAACAACGGCCCTTAGATGCTTTTTGAGTGGAGCAACAAAACTGATTTTAAAAGAAAGGAAAAGAGAAAACTTCCACAAGTGTATAGCTAAAAATTTCGTGTAACAGGTTTTGAAAAGTAGCTTTTGGAAAACTGTTATATCTTGGTGTTAAAAACTCCAAATTGAGTTCCGTTTGTTGCATTTGAAACTAGACTCAGATTTCTTTCAGTGATATAAATTTTAGGGACTAGTTCAATTTTTGTGAATTTTGACAAATTTTCAAATTTGACTGAAATTCAAGACTATTATGCCCTATTTTTACTATAGCAGCATTTTTGAACGAAAATTTGACTAGTTTTTTATTTGAATCTTGAAAAGTTGTCTTCTAAAGAGTTTTAGATTCATCGAGCCTATTTTCTAGTGATATAAGATTCCCAATTTTTGGACTTATAGAACTCAAGTTATGATTTTTCAAAGAATGTTACGAAAACTGAAAATTCTTCAAAGAAAGTGTCAAAAGCTTAGAAATGCCTTGGAAACATTTTCTAGTTTTCAAATCTAACCTTTTGATTATTTACACACCATTCCATGCTTGGGATTTCTTTTGACTTGGAACGGGAAAACTTGATTGTTTGGAAGTTGACCTTAGTTGAATACCTAGGTAACTTTGATTATGCATGTCTCAGGTGATCACGTGGACACCAAGGAACTTGATTGACCTCCTGATTTTCTCTCGCTTACTCTTGACTATTGGTGAGTGTCAAGTGTATGTTTCATTTTAAAATGATTGAAGTGATACTTGAATAAATGCTATGTGGTTCCGTGATTTGTAACTTGCCGAGAGAAGGGTGTACTTTATCACCCTCGTTCTCTCTCTTTCTCTCACTTGGATACTTGATACTTGTGATATGATTTTGTATGACTTGCTCTTGTACTTGAATATGCTTGTAATTCAGAAGCACTGAACGGCAGTATGTACCACACCTTATTCGGTGGGAGGTGCCTCTCATCCCGACTCAGTGCTATGATCGAATCTAAGTCAATTGGAGTGTTATCTCATCAGCCAACCATGCTTATGGGGACGCCCAAACCCCTCGGTTAGTCAATTGACTCGCAGCAAGGCATGAGGTCCTGGTCGAGGAGATTTGACGACCCTTGGGTCCTTACCTATTTCATCGGTTGGAATGTGTTCGCCGACTACTTGCCTGAGTATACTCGAGTACTACCAAATTACCTATTTTGACGAGCGGGCCCGGTTGGGGGGTTGAAACGGTGGACGGAGATAGTTGACAAGTGGGATTCTACAGACTAGATCTTGTTATGTTGACGGAGTGTCAACTCAACTGGAAATCTTGATCAAACGATGGACTAGCTCCTGAGAGCTCCTGTATCCTTTCTTGAATTTGTAATAAATTTCCTTCTTTGCGTTCTTACTTAAGAGTTCTGGTTACTAATCTTGCTCAATGAAAGAGTATATTACTTGATATTGCATGCTTTCATGTTCTTCTTGGGCTCACTGAACGTTCGCTCACCCCATTATTTTTGTTATTCCTTAACAGGATTGTGGAGCGAAATGACCTTGAAAGAGTAGAATCATCTCTTTTGCATAAGTTTTTGTTTTCTTGTAAATTTTGACAAGTGTAAGTGTAAATAAGAAATGTATTTTGGAAGTACTTGAATTACACTCGGGTTGTAAAAGATGTAAGGTTTGTAATCTTGGATATGAATCGGTTGATTCTTGTTTATCGAGGTTTCTCTTAGTTGGTTGATTCTATTATTTTTGTTTGTTTTGCTAGTAGTCCTGGCGAGAACTGGGCAGGCGGTCTACCGAACCCTCTGGTTCATCTTAGGAGAAGGTGGGGTCGTTACAAATGGTCATTTCTTGACTGCAATTTTTGCCCACCACACACTCCAGTGAAATTGACGTCTTTAACCATGGTAGGAGGTTCTCTATTACAATAGCCAACAATCGTGTGGCCATATATATGACAAGAAGAGCATAGTTCTTGAGGTTGAGTTTCCCCATTTAATAGTAGCTACACTTGATAACTCAATTCAACAACTTGTGAACCCACATCCCTTGATATACTCACTTCATGAACTTCTACTCTTTTGCACTGAATTGTCTTTTGTTGTGAGTTACTAGATAAAAACTTACAGAGACCAACCAAATCCTCCAAGGTCTTGTCCCTGATATATCCTCCAACTATAATATCCACCATATTTTGAGTTGTTAATGTCAACTCATCATAGAAAAATTGCACTTGAAATACTAGAGAGTGTTGGTGGTAGAGGCTTAGGAGAATAGTGATTTGAAACACTCCCAGGCTTCATGAATTGCCTCCCTTTCCATCTAGGAGAAAGTATAGATCTTATTCTTCAAGTAAATGGTCTTTTGAGGTCAGTAATACTCAATCATACAGATGTTATAAACATCTTCTCTCATTCTCAATAATCCCTTTGGTAGATTAAGCAGCCATGATTTCACACAATCTTTGAGACAATATGGGAAGCATCTCATCCTTAGATCATCCTCTGAAACTCCATTTAAAAGAAAAGTCTATACCATCAAATAGAATTTCCAAATTAAGAAGAGTGGATCTTCATTGGTCAATCCATAGAATGCAGGAAGCATGTTAAAGTGAATTGTTTTCAACTCATAATTTCTCGCCCAATCACTCAACCAAATACAATGAAGAGGCGCTACTAGCACACGATGTTGGATGTCTCTAAGATGAAGTCTGGCAAGTGATCAAGTGGTGATATTACCTACTGTTGATTATTGAAATTATACCTATTCTCTTCTACCATCTTGAACTCATCTAAACTACCCGATTTAGCTATCTCCAAGTTACTATGGAATTCTGATGATGATGTTTGCAAAGCCTACTTTCTCAATTGGGCTAGTTTTTTTCAAATAATTTGTTGTTTTCTCAATTTCTGAGTCAAAATTGAAGTTAAGCAATAAATCAAAAATAAAAGTGAAGAGCTTAAAATAAAATAATAAAAATATCTACAATAGCAAAGTTAAGCATACATCCCTAACAGCAACACCAAAAACTTAATTGGCTAAACCTGCAAGTGCACAAAGTCAATCGTAACAATAATTCACTTGGGGTATATTAGAGGTTGAATGCACAGTGATGAGTTAATTTTTTCTATTTATATATTATTAGAAGAACGTAATAAAATCCAAATTCTAGGGTTTTAATCTCTAATTAAGAAATAAAATAAATAATCAAGTCATACAAAAGAAAGTTGAGAAAATAATTGGTGAAAGACTATGGTATCAGATTTCGATCCAAAGTCTAAATTAATTATCTAGTTGTTTTCTTAACATGCAAAGAACATATCAGCAAAAATACCTTAGATTTTATCTTGATACATCTAATTGTGCCCAATTAAATCTCACATCTCTCTCAGAATAATAAGTGTTTAATTAAATTACGCCCTTTAGGATTTTAGGTTGACAAGAGTTTTATTTTGCATATTTTTAGTGTATTTTATTACTAGTTTTTGGCATGTTTTTAAGAGTTAAGGATGAAAATTTAAGTCCTTCTACCAACTATTAATATAAGTTACAATTGATTACCAAAACTTGCATTTGGTCAATTTAATGTGCAAAATATATTATTTTTATGGGCTTTGGAGATTTATAATCAATTAGGATCAAGTAGAATTCAAGCAAAACATTGGATGCAATTTGAAGATGATTTGGAAATGACAAAATATACAAGTATAGTTTTCTAAGCAAAAAACGCAACCCAACTACACTAGGGTTTCCATGTTTTTGCCCCTCATTTTAGCTGGAGTAGAAAATGGCAAACAAAATGCAGAGGAGGAGGAAATGTTAGGCTCTTACGCGACCTTACCTTGCATAAGGGCCCTTATATCTTCATGTCGGCTATGCAACTTGCAAAGCTTTTACACATCTTTACAGCTCATTTTCCAGCATAGATTTCAACTGCCCTCTACACAAGAATTGTTGTAGTCTTGAAGAAGCAACTTTTTTTTTTTGTTATGAAGTAAATTAGTTAGGGTTTCTCTCCTATAAATATCTTAATATTTTAGGGATTGAAGAGGCATTCATAAGGAGACTTAGGAACTTTTAGAGAAAATTGGGAGAGCCTTGAGAGAGGTAGTTTAGGAAGAACAAACACTTGTGTAATTTAGGAAGAACAAACACTTGTGTGCTTGGTAGATTGAAGAACAAATGTAAAAAGGAGCTTGAGGAGCTTTATTTCAAGACATTGAATAATATTTCTTCATCCTTACTCTTCATATTCTTGTGTTCATTCATGCCTTGTTACATGAGTTTATGGTGCTTACACATGATTAATCTTTTGGCTAGCTAAACTACTATCTCTTAGGAAGAAGATAAATTTGTTTGTATCATAATATTAAGTAGTTTTTGGTTGATTTTTGCTACCTTGTAAATTTGTTAGTTCATGAATCTATGCATATATTTGTAGTTGCTTGATCACCAACTGTTAATCATTTAATCATTTGTTGAGAATTAAAGTTTGTCATATAAGTGCAAATCGAGATTCATGGAGCCTAAAGATCATGTTCACATATATAGGAGATGTATTTAATTGGATCTTAACTAATAACTTTAAAGATCTTCATGAGCTCATGTTAATATTCTAAGGCTTTTTGTAAGTATGTTTGGATAATTGTGAAAGCATTATTCAATTAAAATTGCAAGTTATATCCTTGACAAGTCATGAGTTAATGGCCTAAATCTGCCAGACTATTTCTTAATCTTGAATAAAAATAGGTTCATAGCCCTAGGAAATTCTTCTACTAAATTCTGCATTGTCGTTTAATTGTTTTATTAGTCAAATTGGTAGTATTGTTTTTACTTGATTTCTTGGTTGTTTAGATAATAGAATGAATTTAAAAGCCCTAGTAATTATCTAATTCCTTCTGGGATTGACCCTGATTATCACTATACTCATTGTGACTTGTATACTTGCAGTGGAGAGGAGTATTCAGGCTTACATGTATTGGATAATTAGGATTTATTACTTGAAAGTCTAGCTCACGTCATAAGTGATATTAATTACATCATACAAATTCTAAACTACTCCCATGTTTAGCCTCAGTATGCTTATTTATCTAGTACCCAGTTGTATATCCTGTCTCAATTCAATACAGACCCTAAAAGCACGTCTATACATAAACATGTAATTAAAATGAGATAGATAAATCTAGGCAAAAATCAAGAATTTAACTAGACTAAATAATCAAAACTCTTTTACAAAATCCTAACCCTAGAACCAAATTAGTTCATTATAGACATAGATAAAATCATCGATAAACCCAAGAATTCACGTAACAAATATAATATTGGAGAATAGGGTAAGGAAAACTTTTCAATGTTTGATGCCTTATTGATTGCTCCTTGATTCTTGCTTGCATCTCTTGATCTCGATCTCTCAAGAACAAGTTATAAATGAACTAATGCTAGTCTATTGTTGTGCTTCTTCCCCTAAAAACATTCCAGATAGCCCCTATTTGTAGTTTCCTAAAGTTGTAACCCAAATATGGCAAGAACAGATTTCTTGGAGTAGAAGACAAGTGATTTGGCATAAAATCCACAGTGTCCGACCCAATGACCGACTTAATGTCCGGCCCCGGTCATTGGACGAAGCTCAAAACCCAAATGAAGCAGAAGAAGTCCGACGCAGTCCAAACTGATAACCGGGCCAAACATGGATCTATTGACGGACCCTTATAAATTCTGCAACCCTCGCTCCTTCTTGTTCCATTTGGCTCCGTTGCTCCCAAGGTTTTTAAAATCGGGATTCTACCTTGGATCGCTTTTTATTTTGCAAAGTCGGATCGTAGGATCGGATCGTGGGATCGATAGATCCTACAAAAACCGTAAAAAATAATCTTACTAATAATTTTGATATTTGCAATTCACATATACAGTAATAAATAATGCAACTTATGTACAATTAATATAATAGTATTATAATTGAGGTTAAAATCATATTATCTGAAATATTTGTATTAATCTAGAAATTAAATAAAAATTTCGGAACTACATGTGACATATTGTAAATGAATCTGATTAAATTAAAAATATTGTTCTTTCTCATTTTTGAGTCCAAATGCAATTACTGGATAAGGTAACTGGAAAAATTAACTTTATATATGTGTGTGTATGTTTGTATATCATTTAAGTATTTATTAATGAGACAATTAACTACCAATTTTTATTAGGTAAGGAATTAGCATAACATAATTATGTGGTTTTAAAGTTTTTTGAATCTAGTTTCTAATGCAACAAATAGCAGAATTTTCTATACAAAATTATGATCAAATTATTAAAATTTTTATCATAATATCTTTAAATGGTAAGATCGTATCAAAATCGGATCGAAATCCAAAGCCATAATCCGGATCGTAGGATCGTAAGATCCCATGATCCGGATCGTGATCCTGACAACTAAGGTTGCTCCTTCCTTCAATTTGCCTTGTCCTTGAACTCCCAAAATTGATCCATTTTCTCCCAAATTGAGCTCTCCACCTATTTGAACAACATAGGATGAAAATCAAGTAGTTTCTATTCAAATTATAGCTCAATATCACAATTAAGACATAAACTACTCGTATACAGTGAGTTCGAATATCAACCTATCAACAAAGCAAATTGGAAACTAATCTATAGATCTAGTGTTGGATCCTGATGAAATTCAAACTGGATCCGGAGCAGAATAATGATCATAAAGGTCCAATTTTTTGTACGCCCCAGATCTGGTGCAGATCATGAATGATCTAACATCAGATTTTCATTCTAGCCCTGAATATGGTTTTGTATAGACATGGATCTGACGTCAAATCCTATATAATGGTCAAAATAATGGCTTTGTGCAGATATGGATTCGGGGCCAGATCCTATGTAACGGTGAAAATATTTTGGCACCTTTTCACCTTAAATGGTGGTCACTTTTTGTGTCAAAAGTTATATTTTTGCAGATACTTTCTCCTGAATGCATGAAATTAGTGGAAAACACCATTTTCCTATAAATGAACAAGCCTCTTACATCAAAATTAGAAACATTTTGATTATTCTTTGTAGGAAAACTTGACATTTGCTATCAACTTCTCTCAGCTCTTGTTCTAGGAAGATCAACTTCTCTCATCTCTTGTTATATCCTAGAGTAATTTTCCACATCCCTCTATGAAGTACTTAGTGTAATAGGGCCAAATAACACCTAAAAGATATTGTTATTCATGCTTTAATAGATCATTATCCAACCCCCTATTCCTTGTGAAATTTAGTCTTACAAATTCCTGCACATTTGTATGCTTTTGTATCTAATACATCAACAAGAAGAACTTTTTTCTTCCTTTTTTTTTTTAAGATTTAAGGACAAACCTATACTACATTGGAAGGGGAGGTCAAACTGGACATGCATGGAGGTTGGAGGGAGACAAAAAATTCCACTTTCAAGCCACATGAGTGCATTACTATACCCGCTAAATTTTTCAAAGGAGAGTAATGCTTGTGTCAAACAGTACTTGATCTTCCTTTTGAACACCACTCACTTATCATTTCAAGCATTATCTATCTTCAAGAAGACCACTTTTAATTCATTGGGAGGGCTGTGTAATAAAGCACAGCTGTTTTTTCTATTAACAAAAAAATATAAAAGTACAGCTATTTCCTTTTTCCCCTCTTTTTTCAGCACATTTAATTCAGCAGGCATTTGTCTGAGTTCTCAGTTTCATTGTCTTCTTTTTGATTTCATTTGGTACACTTCATCCAAGATTTCGATACAGAAGAGAAGCAGATACACAAGTTTAAATAAACGCCCGTCTCAACCTATAGGCAGTTACAAGATGAATGAGATACATCCAACTTGCCTTGGGAGGGTGATATGTTAGCCATAATCTTGCTTTGTTTTTCTTGTCTGCTTGTGGATTGGTATGTAAACTTGTCTTTTGACAATAATAGATAAATATACTCCCTCCGTCCCACTTTGTTAGGCTTGTTTTCTTTTTTGGTTTGTCCCAAATTGTAGTCCACTTTCCAATTGTAGAATATAGTTAACCTATAATTTCTCTAAAATGCCCTTAATTAATAGAAGTTGTTGTTTAGTACTACCTACTTTATCATTTAATGCAAGCATTAGTTTTTCTTTATCATTTAATGCAAGCATTAGTTATACTATATTTAATTAAGGGTATTTTAGGAAGATATAAATATTTCAACAATGTTACCTAACTTTTATTAATCTGTGTGAAAAACAAACTAAGACTAACAAAGTGGGACGGAGGGAGTATCAAATACCGGAAGACATCTTTTCTGATAAAGGAAAAAGATTAGGAAGCACATTTACACATCCACGTTTGAATAACTTATGAACTAGATACAGAGCCAGAGGATAGAAAATCAAGTTCCATCAAAAATTACATCTAATCTGTTAAAAGTTCAATCTTCCCATTAAAAAAAAATAACTAAAAGACCCGAAAACTAAAACCTAAAAAAATGGAAGAAAAGTTGGAGTAGTTGTAGCACACTGAAGGCTGATCAAGATTGCATAGAAAACGTTGAAACAGAGTTGGGTTCCTGACCATGCACCCTTAAGCGATATATGCATGTATGAGAAGGGCTACCATGGTTGGATGTAAATTCGAACTTAATCATGTTAATGGCAATAGCACGTGCAGAGTCCACAACATCAAATGTTTGAACATTGCTCCTCTCTAGGTCGTATGTGAACTCTGTCAGAAGAAGCATCTTCTCAGCATCAGCCACAAGATCACTTGAATCTCCTTGCAGCCACCCGGAGACCCTGCAGTTTTTGGGAGCACTGGACCTATCATAAGCGACGCTCTGTCCAGAGCAGAAGTTGAATTTGGTTTCAGTAACAGAAGTTGAAGGGTACTTCAAATTATGAGCAAATCAAGTATGTTAGCAATAGAAAAACAGTCAGCAACTAACAAACTAACAAATGAGAGAGAAAGGACATCAGGAAAGTGCATGCACAATTCAAGTCGAGAAAGAAATCAAAACAAGAGAATATAAATATCTAACCAGCTAAAGAGCACAGCAAATCCTCATCCACAGAGCACAAATGCCACCGGAGACATGATAATAGGAATATTTTACATAATTCAGTGTCTTTGCTTGACCAATGACAAACAGATGAATACAGATGGAAGTAAATAGGAAGCAAAAGAGTTATCCTCTACAGTGACAGTTCACATGTTCACCTAAAGCAGAAAGTCAGCAAAGAAGTTTCAAATCACACAAACTGGTTTATAGATGAAATGGAGAGCTGCAAGCACGAACCATGATTGATTTTGTACTATACTTCTAACAGGTGCATCAACATGATGTGATCAGAGATAAGTAGAACATCACTGTTAACAGCAGCAAAAAGTTGCATGAAAACAAGTCTACTTCTCCATGCCCATAAGAATTAGATAATACCGACAAAGGGGAAGTTAGTGACAGTTAGTGGCACTTACCAACATACATGTTTCAGGACATGAAATATAGGAAAGTGAAAGAAAATTTTTCAATTTTCCTGCTAGCCAAATATATAAAATGAGAACCAACTTTTCTCCAGTTTCCAACTTTCCTTGCTAACAAACGCTACATATATCAAATGCAACATTCAACCTAACTTCACATACCGATGACCTGCAGGCAGATCCACAAAGATAACCCAAACACCTGAAATTTGATAAGACAGGACTAGATTTGACTTAACCTAATCAATTGATGAAATGTACAATCAATCAAGGACACCTCTTTTTGGACTAGAAAGTTAACAGAAGTAACCTGTCCTCAACATGGTTAAGGATGCTTTGGACATAGACTGCAACTGCATCCATAGCCATTCCAACAATTGAAGGGACTATGGAATCCAATATATATTAAGACTATAAAACTCACACTACAACGGCTAAAGAGGAAACTATATAAGATGAGCTATAACTGCTCCTAGTGGCTTGAGACTTTCAATCATATAGAATCCATAAAGACACATTCCTAACATCATTATACACTCTTTTTTAAAATGTGTACAAGGTCCACTTACAGCAACAGTCTCCTGAACGTTGAGTGCTGAGCATGATTAGGGGAAAAAATTATTATCTGGTTGCCTGTACCTCTGATTTATTATCCACTTCACTAAAGCAGTCAACGCCAACAATTGTGATGCAAAACATATATGTAACTGATCTAGTGCACTCTATAACATATTTATCCATTTCATTAGAGTAATCACCTTTTCCAAGTGGGAAAATATTCTTGAATCTTCTTACCAGCATGGAGAGTATGGAGTTCAAATAGGGGAAAAAGAAATTTGTTAGGTAAAATGAGTTAAACTTTTGTTCTTTTAAAGAAAATCAAACTATAACATGCACTCCTTTATTCTATAAATCCTTCAAAAAGTGTTTTTCTAGCATTTAGACATAAGAATCTCAATTGCAAGTACTACTGAACATGATTGACCAATAAAAGTGATGGCCAACTATGAAGCATTCAAAAGAAACAAATCGTACGAGCCGAAATACCCATTTGATATCTTAAAGGCCAACAGACATATCCTCAGTTACCTCAAACAGGCAATTTCATCTCAAATAACTCATACAGAAGTCTAAGTGTCAATGCACAAAACTGACGAGTAACCAAAACACACACCAAAAGATAACAACACTTCTCTGCTCACAATATTTTCAACGGTAGAAGTAACCATTTTAATTCAACATGAACATAGTTCCAAAGTATTAGCTAGACTAACAAGCAAGAAAGCACATCTCTCTGGTCTCACAGATAATGCTTGTTGATACTTTCTACATTCTTCTGTTCTAGAAGCACTGTTGGACAAATCTAAGAAGCTATCAGAGCAGTATGAACCGAACTCTAATTATTAGAACATAAAAAAGCTTTTCCTATTTTGTTTGATAATTTAAAAAATAAAATAAAAATTGAAATATTAGATACTTCATCAGGAGTAATCAAGCTCTAATTACTCCCCTAACTATGGTATATTTCCATCTTCTGCAGTCCTAAATCCCGTTCAAAACAATGGTCTAGGAAAGATTACAAAGTCAATGCAAAGACAGATACTTTCTCAGGTACCCTAAGCTTAAATACTAAGGTATCATCTGATTTGGTCTGCATTCCTAGCTTACAACCGATCCTTGCTTAAAGAAGTCAATTACAGTAATCCATAAGCAACTAAAGAAAAGAAAAGAAAAGAAAACTAAAAGTCAGCAACACAGCAATTACTACAGGCATATACTGACCTCAAATGAAACAAGCAATCAATTAATTCAAGGACATACATAAATTGTATGTTCAGATAATTAACGACAAAATAAATAGTCTCAACATAGTGAAACTTAGATGTAGCCAAAGCTAGAAAGACATGACAACATCACCTGAGCAACATGTTCCAGCGTTACAGCCTCAGGAATGATTGCCGTCCTCAGCTTGATTTGCACAAACCCACTGCTACCTTTAAGGGGGAAACACTGACCAGGTTCGCCAAAACTAGGACGCAACATCTTCTCAGCATCACTGTAAACCTTGTGCCGATTGGTCAGCGGGATCCAACTAGACCCACTTATCAAACCCCCCGGAGTATAGGGCTCTGAATGCTTCAACGCCATGCCTCCAGCAGATGCCAAGGCATAGTCCACTCTCCCTACTCCATCAGCTGCATGCTTCTCTATCTCCCTTTCCGCGATCCCCCTCGCGAAAGCTCTAACCTCATCAAGACTCAATGAATCCCCACCTTTTCCCTTCTTAAACTCCTCCAAAAACTTATTGAATTCCTCTTTCGATAACCAATTCTCCATCTTTCCTCCCAATTCACCGACAAAACTCTCCAAATCAACAGTCCTACTACCAAGTTCTTTCAATTTCGCTTCAATCTCCCCATTCTTCGCATCAATTTTCTCAAAAATTTCACCTTTAACAGTCCCGATCTCATCCCCAATCTTCCGATCAAGAACGTCCACTTGCACCTGCATCATCTTCATCGTCTTCGCCGTAGACTTTATAAACTCCTCCACTTTCTCCATATTCCCCTTATAGTCTCCAGGAACTAAATCAACACCCTCCCCGGTCAGCCCCCCGTTCTTAAGCGCCAACTGTCTAACTATATGAGCCAACCCTAACAAAACCACCAAAAGCACCAAATTCTTCGCGAGAATACTAATTACAGTCAACCACCACGGCTTTGCCGGCTTTGAACTAGGTTTCCGGGAGGTAGCCGTGGCCCGCCGAGGAGTAGGTCCGTTGTTAGGCAAAGATTTCCTACCCAGCACAACTGCATCTCTGGCTGCATCGCCGACACCAACGCTTAGTTTCGCATGGTCGGCGGCGGGTGGGACGGTGGTAGTAGCAGCGGAGGTGAAATTGTTGGGCTCGGTAGCGAAGTCAACTGAGTCGATAGGCTTTCTCTCGACGGGCCGGCGGCGAGCGGTGGTGGACGGGTTAGCGGTGATGGAGACTGTAGAAGCCGACATTTTGGAAGGAAAGATTTGAGGAAACCCTCGAAGTAATTGACGGAAAAATTATCGACTTTCCGAACCGGTGATTTTGAGAGAAAGTGGGGAAGGGAATCGAAGAGGGACTATTTATATTTGTTTGGGCTTGGAGGGCTTTGATCAGATTTGAATTCTAATTGCAGACAAAGACTGCAAACTGTGGCGGAAGGGTATAAACGACTGTTAAATGTGAGTAATTATCGAGGTTAATGTATTAAGCACCGATTAAGTGCAGAAGACCCCCAGTTTTTCTTTGGGATGCAGAGTGGCCCGAACAGCAACAATCAATTTCAGCGCTATATGTCTATACGGTCTCGACGATCTCGAACTATCAATTTTCATGATCAGCTCCAATTAATCAGCTGCTGGAGAATTGAATAGCTAAAAATTCCTTAATGTTCATGAATTTAGTTAATTTGTCAAAATGTATGTATTTTTTAGAGACTTGTATATATCGATCAAGAAATGTTTAACATTTATCTATCATTCAGTTGTGAAGAAAGGAAAGATACCCTATCCACTTAACAAAATTCAGGGACGTTGACTCGCTTTTACTCATTAAATTCCCTCCAGTTGATTGGAGTGTATCATAATAAAATTGTTAGCCCAAGGATTGGAGTACAACACGATGAAATAATTAGTTTAACACTGCATTGTACTAAAATTGATAATTTCAGGGGTGTTTTGCCACAGGAAGCACGGTTAGAGGGTATTTTGCAATTAATTTTGAAGCACCCCGACCTTGGTGTGATTTACACAATTTTTAGTGCATTTGAGCCTTATATGCTGGAAAAGTATGGGATTAGAATTTAGAAGCTAATCCTCATTTTGGCATCTCAGTTATGAGACGCAATGTGTATAGCAACCTAGTAATTTTGAGATTCCACCATTTTTTAATTCAATAATGAATAGTGTATCTGTGTGTGTCTATATATGAGAACATACATACATACATATATACATACTAGCATTTTGACCCGTGCATATTATATTTTAAGCAAAAAACTAATAACTGTTGGCTATTTTGATGATTAACAAACCACCATGATGATTTTTACTAATCCCCTTTTAAGTCTGAGTGTAGCAAAACAGGTTTAATCTCAAAATTCCAGTCAGGAATCTGTCGGACGATGCTGTCGGACGCAAGGCTGAGGTTCGGATGTCCGACAGGATGCAGTCAAAGAAGGATAGGCCACTAGTTCTGTCAGACGATGCTTTCGGACGTCCGACAGTTTACGACAAAGCTTCAGACAATGCTTTCGGACGGTCATCCAAGTTTCGGACGTCCAACAGGTTGAGAAGATGGACATATGAGCTTCTGGTTCTGTCGGACGGTGGAATCCTTGGTTCGGACGTCCGACAGTCTACAACACAGGAACTCAACAAACTGTCGGACGATGGCTTCGGACGCAGATTTGAGTGTCGGACGTCCGACATACCCAATGGCTATATTTTCCTGCATTTAATTCAGAACCGTTGGAGCAGTTTGGGTGGTTAAATTTGCACCCTATAAATACCATAAAGGCCAGAAATGTTAGGGACTTTTTGTAACCATTACTTACAAGCTTTAAGAACAATTCTAGAGTGAATTTGTGCCTTCCTCCCTTCTTGTAGTGTAAGTGTGTGTGCAAACAAGCATTGCTTTTCAATTGTGAGTGTAAGGCTCAAGTGTGTAGCATTGTGAGGGTTAGCAAGGTTGTTGTAAAACCTCTTGGCTTGATCAAGGAGTGATTGATGCAAGCAAGTGGTGATCCTTCCATGTACAACTTGGTGTAACTTCATCAAATTGAAGTAGCAATTGAATTTGAGGTATTGGACTTCAAGTTGGGTGCAACTTGGTAGTCCATTTGAGTTCATCTCTTTTATCTTTATTTGTGTTCTACTTGTGTTTATCTACTTGGTTGATCATCTCATTACGTGCTTAAAAGTTCGTATCACCAAGAAAACTTGATCACTTCTAATTGTGCTTTTGTAATCACCCATCAAGTTTTAAATTTCCATCAACCTAATTCACCCCCCCTCTTAGGTTGCTTTCGGGACCTACAATTGGTATCAGAACTTGGTCTCCTAGATATTAAGCTCAATCAGCTTTGGAGTGATCATGACAACTAACAATGCATTAGTCTTAGAGGGACAATCTATTACAAGGCCACCTATGTTTAATGGGGTAAATTATATGAGTTGGAAGGATAGGATGGAAATCTTCTTGCAATCAATAGATATTAAGTTGTGCTACATTGTGAATGAAGGACCATTCGAAGCCACTGTTGTAGATGAGGTTACTCATCAACCGAGACCAAAAACAAGAATAGAATTAACTCCCCAAGATAGAATAAATCTCACCTTAAATGCAAAAGCTGTGAATGTGCTATACAATGCTTTAGATGCAACTGAATCCACAAGGGTGAAAGGATGCAAGACAGCAAAAGAAATATGGGATAAGTTTAGAGAAATACACGAGGACAGTGACAATGTGAGAGAGCAAAAGAAATCACTTCTTGTCACAAAATATGAATCTTTTAAGATGGAATCTCATGAGAATATCGATAAGATGTATTGTAGATTCAATGACATCATAAAAGATCTAGAAGTGTTGGGAAAAGAGTATACATTGGGTGAGAAGAATAGAAAGATTCTAAATGCTTTATCTAAGGATTGGAAAAGCAAAGTGACAGCCATTGAGGAGGCTAAAGATTTAAATTCCATGTCTATTGAAACCCTCATAAATTCTCTAACCTCTTATGAATTAAAGCTCAAGTCTAAGGTACAAGAGGAAGAGGATGCAAAGATGAAGAAAAGTATAGCTCTCAAAACTTCACAAGAGGAGGATGAGTCATTCTCCTTAGATGATGAAGATGTTGAAGTTGATGACAATGATTTGGCACTTCTCTCCAAGAGCTTCAAAAGAATCTTCAATAAAAGAAGGTTTAGAAGAGGAGGTCCAAGCAACTTCAACCCTAATCAAAGAGGAAAAGGAAAGCAAGAGATCAACAAAAAGCAAGGAGACAAATACTTCGAATGTGGACAAATTGGACACTACGCCAATGAATGTCCAATGAAGAAGAAAAAGGAAGGTAGAGAAAGAAGACAAAAATTCAACAACTTCCAAATAACTTGGAATGAGTGCAACTCCGATGGTGAATAGAAGAAGAAGAGGAATCCGCACAAATGGCATTCATGGCCATAGGTGAAAATGAGGTATCTACTAGTAATTCTATTTATGATTGTGATGATGAGAATGATGATGATGTTGAATCTTTTGTTGAAAAATTGTATGATAGTTTGAAAGATTCTTATGCCAAAAATAAAGAATTAAAAATGAAAATTAATTTCTTACTTCGTGAGAATGCAAAGCTCTTTCAAGAAAATAAGAGTTTGAAAAATGAAAATGAGGATTTGAAACAACTTGAGGTAGATTTGGATTTGCAAAAGAAACTTGATGCAAAAGAAAAGTTTTGCAAAATATTACAAGAGGAACAAACTACATTGAGAAAAAGAATGAATGATTTGGCTGAATTTCTTCAAAATGAAAAACAAAAGTTTTATCAAATGAATGTTAGAAGATCTAATTATGGTGAGAACAAATTTACCATTCTTAGAAAAATGGGTATTAGATATTTAAAACCCATTGGTGTCAAGGACACTAGCAAAATATGTAGCTTTTGTTGTCAATTTGGTCACATAAAAAATCATTGTTATGTTAAGAAAAACATGAGAAATGGTTTGAGAACAACTTGGATAGTTAGAAATCATAACTAACACCTAAGGACCCAAAATACAAAGGGGTTCCAAAGGTTATCTTTCACTATTCCTTGTGTAGGTGCTTTTGAAGAAGGCAAGCAAAGCCTCAAAATGATTTATTGATAGTGGATGCTCGAGACATATGACCGGTGATCCATCTCATTTTGTCAATCTCAAGTCAAAAAGTAGTGGAAAAGTCACATTTGGAGATGACACAAAAGCCAAGACAATTGGGATTGGAGATGTTGGTAAAAATGGTGAAACGTTTATTCATAATGTTCTTTTAGTTGATAATTTGGGTTATAATCTATTGAGTGTTAGCCAATTATGTGACAGGAATCTTTACATGCTTTTTAAGAAATATGAGTGTTTGATTCTTGATGCAAAATTCAATGTGGTTTTTAAAGGAAAAAGATACAATGATATTTATGTTGTTTTTCTTGAGAAAATCATTTCAAAAAAGTTTCAATGTCTCAAAATTACAAATGATGATTCTTGGTTGTGACATAGGAGACTTTGCCACTTTAATATGGATTTGCTAAATGAGATATCTAAAAGGGAGCTTGTTAGAGGCTTGCCTAAGATCAAATTTGAAAAGGATCGTATTTGTGATGCATGTCAATTTGGAAAACAAACAAAAGTTTCTTTTAAGCCAAAAAATTGTGTTTCTACGTCAAAACCATTGGAGCTTTTACACATTGATTTATTTGGTCCTACTCAAGTTGCTAGTTTGGGTGGAAAACGGTATTGCTTTGTCATAGTTGATGATTTCTCTAGATATACTTGGGTTCTATTCTTAGCTCATAAAGATGATGCTTTCAAAAATTTTGTGTCCTTATTTGTAAAAGTTCAAAATTTGCTCAATTTGAATATTGTGAAAATTAGAAGTGATAATGGAACCGAATTTAAATATTGTGGTTTTCCCGAGTTTTGTAATCACAATGGTATTTCTCATGAGTTTTCTATAGCTAGAGTTCCACAACAAAATGGAGTTGTTGAAAGGAAAAATAGAACTCTTCAAGAAGCCACAAGAACTATGCTTTGTGAATGTGATATGCCAAAATATTTTTGGGCCGAAGCAGTCAACACGGCTTGTTATGTGATGAATAGAATTCTTTTACGACCTATTTTGAATAAAACATCATATGAACTTCTTTTTGGCAAAAAGCCCATTGTTGGCTATTTTAAAGTATTTGGTTGTAAGTGTTTCATTTTGAATATTAAAGAGCATCTTGGAAAGTTTGACAAAAAAACGGACGAAGGCATTTTCTTAGGATATTGTGAAAATAAACGTGGTTATAGAGTCTATAATAGAAGAACTCTTGTTATTAAAGAGGCAATACATGTCACCTTTGATGAAGCTAATGATGTTGTTTCCCAAGATGTTTGTGAAGATGATGATGTAGGTGTACATGAAGCACTCAAGGAACTTACCATTCAAGAAAAGCAAAATGAAGAGTTGAAGGAAGATATCAAAGATGATTCACCTCAAAATGAAGATGCACAAGAAAAGGAAGAGAAAAGTGAAGACAGTTCAAGAGATTTTCCAAAAGTTTGGAAATTCACTCAACACCATCCAAAGGAGCTCATAATAGGTGATCCATCCGAGAGGGTAAAAACTCGTTCTTATAAGAATGCTTTAGTAGATAATTTCACATTACTTTCTCATTTTGAGCCTAAAAATGTCATTGATGCACTCAAAGATGATAGTTGGATTATGGCCATGCAAGAGGAACTAAACCAATTTGAAAGGAACAAAGTATGGACATTAGTGGAAAGACCATTAGATCATCCCGTGATAGGTACAAAATGGGTGTTTAGAAATAAGTTAAATGATAAAGGAGATTTTGTTAGAAACAAAGCTAGACTAGTAGCAAAGGGTTATGCTCAAGAGGAAGGAATAGATTTTGATGAAACCTTTGCCCCCGTAGCAAGATTGGAGTCCATTCTGATGTTTCTTGCATTTGCATGCTTTAAAGGTTTTAAACTTTTTCAAATGGATGTCAAAAGTGCGTTTTTAAATGGTTTCATTGATCAAGATGTGTATGTTGATCAACCTCCCGGTTTTGAAGATGAAAAATATCCAAATCATGTTTTCAAGCTTTCAAAAGCTTTCTATGGATTGAAACAAGCACCAAGAGCATGGTATGATCGTTTAAGTAGATTCTTGGTGAAAAATGGTTTTAAAAGAGGTGATGTTGACAACACACTTTTTACCAAAAATAACTTGCATGACTTATTAATTGTGCAAATTTATGTGGATGACATTATTTTTGGTGCTACTAATGAACACTTGTGCAAAGATTTTTCCGATGTTATGCAAAAGGAATTTGAGATGAGTATGTGGGAGAAATGAACTTCTTCCTTGGACTTCAAGTACATCAATGCAAGGATGGAACTTTCATCAATCAAATCAAATATACAAAGGAGATTCTTAAGAAATTTGGTATGGTAAACTCAAAACAAGTTGGTACTCCAATGTGCACATCCACCAAACTTGACAACGATGAAGATGGAACCAAAGTTGATGAAAAGCATTATAGAGGTATGATTGGAAGTTTACTCTAGTTGACCGCTAGTAGACCGGATATCATGTTTGTTGTTTGCTTATGTGCTAGATTTCAATCATGTCCTAAGGAATCTCATTTACTAGCTGTAAAACGGATTTTTATATATTTAAAAGGAACTATCAACTATGGCCTATGGTATCCTAAGTGTTCTAATCTTGCCTTAGTTGGTTTCTCGGATGCTGATTTTGCTGGTTGTAAAATAGACAGAAAAAGTACAAGTGGTTCTTGTCACTTTCTTGGTGAATGCTTAGTTTCTTGGTTTAGCAAAAAGCAAAACTCCATTTCATTATCTATTGCGGAAGCCGAGTATATAGCAACTAGTGCATGTTGTGCTCAATTGATTTGGATGAAACATACGTTATATGACTTTTATTTGAGATATGAATGTGTACCTATGTTTTGTGATAACACTGGTGCTATAAATTTGACTAAAAACCCCATCCAACATTCTCGGACAAAGCATATAGACATCAAACATCATTTCATTCGTGATCTCGTTCAAAGAGGAGAAATTTGTGTTAATTACGTTTGTTCCAAAGATCAAATAGCTGATATTTTTACAAAAGCATTGCCCTTGGAGCAATTTGTGTACTTGAGGAACAAACTGGGAATTTCAGAAAAATCTCTTTGAAAATACAGGGGATTGGACGTCCTACACATTTCGGACGTCCAACAGCTTCTATGGTTTCATGTTCAGACGTCCTACATGAGAATCGGACGTTCGACAGAAACAGAAAGGTTTTGTTTTTGAAAACAGGGAATCGGACGCAGGTGTCGGACAAAAGGATCTCATTTTTATTCTTTTCAAGAGCTAATCGTTAAAAATTTCTCTCAAAATTAGTTGTTCAACTTCATTTTCAGTATCTGATCTTCCACATTCTCTCTCCTTATCAACTTTATGTCTTGAATTTGTGCCTTGGTTGCTGTTTTAACCGTCTTTTTGATTGATGACAAAAGGGGGAGAAAAATGATGATTGAATGATGACAATATGATTGTTGATGGTTGTTGTATTGGTGTGTTGTTGAATGATTAAAAGTTGGAAAATGAAAATGGAATGGTTAACTGATGCTCGATGTAAGGGGGAGTCTGGTGCTTCATGAATATTTGGAAAATTGGGATATACAAGTAAGGGGGAGTATTTCGTTTCAAAGTTATGTTTTCTTACCTCCTATTCTATTCAAATCATCAAGTGGTTTTTCATCATCAAAAAGGGGGAGATTGTTGGCTATTTTGATGATTAACAAACCACCATGATGATTTTTACTAATCCCCTTTTAAGTCTGAGTGTAGCAAAACAGGTTTAATCTCAAAATTCCAGTCAGGAATCTGTCGGACGATGCTATCGGACGCAAGGCTGAGGTTCGGACGTCCGACAAGATGCAGTCAAAGAAGGATAGGCCACGGGTTCTGTCGGACGATGCTTTCGGACGTCCGACAGTTTACGACAAAGCTTCAGACAATGCTTTCGGACGGTCATCCAAGTTTTGGACGTCCAACAGGTTGAGAAGATGGACACATAAGCTTCTGGTTCTGGGGACGGTGGAGTCCTTGGTTGGACGTCCGGCGATCTACAACACGAGAACTCAACAAACGGACGATGGCTTTCGACGAGATTTGAGTGTCGGACGTCCGACACACCCAATGGCTATATTTTCCTGCATTTAATTCAGAACCGTTGGAGCAGTTTGGATGGTTAAATTTGCACCCTATAAATACCATAAAGGCCAGAAATGTTAGGGACTTTTTGCAACCATTACTTACAAGCTTTAAGAACAATTCTAGAGTGAATTTGTGTCTTCCTCCTTTCTTGTAGTGTAAGTGTGTGTGCAAACAAGCATTGCTTTTCAATTGTGAGTGTAAGGCTCAAGTGTGTAGCATTGTGAGGGTTAGCAAGGTTGTTGTAAAACCTCTTGGCTTGATCAAGGAGTGATTGATGCAAGCAAGTGGTGATCCTTCTATGTACAACTTGGTGTAACTTTATCAAATTGAAGTAGCAATTGAATTTGAGGTATTGGACTTCAAGTTGGGTGCAACTTGGTAGTCCATTTGAGTTCATCTCTTTTATCTTTATTTGTGTTCTACTTGTGTTTATCTACTTGGTTGATCATCTCATTACGTGCTTAAAAGTTCGTATCACCAAGAAAACTTGATCACTTCTAATTGTGCTTTTGTAATCACCCATCAAGTTTTAAATTTCCATCAACCTAATTCACCCCCCTCTTAGGTTGCTTTCGGAACCTACAATAACATTTTGTAAAAAAAGATGAAAGGAAAAAACTAAAAGTTAAAAAATGATTTTGGTGTACATTTCTATCAAATTATTTTATTATAAATAAAAACAAAGTAAAACAGAAAACAATATTTGAATATGTTAATGTATTTTTCAATATTAGGTTAATTTTCCTACCATAGGCATTATGATTATAGTTGAAAAAGAAGCATGATACTAAAAATAAATTAACATGTTTAAATGAAATTTCGATCCGCTAATATAAGTATGTAATCTATTTCAAATCCCTAATTTCCATTTATACCTGCAAAAATGTTAAGCTACTTGAACAACCAATGGAACTTAAATTATTATAAATAAAAAAAAGAAGAGTACGCTATGATAAAAATGTTAAAACTTTTTATTTGAAGACATTACACAGTTAAACATTAACAATCTACTCGTATATGCTCATGAGAAGTTTTTAGTGCTTGCACCTCATATCTTGTAAAATAATGTAAAAGATATATTTTTTTTCTAAGTAAAAATTTACAGTAATCTCTTAAAAAATATTCCAAAAGTACATCAAAAATTCAAAGGTATTCAAAATAGCATATTACTACTCTACCACATCATTACCCCTTCAACCTCCACCACTATTATTCCTGCCACACTTTCATTCTCTCTCATTACACTATACTCCCACTGCATCTCCCCTTGACAGGCCATTGTTGATCCTTCCCTCTCCTTTCTTTTTCCTTTCATCACCATTCTTACTCATACCATTATCCTTTGTCTCTCCTTCCCTCTATCTTGGGCAACCTTCCTTCCCCACACCTCTTATTTTCCCTATTACTGCCCCTATTGTGTCAGTCCACATCCTTCTCAACGATATTCCTCCTTTACTCCTTTCCCTTAATCAAATTTGGAGAGAAAGAAGTGAGGATAGGAGAGAAGTAGTAAGGAAGAATGAGGAGGATGGATAAAGTCAGAAAGGTGATGGAGGCAGTAATTCACCAGCATGTTAAGGAATAGAAGTGGGTGATAGTTTTTGAAAGCAAACTAAAAAATTTAAAAACATCTCATTTATAAATTTTTCAAAACACAAAATCTATAGTAAGAATTTGAAAATATTCCAAAATACACACAATCCAAATAGGCCATTATATTTAATGGTTATCTAATATAAATGAAGTAATAGTTATTCATACCCTCATTAATCTAACTTTTTATTGAGATATATTGCAAATGTAAATATTTAACTTTTACTCTTATATACCAATAAAATTCTTTAAATTAATATGGTTATGATGCTGCCCAAAAAAATTTTTTTGTCCAAAAAAAAAAGTTTATGATATTTATAAAGTAATTGTGACCGCATATTACTGCCACTGATCCAAAAGTCCTAACTTTTCTAATATTTGATTAAATTGTAAGTAAACATATTGTCATTCTCGTATTGTTGTAAAAAAATTTAATTGATAAAATGGTAATGCAAAAAACAAAAACATATATTAAAATTTAATTTAATGGTGATAAATTGTTGGAGGAAGAAGCTTACGCCATTCTCAACCTCAAAATTCAAGAGTTAAATTTTGAATTAGAAAAAGATCCCATGACCTTGAGTTTGTTTTTGCATTTTCGATGCATGCTTAACTTTAACTATCATAATATGAAACTAAAGCAAAATAAAATAAATGAAATTTATCTTTCAATTGTGAGTTAATATTGCATCCAAAAAGCAAAAAAGAAAACTACAATCTCTAATTTTTACATTCAACAAATTGCTTTACTGTATTGCAAATTTGTGTATAAAGGAGGAAGAAAAAGAAAATAAGTAGGACAAAAATAGTACACATTGCTACTCTGAATTCATTCATTTGTTTTTTTTTTCCCTTTCAAACTCTTCTTATAGTATGCCTGCTTTTTTTTTTTTTTATATATGTAAGTACTAAATTCAATATCTCTCATTTACACTCCATCCCTTCCATGACTTTGAGTTTGTTTTTGCATTTTCGATGCATGCTTAAATTTGACTAACATAATATGCAATCAAAACAAAATAAAATAAATAAAACTTATCTTTTAATTGCAAGTTAATATTGCATCCAAAAAAGTAAAAAAAAAAAAAAGAAAACTACAATCTTTAATGTTTACATTCAAGAAGTTGCATTACTATATTGCATATTTGTGTATAAAGGAGGAAGAAAAGGTAAATAAGTAGGAAAAAGGAATTAATACACATTGCTACTCAGAATCTATTTGTTTATTTTTTCCCCCTTTCAAGCTCTTCTTATAATATGTCTGCTCTATTTTTCAATATAGTGTAAGTACCAAATCCAAGATCTCTCATTTACACTCTCTCCCTCTTGGTATGCCTGCTATTGAAAAAAAAAAATATTTAACAAAAATTCTAGAATTTAATCATTAAAAAAGTATGATACTTGAAAAGACTCATACATTATGCCTAAGTTCATGTAACCATTCTTTTGATCTTATTCTATCACTTTTTTCTCACAGTATAGATTGCATGATCATATAAAGATAAAAGTCAAGTGTGTGTTTGTTATTTTGATATTTTCTTATTTTTCATTGAAAGACATATGCATAAAAAATGAAATTTAAAAATCAGAAGAAGAGAAACGTGTATTTAGTTATAGTAAAAATTTTGAGAAAAAGAAAGAAGTTTGTTTGGTATGTCCTAATATACAGGTAAGGGTAAAGTTTCATCATATTTTGTTTACATTATGATTTTTTGTTTGAATCGTTGAATAACTACTTTTTATGTTATACTTTGGATAGAATATACATTCTTTTAGTTCATGTACCTAAATCGAAAGACTAATGTATTGTTATTTTTATTCAAAATTTATTTTTTAATTTGTTATTAAATTCTTTCAGTTTGAATTGGACTATTGTCATTACTTTTTTAATTAAAGTTTATAAATTTTGTATGTTTTCATATTGTACTTTGTGTTGAATAGTGTTTACATATTTATGTTGGTTCATCAAAACAAGGATTGGAAAATTAATGGTGTTTCCTTTTCGAAATTGATACTCCTTATAATTTTGCTAATCTATTGTTCTAATTGTATTCTTGACAAAATTGAATGATTTAAAATGTTGTTGTTTCCTCTTTCAACATAGTAACTTTTATCATTTTCAAATTTAGTCATGTATAAATTTGGTAGGTTCTTTAAAATGAGCTAGCATGTTAGATATTTTTTTTTTATGTTCGTTTTAGAAAATGGTGCTGATTGATAGGTGTACATAACAAGTATACAACAGAGGCATTTAATATAGTTTTTCTAGTTAAAATAAATCAAAATTGTAAGTAAAAAAGGATAGGAGATTGGAAACTCTCTAAGAGGTGGAATCTGAAAAGTTGTCTTCAAATATATATATCCATCAAGTATAATAAAAAAGAAGGTGAGTTAGTGTAACACCCTTTTCTTGAGGCACGTGAATTATCCTCTATTTCACACTTGATAGCCTTATGTATTCCTTAATGGGCCAGGCTCATAATTTCAATTTTTTTTTCATTATATATGGCCTCTTTTGATATTTAAAAGCCATTGGCTTCACCAATTTCTTTTGTGCCCAAATAATTAAACCTACTTCATAACATAACTAGCATATGTAGCGTGGCCAAGGTTCTAGAACCATCGATTTTGGTTTAAAAACTAACGGTTTCAATTCTTTTGAAAGGTGGAACTTGAACTGACCATTATAGGAACATTACGATTATAGCTCCTGAACCTCCGGTTCCGGTTTCAATTTTTCACGGTTCCAGTTTGGTTCTGATTCCAGTTCTAGTTCTTTTAGTTACGTTAAAATACATGTTATTATAAAATTGATTTTAAATTTGAAGTAAATATGACAATAAGTGTTGGAAAAAAAAGTATCAATTTTTTATTATTGGCAAGGAAAAAGAAAAAAATACATATATTTTTTGATTTAACAAATTGCTATTTTATGATTTTGCGACAACTATTTCTTGATCCTTTAAAAAAATAACCTTTGTGAATTTATCATAATGGCTAATCAAACTCAAAGAATCATCAAATGCTAACTTAATAGTTTGATTAATTTAACTTTAACACTTTGACTAGATTGAATTTAGACCTAAATTAGTTATGCTATATTTACTAATGAATTGGGATAATAAGTTAGCAGATTAAAACAAATGCTATTGGTGTACTGACTATATAAGTGTATTTTTAGATTGTTTGAATGGTTTTTGAACTGCCAGTTCCGATTTCGGTTCAAACTTTTTGTGAACCTAAACCGTAACCTTTAGTTACAGTTATGGTTCCGATTTGGGTTCCAGTTTCTAAAATCTAGTTCTGGTTTCAGTTCAATAAGCTACCGGTTTGGTTCCGATCCGATTCCAATTCAAATCTAAATTGTGGCCATCTCTAAGCATATGTGCTGTCTACTGAATGGCCATTGGATCAATATTTAATAATTAAACTCAGTTTTCAACCCTTAGACCTTGGATAATTAAATTTTAAGGTAGATTACATTTTGGAAAATGATGAACTGATTAATTGGAAAAACCCATTTCTTTGGTTAAGCCAAAGTGTGAGACCCCACATTTGTCTTATTTTTACTTTTTTTTTTTAGTAGCAAACCCCATATATGGGGGAAGGATGACAGCCCTTTATGCCTGAAAAATAAGTAAAAAATTGGAGAGGGACGTAATACTTGACCTCCATTACATGATAGTAGTAGTAAATAAGGAGTACTACTTCTTTACAGTAAATGATCTAATATATGAAAATCCTTTATTGTCTAAATTAGTAACAGACCTACTATGATGCGGTAAATTTGAAACAGACACAAATAATATATGGAACTTTGTTGAAGAGAAGCCAATGAATCTGCCACTTGATTAGCTTTGCAAAGAATATGAGAAACTGAGACTGACATTTGAGAGAGCAAGTAATCTAGTCCAGCAACATACACAAATTGGGGTGACCATGGTTCCAGAACTGCTGGTTGCAGTTTAAAAACTGACGATTCCGATTCTTCTGAAAGGAACCGACCCTTATAAGGACGGTTATGGTTATAGTACCTAAACCTCCTAGGTTAGGTTGATTCTTCAATTTCTTGCATTCGATTCCGTTCAGTTCTTCTAGTTATGTTAAAATACGTGTTATTATAAAACTAATTTTGAGTAAATATGCCAATGAATGTAGGAAAAAATATGAATTTTTTTATTATCATTTGGCAAGGAAAAAGAAAAAAAAACATATATTTCTGATTTAACAAATTGCTATTTTATGATTTAGTAAATGACTATTTTTTGATCCTTTAAAAAAATAATCTTTGTGAATTTGTTATAATGATAGTCAAACTCAAAGTGTCATCAAATCCTAACAATGACTTTAACACTTTGATTAGATTAGATTTGGATCTAAATCGGTTATGTTATATTTACTAATGAATTAGAATAATAAGTTGGTGAACGGTAAAGTTCATGCTATTGGGTGTTGACTATTAAAATTGAATTTTAAATTAAGACAAAGACATTAAACTACTTAGCATATAAGTGTATTCTTAGATGGTTTGAGCAGTTCTTGAACGCGGTTCTGTTTCTCAAATCTGATTACGGTTCCAGTTTTGGTTTAATAAACCACTAGTCCGATTCCAGTTCAAACCTCAACCATGGCCATCCCTATACACAAAGGCCATTTAGCACTAGCTGTAGCTGTAATTAATTGAACCAGCACTTGTGAATCAAATTCTACTATTAATGGGATCAATCCTCTTGAAGAACATTCCGCCAATCGGGTTCAAATTTTCTGTCCTCAAAATGCTCATTTCTCCACATTATAGGATTGGGGACGGAGAGCGTACATATTTTAGAAGATTTGAAGCCCCGCCAATCCATAAGCCAATGCACTTGCCTCTACAAAGAATTTATCTTATAAATTTATACTACCAAATTTACCAAACACTAAAGTGGTAAACAGGTTTACCTCTTTAGATAAGCTACCGCATTAACCCACTCCTATTTAACTACTATCAGGTAATGGGATGGTTAAGTCAATCAAGTACCTAAAACTACATAACCAATTCTATGTAACTATCTTCTCAACACAATAATAATAATAATAATAATAATAATAATAATAATAATAATAAATAATAATAATAATAATAATAATAAAATAATAATAATAATAATAATGTAACTTCCCTCATTCTCCTCATAACTTCCCTCAATCTCGTCATCTGACAACTCACATATCCTGAAACTCATACCAAACTGAAAGATACTTCAGTGTCGGACAAGAAAGAAACAGGACAGCTTTAAAGGAAATCGGCATCATCCTTAAGTTTTATGTGAATTAAGGCTATTTTATTTACATATATTATATAACTTGTTACCATATTTAATACATTTCAATGTTTATATCTATAGAAAAATGGTAAAATTATGCCGTGATTATTGCTTTGCAATTACTTGATTGATTTTAGAAGGAGCAAGGAAAGGTCTCTCTTAAGTTAATTTTACGAATTCTAGGTTGAAATAGCATTAATTATGGCCTTACTTGAAGAGAATTAATCTGTGGGATGAAAGAGATAAGGAATCTTGAAAAAAAAAAAAGACAATCGGGAGGAGAGGAGAGTTAGACTACCACCCCTCTAGGGCTGAAATTCAATCGAGCTACTTGATTCAAGTAATCGAGTTGCTCGATTTCGAGCTCGACTCGAGCTCGGTCAAAATCAAGCTCGAGTCGAGCTCGAGCTACTTGAAAATAAAATCGAGTCGAGTTCGAGCCCAGAAATACACTAATCGAGTACTCGTCGAGCTACTTGGCTCGAAAAAATAATTTAAAAATTAATATATTATATTTACTAATTTACCATTTTAGGCTTGTTAGTTAAAATATTACAATCTTTACCAACATGGTGATAATTTTATATAAGGGTTAATAAGTCATTTCATATTCATTGTGCAAATAATGAATTAATTTAATATTAAACAAAGAAGAAAATAGTTATTTCCTTTCCTCGGTCAACTCTTTCTTCATTTCCGATCTTTCGTTCTTCTTCATCTTCTCCGTAGTCCCCTCCGACCTCCACCTTCAAGCAAACCAGCCCCAAGAACTGCAAGTAGCGCTTCTCACCACAAAGTCCGTTCTACCGCCACCATGTTGTAGTTGTTTCGGATTCAAGCTTCCCGGAGATTAGAGAAAGTTAGGGTTTGCAATTTTCCTCTTTTTTTTTTTTTACTATTTTCTTGCAAATTTTGTTCATCATCGTTAGAATGCTAAGTTGCATGTGATCTTCCTATTCGGTTAATTTTGAAGTTGCTGCCTAGTTGCCATTTGATTTCTGTACGAAAAAAAGAATTTTTTTTTTTTATTATAAGCAAATCCGATTTGCACGACAATCAATCCGATTGCTCTTTCTGATTCGTCTTAAGTTTCAGCTGAGCTGTTAGAAGACTAACATCATGACCACCTATCCATTCAATTCGGAAGTAGAGTTGAGTAAGATAAAATAAAAAAATGAATGTATATGTTTGGAAAAAACTGAAGAATTCCCAAATTCCCAGTTGCCCACAATACCACCCTTTATCGTATGTCACGGATCCTTCTTTTTTTAACCGTTGGTCTCCCACCTCTGCCTCTCTCTTTCTTCTTGGTCACCCTCTATAAATACATAGCCTTGCCCCCTGTACAGCTTTTTTCTTCCCTTCTTTGGGATTAGAACGTGAGGTGGGACCTTCTTGATCAAAACCTTAACGAACCGCAACAAGGATTTTTGAGGATCCGAGGGAGAAGAAACACAAAGGAAAAAAACTCACTTACAGAGGAAACACACTTTGTATATATTTTGGATTGGGAGCAAGAGAGGTAGAAAGAAAGAGGAAGAAGAAGAGATGCTTTGAGATTTTCCTTTGTTTCTCTCTTGATCGCTCTGTATTTGACAATGCCTATGTATTCTAAAACCAGTAAAGATTAAAAATTTTTTCAATTTGGGCAGTAGTTGAAGTTCAGATTCGTCCTTGGAACTCTGCAGCTGTAGTAGGACATTCAAGAAAATGGAGAGGGAGGTCAATTCCATCGACAAGTGACTGGCACAATTGGTGCAGGCGTGGACTCTGGAGGAAGAGGTGAAAATTTCCCTTTCTTTCAAAGAAATTCTGTTTCCGCATCATACATGCCTATTATGGAATTTGTTATTAGTATAGAACTAAGTTATGTTTTTAGTACAAAAGATATTCTTGGTCGGAAAGATATATGTCTGGTTTTAATAGCCTCAACACACCAATGGCCGGATTAGGAAGTGAAATTTGATTTGGTTTTTCTCATCTTTGAAAGTTAAAATGTTGCTAATGAATTATCGCTTATGGGTATAGCTTTGTTCTCGAGATTAAAAGCAAGCATTTTGGCTTCATAATCGCCTGTGAGGAACTCTGAAATTAGTTTCTGGTACATGATGAGGAAAGGAAAAAGGGAGCATTTTTTTCGTTGTAGCCATTCATCAGCCAAGTATGAAATGGTATCCTATATTCATCATATATTCATATTGCACACAAACTAGCTTGAACAACCAATGGTCGAAGGTTATCTTGATCATCTCACTGCTATTTGGGTGCCTCTAGTTCGCTTAATCAATATCGCTCATGTAGGAAATATTGAGGGTCCACAAGAGTTTTCTTTTTTTTTTTCTTCTTATCACTACATCAAAATGCTTAGTTGATGTTGATGATTTGACAAAACTTCTATAACTCAGAATTAGGCAATTCAATGTGAGATAAGATCTTCAGTCAACTTAGATTACCGAAATTCTTTGCTAATGTTAATTTTTTTATTTAATTTTATTGGATAGGAACTTGGCAAAAGAAAAGCAACATTCAAACGCTCACTAAGAGAATGAGCTTCGATTATATATGCGTTAACAAGTGAAACTATGCTAAACACTAGAAAGAACCGCATTATTTAAAGATACAAAAGCCAAACAGGGTAATAAATTCGTCTTCCTTATGCAAACTTCAATTCCAGGCTTAACGAATCCATCGTTGCAAAAATAGAAGCTGAATTTTGCGTCTTCACTTGAGGGAGTTTGCAATATCAATGATGAAATGATACTTCACATCCTTCTTTATCATCCTCTGAAGAGCTTCATTTGAAGGGATTCCTTCAAATGGTTAAATGAAACTCAAAGGGATGTCTGTATGTTACTTCAAATGGTTAAATGAAACTGAAAGGGATGTCTGTATGTTACTTTCCAATATATTACTTTCAATCTTTTTCTTCTGATTTTCAAGATTTATTTGTACTGTTATTTATTCAACTTTAACTGTGCATAAATTTCTTCACATTTTTGCATTGTTGTCAAAATCATTTCTTGCTGAAGATACGTTTGATATAGAAGGAAACACTGTTGCACATATGCTGTTGAAATTAGCTCTGTCTTTATCCTCTATTGATGGACAGCTCTATTTCCCACAAAGTGGTGTTTATGGCTATTTTGTGTAGGTGTTCGAAAAGATTCTTGAGGAATTGGAATTGAAAATGCTGGTTGAAAATCCCCTCATGTATGTATGTATATATTCCAGTTTCCATCAAATGCAGATAACAAAACCTAATTAAGTTATTGAATTAGAATGCTATTGTAATACTTGTTTCAAAATTTTTAGAAGACGTTTGGGTGTGGTTATAAGTTTGAGGATAACGTGTAATTGGACCCTTTGACATACTAAATCTAAAATTTCATGGTATCTCTTAACTCACAAGAACTTGAATGTGGATGCATGGAATTGAAATTAATCTTATGATACTTTGAATCTCCTCCTCTAAAGCTTGGTCATAGTCATGATTTGTGACCTGTTTGTTCACCAAATTAGATTGATTATAATCTCTAAAACTGAAGATTCCTCCCATTTTGCACAGAAAGAAAGGAATATTCAAGTTATTTGTGTGCTCGCAATTCTCAGAATTCAGAGTGCAATTTTCGAGTTCTCAATCTAAGCACTCGAGTTCGAAGTTTGTCGGGCTCGTCAAGTCGAAAGTACTCGTGAGCTCGCTTGATTGGGCTCTCGGTACTGATCGGGAGGCTCGAGCTTGATCGATAATTCGAGCTCGAGCTCAAGCTTGGCTCGATTGAGCTCGATCGAGCGCCCGAAGCTTCGAAGCTCGAGCTCAGCCTTCGAGCTCGAGGTATCTCGATACTCGAGCTCGACTCGACTTGAGTTCAGCCCTACACCCCTTCCCGCCTGTTGTCCATTGTGACGGCAACTCCGTCACCAAGTGAAGACCGGTCAAAGTCGGCCTCTATGGCGCTGCAAGAGAAAGCTACGATAAGAGCATCTGCTGATGCCATTTTTCGTTCTGGCAGAGCTGGCCGCTGGCAGTAGGAAATGATGGTCGTGATGGAAATGATGAAGGTGTGGTGGTGGTGTTAGGGTTTGTAATCTAGGGTTTGATTTGATTTGGGTATTGAGGAAAATTACCCATTTTGTTAATGTATCAGGTTGGTGGTGAATATGGGTCAAACTTTTGGTACAATCAGGTCGGATGAATTTGGTAAAATGGATCTCTAAGTGGATCAATGAATTTGGTAAGACACATGAATTTGGTAAAATTAGAGTTTGGCAGATGTATTAGTTTGAAAATAGTATGTATTTTTTTTAGTATTTGTAAGTTCTAAATTTTACTGAATTTTTATAATTATGATCATGTTGCCTTATATTATATTTGTAGGAGTAAACTCTCACACATATGGAGTACCATATTGCGAATCAGGTTCAAGGATTCGGATTTGAGGCATGATTTAAACAGTTCCTAAAAAATAAGAACCTTCTCTAATCTCCATTGTACCTTCTGAATTCTAGATCATTGATCCACCTAGAGAATGTTCATGGATTTGATACTTCTTTGTGTCTTTTCTCAAGTAATTATGATGATTTCTCTGATTTAAGGAAATGAAAAAAATCCAGTTGGTGTCGTTCTACTATTGCTGTCATTTTCTCTGTGGTAGGGTTCTTTCCTTTTTCTCTGTTGTTTTCTTTTTTCCTCCTGCTGAAAATCATCAAATCGCCATTCTTTTAGGTTATTTGTTTGGATCTGCTAATATTTCCTTTTCATTGTACATCCCTTTTTTTCTTTTGCTGTATTGATTTTGCATATTTTTTTTCTTGTGGCTGCAGAATGTCAATCTTAGCTGCCTTTCCCGTTGCCGTGTGCCTTTTGTTGCTACTAGGAGCTATCATATTCTGTTTTGAGCTTTGTCCAAGGCACCACATTCGTAGCCTTTTTTGTTGTTTGTCAAAAATTTTGATTCTGTTATGTTATAATTGAATTAAAGGCTCCATGTTTTATGTTAGAAACATTTAGCCTTTAGTCATATGAATTGTCATGTCTTTCAATTTCCTGTGACTAGCTAGTTTACCTTGGCTTAATAGAAAAGAGAAAAAAATCAGACAAACTGAGAAAAGAACATGATTTGTAGAACAGAGATGCATGATGTAATTAATACCTTTTCTAAGTATAATAAAAAGAGTGGGTGAGTTAGTGTAGCATCCTCTCCTTGAGACAGGTGGATTATCCTCTGTTTGACACTTGCAGCCCCTGAGTAATGTGAAGAATCCTAGCTGGTTTTTCACTTGTGTTTTTTTCCTTCATGGGCAGGCTCATAATATCGTTTTTCATCAGAGATGGCCTCTTTTTATATTTAAAAGCCATGATCTTCACCAGAACTTACATCATAATATAACTAGCGTATGCGTTGTCTAATAAATGGCCATCAGATCAAGCTTTAATAATTAAACTCAGTTTTCAACACTTAGATCGTGGACAATCAAATTTTAATGTAGATACATTTTGGAAAATAATGAATTAATTGGAAATTCCCTTTGCTCTGGTTGAGTCGAACATTTCCTAAAAAATTAGAGAAGATAACAGCCTTCTATAATCTATTGTACCTTCTGAATTCTAAATCATTGATCCACCTAGAGAATGTTCATGGATTTGATACTTCCTTTGTGTCTTTTCTCAAGTAATCATGATGATTTCTCTAGTTTAAGGAAATGAAGAAAATCCAGTTGGTAATGTGCTACTACTGCTATCATTTGCTCAATGGCAGGGTTCTTTCCTTTTTCTCTGTTGTTTTCTTTTTTTCCCCTATTGAAAATCATCAAATTGCCATTCTTTTAGGTTACCTGTATTGGTCTGCTGATATTTCTTTAACATTGTACATCCCTTTTTTATTTTACTATACTGATTTTGCATTTATGATTTTGCTGTGGCTGTAAAATGTCAGGCTTCTTCTTCTATTGAAGCTGCCTCTCTCGTTGGCTGTGCCTTCTGCTGCTACAAGTTAGCATCTTCTCTTCTAAGGTTTGTCCAAGGTACTACATTTTGAGTTAGTCTTTTTTGTTGTGTGTCAAGAATTTTAATTCTGTTCTATTGTCATTGAATTAAAGGCTCCATTTTTTGTGTTGGAAACTTTTAGCCTTTAGTAATATCAATTGCCATGCCTTTTCAGTTTTCCATGATTAGTTAGTTTACCTTAGCTAATTAGAAAGATAAAAATAGACGGACTAAGAAAAGAACATGGTTTGTAGAACATAGAAGCACGATGTAGTCAATACCTTTATTTTTGTCAGAGAAATAAGAGCCCTGATATGATAAGTATGATGGACATCTAGATAAGCTTTGAATGATAAATTTTTACTGTTTCGTATAAAGCAAACCCTAGAAGAAATTAATGTTGTTATTACAACCCATTCAGATTCTCTTTTTCAATAGAGAAGGAAAAACGAAAAGAACAAGTTTTTTTTTTTTTTTTTTTAACGAAAAGAATAAGTTGACATTGAGAATCTATATTAACACTCTGAAAACAATTTCAAAAATAACTCTAAAAACACATACAATCTCAAATACAATTTACAAAAATAAAAAAAGAAATTATCAAATACTATCATATTTTTTTCTTTCACCCACTACCACTACTTACCACATACCGATCCACCATTGTCATCAGTACCGCCACCACTACCGCCACCGCACTGCCGTCCCTCCCCTCCCCTCCCTTCCCTTTTCTCTTTTCCCCCTCTCCTCCACTCCTTCTTCCTTCTCCCCCTTCCTCCCAATCCCCCTCCTCCATCCACCCCATCTTTCCCTTCCCTCTTCCAACTCCTCCCCTCCCCACAGTGCCCTTTCCCTCCCTTCCCCCTATCTAATGCGCATCCAAATTTGGTCTCTGTGTGTGTGTATATATATATATATATATATATAAGAGAGAGAGAGAGAGAGAGAGAGAATTTATAGGTTGTTATAAGTTAAATACAATTATGCATTACAAAAAAAGTATTGGAATATAAAGGATATATCAGGTTGAAAGATAATAGATCTAACAATGTAGCCCAAAAGAATTATTAACTATCGCTCATTTCTCAAGAATTATTCCTAAGACTATACAAATTGTAAAGGTAAATGAGTTACAAACTCAAAAACAAATGAGTTACAAACTCAGAAACATTGGTCTGTTTGGATTAGGTGTTTTTGGAGTTGTATTTCAAAAAACAAGATCAGCATCAGAATAAAAACAATCACTTTGAAGGTATTTGGTGTATGGAGACTTTTTTTTCAATTTTCTTTTTCTTTTCTTTTCTTTTCATTTCTTTCTTTTCCTTTTCTTCCTTTCCATCCTTCTCCCAGAGCCGGGTCTTTGCCTGGCGTGTGACTCGAAGAGTTTTTTTTCCCTCCTTTCTTCTTTTTCTTCCTTCCCTCCCTCCCTCCCTCCCCATGCCCCCCATCCCACCTCTCCCCCCCCTCCACCCTGACCCCCGCTCACTGCCCCATGCCACCATATGCCCCTTCCATGCTCCCCTCTCCCTGATCCAGGGATGAGGACGGGGATAAAGTGGGAATAAGGCCATCCCGCAAATGAGTGGGAGGAGAGGACTAAGGAGCAATGAGAGGAGGGATGAGGGAGGGCAGAGGGGGTGGCGGGAGGGTAGGGGAGGAAGAAGAAGAAGAGAGAGAGAGAGAGGGGTCAATCATCAACACTAAGAAAAGGGAAAGAGAGGAAAGAAGAAAAGAAAGAAAAAAGAAAATAAAAGTTTAAAACATATATATATCAGAAACAAATTGGTTTATTTTTGGGTTGTATTGGGGTTATTTTTATTCAGAAGCATTTGGGGTGTCAAAGATTTCAAAAAACAAGGGAAAAACTCATCGATCCAAACGGAGGTCCAAGGGTAAAATTCAGAAAATCATTGTATATACTGATCATCCCAATAAATTTTGCACGTTTTAATGTGATTTAATGGACAAAGAAAACTGAACCCATTTCGATTTTGGACCCGTTCCACTATTTTGTGGTAATTTTTGGCCAAATTGGAGAATGAGATCACGATCTATGTGAAAAATGGAGTTTGAGGTGAAACTATAGTGAAGTTTTCCAGCAAATGGCGGCTAGTGGTAAGCTAGCAGTGGTGGCCAGCCGTGACCATGCAACGTGATGCCATTGCATCCCTATATTTTGTTTCAACAAAATATGAAGGACAATAATGCCAAAATATATATATATATATATATATATATATATATATATATATATATATATATAGGAGAAGAAATGAGAAAGAGAAAACAAATGAAAATGAAAAAAGTAAAGAAAAAGAAAAGTGAAATAACTAAGTTATCAGTTTGAATTACCGTCTAGATTCCCATTTTAAGTGAATATAGCTTACTCTCAATTAATTTAAATGATTTCCATCCACATTCAATATTAGCTAAAGTAGAAGGAGGTGCTTTGGGTACACTTGAATGAAGAGGGGTTTCGTGATCTTCAACCAAATCACCAGTGCATTTTTTGTCTTTTGCCCTATATTTATATCTCTTAACTTTAGAAACAAAAAAGGAAGATTGCATTAAATTAAGGCAGAAAGATATCAACCTAAACCTAGAGGTGTTCATCGGCTGATAATTGAGAATTCAGCAACAAAAATTTCGGTAATTCAATAATCGGTTTTTAATATTAATATCTAATTACTATCCAAACTTTGGTAATTCGGCAATATACGAAATCTAAAATGTCAATAGTGAGTTAAAATATTTTAATTTTCTCTTAAAAATTATTGTAACGAAATAATATCCCATATGTTTTTCCAACAAAATTTAATCAATTTAACTCAAACAAATATGATATGGGAAAAAAAAGGTTCATAATCCTAAGCCTAACTCATAATCTCAATTTTTAAACAATATTGAAATAAATGAGAACTTCAAATTTAAATGTCAAGCTAAACTCCAATATGTCAACTTCTATCAAAATTTGACTTCTAAATATAGTTATAGTTAAGTTAGCTAATTAGTAATTAGTAATTATATTTTATTAATAGGACTAAGATTTAGTCTTATATTTAGTAATATGTGTGTGTGTGTATCATTACATTATAAAATTTTTTGATAATTTGGCGAATAATCGGTAATTCAGCAATGTATTTTTGATATCCATTTCCAAATTGTTTTACTGAATCTTATATTTCGGTTTTTTCAAATTCCGTTTTACTAAAATCCAAAATTTGATCTAGATTTGATTGGCCAATTTTTCTTTTTTTCTTTTTTCGAAATATGAACACCCTACCTAAACCTTGTTGCATATACCAAGTTAACTTGTTGAGATAGTCTTTGTGATGTAAATAGATACAGAATGGTAAAGGGGATTTCTTTTATCACCAATCATAGAATAGAAATCAAGGGTTAATCCTTACCAACTTGATCTTCTTGCTCCCCATCGACAAACACGTTCATTGAAAAACAACTCAGAACTAATGAATGAAGTTATATAAATGTTTCATCTGATGTTCATATTACTAATGAAATACGTACTTTGGTCCCTCAAAACTTAACTACAATGGATATTAGTCAAGAAGCTGCCAGATTTTGTTTTAATCCACAACCCTTTGCTCCTTTCTCATTGTAAGATTTAGAATCTCAATTATATATTTATTTTTTTTTTTTTTTATTACATGCTTGCTTAAAAAAGTACGCATAGTCTTTGAATGATTGATGTGCACATATTAAGTTAGAGAATTTTTTTTTTTTGGTCAAAATGTCATTTTGTATATAGGTTATTGTAAACAGCCCATACACCTCCCTGCAGGGTTAATCAGAGCTTAGCTATAAATGGTTTCCGCCCAATTTCTGCCAGACTTCCACGCATGAAAAGATATCAACTTAAATGAGTCCCAAATCAAGAACATTAATATTAAATTGTATAATCATCACAAATCTTAGAATTTCCACCAAACAAAATCCCAGCCATATTTGTACCGCTGGAACCCTCTTTGAAGCTCTAAAACTTAGAAGACATTCAACAAAACTCGACGATTTGCCCAGATTGCTCAACCGGCGCTTACAAGACAGTAGGACAGGCATATCGCTGGCCATCCAGGTTACTTTAAAATTTTCCAGAAATTATAGAAAATTAGTTAGCTCTTGAAAAAACAATACACAATATAGTACACATAAGGAGTTTCAACTGCCACCTACGGAACTCACTCGACACCGAGCATGAAATTATTGCCTCAAACGTAGGGGGTTCAAATTTCTGAAATTTCTGGTTTCAACTTACAGGACAGAAGTTTAAATCCCCTGTTTGAGTGGACGAGATTGTCTAAAAATTACCAAATTTACACACAAATACTCCATATATATAGGATAAGTTCATACCAAAATTAAACCAAAATTCTGAATGGGAAGGCAGTTTTCATGCCCAAAATTCGCCCATCAAACTTCTCAAACCAGGAAAGTTGAATTCCTTCTTCTATTCTTTCATAAACATCATATGCTAGTGTCATTTGACCTAAATTTCGACCCTAAGTTGGAATTAGTCTTCTTTAACCTAATGATGATCAAAATGGCCACAACTTTAGCAAAATTATCACAAATAATCCCATAAAGACTAAGCATAATGCCCTCAAATTTTCCAGTTTTTAGCTTCAACTCAACACTCATTCTTGCTATAACTTTTAAAGAGCTTTTGTGGGGAAAATCAGCAACTTGTACCTCATCATCTAAGCATTACATTCAGTCTTCAAACTTGCAAAAACGCGGCCAAAAAACAGGGGAAACCTAGCAGGATTTTCAGCCAACAATTAAGCTTCCATAGTAGAATTTTCTCATGCCATTCTTACTAGAACTTTTGAGAGGCTTTTGTAGAGTAAATTAACAACTCAAAGCTCATCATTTAAGCACTATAATCAGCCCTTAAACTTACAAAATGCAGCCACGAAAATCAAAGGAAAACAGTAAATTTTCAGCCCCATTTCCTCCCTCCAACCCCTTTCTTCCTTGAAGTTTTTCCTCCAAATTTCAACCACCATTCCAACACACACACATTTCATCATCTAACAACACTAGCAAACAATTTCATACATTTTGTGGGAATTTCAAGAGCCCACTCAACAACATCATCCAACTTCTTCAAGGTAAATTCCAAAACATCAAAAGGGGCAATAAATTCCTAAGCTAGAATCATCCAACAAATACCCAGTAATTCCATAAATATACCACAAATCATATATATAGAACCTAACTAAATCTGAAATTCAAAATTTAGGGTTGAGATGAAGAGTTTACCTTACAAACACTTGAACACTAGTTCAAAATCCCCAAGAAATACTCCAATGTTCAACCCTAGTCAACTTCCCAAGTATTTCTTGCTTCCTAGAGCTCCCTTGGTTGATTTCCTTCCTCCAATTGAAAAGGGCAGCAATCAACCACCCTCCCTCTGCCCAAATTTGTTGCCAGCCTCCACCCAACAGCCCTTCTTGTTTTCTTCCTCTCCCTCCTTCAAGCTCTCGGTTTGCTCAAGAAAATGGAGGTGATGGACGTGATGGCTTGGGTTGTCTTGCTTGAGCTTCTTGGAGTGGGTTGAAGGCTAGATGAAGAAGCTTCCTTGCCCCTCTTTTCCTTCTCTCCCACGGTTCACAGCTCTCTCCCTCTCTCTCCTCTCGGCTGGAGTAGCAAGAAAGGATGAAGTGGAAGTGAAGCTTGGGTTTTGGCTATGGAGTTTTGAGTTGATAAAGAAGAAGGTGAAGCTTTCCCTTGGCTCTCCATCTCTCTCTTGTCTCTCGGCTCTCACAAGGGAAGAAGAAAGAGAATGGTTGGCGGAAAATGGAAGGAGATGAAGTGAAGATTTGGATTGTTTTGACATAAAGCATTAATAAGACTTAAAGCCTTATTTCAAGGGTTATTGTCCCCCATTTGAATTTCATGTCTTGCAACTTAATTTGGAGAGAATAGGAGGACAAATTTAGCTAGAAGATTAAAGGGGGTTATCTCGGTTAGGGGAGAGAAAGGAAGAGGAAAAATTAAGGTGATTTGGAGGACATCAAATGGATAAACAATCACAGGTTAAAATCCTAATTTTCGGGAAATTGGTCCAACTAGGTTTTAAGGTTTCAAAACCCTACTTAATCTCACTTCTGGTCCCTTGATTATATTCTTAACCTACGAGTGATCATCCTTACATTCTAGCACTACTTAAGTCACTGCCCGAATTTCTACCTCGAAAAACGTGTTTTTCTTATTTTCTGTTTAATTGATACAAAAAGAGCAAATTTTAAAATAAGATGAATGGAATGTTGAAAATCTACCTGAAAAATTAATATAGAGCTAAAGTAAGTTTTTCTCAAAATGAAATAAATTAAACAAATAAATAAATAAATAAATTGAATTTTTATTTAAATTTTCTAAAAATTCGTTTAAATGTAATTTTAAAATAATTGAACAATTAATAACAATAATATCTTTATTTAAAATAATAGATATTAACAATATTTAAAATAAATTTTGGGGTCCTTACATAGGTAATCTGGTAAAATGGCTTTACAATGCTTGTACAAAGGGAGCAACTGCTCCCATCATAACTGCGCCTCTCTTGCGAGTCACGGGGGAACCTAATTCCCACTTCACCTCTGAGATTAGCTTAGTGGCAAATTTTACCAGCCAAGAACTATCTATATTGCAACCTTTTCTAATCAAAGTGAGGGTATGGTGCCAGAAGGAGCTCATCAACTGTCTAATATCTCTAATAATCACAGCTAACAATGATTCATCCTCTGTGCTATCTTTTATCATATCAACTAAGCATTTACATTCAGACCAAGTGTTGATGGATGCCTAGTTTTTTTTCCAAAACCAAAATTAGAGCTATTATAACTGCCATTGCTTTAAGGATCATAGGTTCTCCTCCCTTGTCAACTGGTGTAGCCGAAGTAGCTGTTAATTTGCCTCTACTGTCCCTTGCTACTATTCCTAATCCTGCTCTATTATTCACTTTGTCAGTGGCTCCATCTGTGTATAATTGCATTGCTACTTGATTGCTTCGGCATTGAGATTGTTGGTCAGTTGTTTGTTATTCTTCCACTTCCATGTCCCTTTCATCTTTCACTGCATCATCATATTCCTGCCACTCCTCTGGAGTGCTCTCGTGGCTGTTTCATATCCTCCCTTTTGGTTAGACCCAAAGCAGACTCCATTCCTATCCTTCCAAATGTGCCAAAATAGATTGGCAGTTATTTCTATGTGTTTATTCCTTCCTCCCTTGCCGATGCTTCCTGGAGTTGGCTCCACAATGTCCAAAAATGCCATCTCTGCTCTTTGAGTGAGGGAATGCTTTCCAGGTTTCCTGAACTATACTGCAGGAGAAAAACATGCGTTCAATTGTTTCGATGTCCTCACCACACTTCTTGCATACTGGCCATCGTTCCCCTGTACTTTTGTGTAGCAGTTCATTGGTTGAAATGATGCAGTTTAAACACTTCCAGATGAAGCGTTTTATCTTGTGTTTTAAGTCGAGTCCCCAGAGTTTTTTCCACACTTGTGATTTAGTTGGTTCTCTGCTAGAGCTGCTTCCATCCTCCCTGCCATCCAGTTGTGTCCAGTTTAGCGCCTTTTGAATTTTGTAAGGCATAGCCTGACGTGACAGTTTACAGACTTGAACTTGTTTGACTCCACCTTAACCAGTTCTTACCGCCTAATATACTCAGGGGAATGCTTTGTATTGCTCTCGCCTCCTCTGGACGAAACGGCAGCTGAAGCGTAGGTGTGCCCCGATTTTGTCCTCTGATGAGCTGCTGCACTTTGGTGTAATTGCAGTTTCTGGACCTTGCAGTAGAGAAATTGGTAAGTGGTTGAGAGTTATATATGACTTCTCTATAACGTTTCACATGCTAAATATTTGCAGATCTATTTCAAGCTTTTAGTGGAAATAGGTGAAACAAAAGTCTAAATTTAATGTCCTCATGTGCAAATAGGCAAAAAAGTCTTAATTAATTATAATATCCTCATATACTAATCTAACTATTTATTTATTTTTTGGTTTGACTAGAAGTTATTTAGACAGTAACTTTAATACAATACAAACTTATAGCTTTTTCTTGTGACACCTTAGATATTTGGTTCTCAATTTTAGATATTTGTTTTGCTTTGGTGTTTCAAGTAAAAAAGTTATAAATATGTGCTTTTGAGAATTCAATTATTTCTTAGAGGAATAAAAGGAACAAAATTGGATATTAGTTGTACTGGGAAAAAAGTAAGATTTTAGAAGTATTTGCCAATTTTCTCTTGTTCGGTGTGTGTGTTGGGGGGGGGGGGCGATGTAAAGCTTAGGACCAATTTTTAAAACATTCACTGAATAAAAAGACATATAATTGAATATGGAAAAATCATAACTAATTCAAATGTATTTCAGTGAGAAATCAACAAGAGCTTGCAGTATCATTTGCAGCCAGAGAATGAAAATATTTTCTCCTATGTATCAAAGATGAACATAAATATGTGAATGCTTGGGGATCAAGAAATGTGATAACAAAGAAAAAAAAACAATAATGAACGAAAATATGAGTTCATTAAAGTAGTTTATGTTATATCTTCTATGACATCATGACTACCAAATTAAAAGCAGTTTATACGGTGCCTATATTCAATAAGATTCATATTTAAGTTGAAATTACCATGTTGTAAAATGAGAATATTCATGTTTCCTTTTCGGATTTGTATCTTTTTCTAACTTCAATCGGTACTGTTTATTAAGAGTCACTAAGTACATTGGATTATGCCACATGTGCATGATTTAAATTTCAAATTTAAATTTGTATTATGTGGCATAATCCAAACCTGCTAGTGTATGAAAACTTATATTAATCGACGGTATAAAAAGTTATCCTTTCTTTATACCAAAAATTAAGACTCTATGATTTTTTTTAAGATATGGAAAGTATATTTAAAAATGGAAAACTATCCTGTTTTATGCAAATATAAGAATTAATTAAGGGATAATTTTAGAAACCTTCCCTAAGGTTTCTAACAAATGCATTTGGCGTTTTCAAATTTTAAAAAATCTCACCTGCCTCTCTATTTTAAACTTTCTATAACATTTGAAACTCATTTCAAAATATAATATTAAAGAACTCATTTTGGGAGAGAGAATACAGTTTTATTCCAAATTTGCCCTTTTTTTTGTTATTTCTTCATTGTCTTAGCGCACCAAATTTATATCTTAATCAAGTTCAGATGGTTGATGAATAAGAGGAGGAGCAACTGTTCATGGCCACTTATTTTGTAAGCAATAATTCCATTACTAAAATGTGGCTAATAGATAGTGGTTGGACTCATCACATTGACATATGACGAATCCATATTTAGGAGTCTTGACAAGTCATAAATGTTCAAAGTGAGAATTGGAAATGGAAATTATATTGAGGTAAAAAGCAAAGGTAGTGTTGCTGTTGATTATGGTTTAGGTACAAAAATTATTTCTGATGTTTTGTATGTACTTAAAACTAATCAAAATTTGTTGAGTGTTGGACAGTTATTGGAGAAGAATTATTCTGTCATTTTCAAAAACAGGACTTGTATTATCTAAAATCCTATTCCAAATGAGCTTTTTACACTAAAAATGATAGGAAAATTTTTTTCTTTGAATTTGTCAAAAAATGACTATTTTGAGGTGCAGTGCCATGAATCAAAAAATTCAGATGTTGATAAAATTTAGGAGGAGATAACTGGCTAACCAATCGAAGAAGCCTAAGTTGTGAAGATTCATGAGAAGTTATCCAAGGATGTTGGTGCTGGCAAAGTTGATGAAGAGTCATATAAAGACTTTAAGGATTGTTTTATGTCTCTCATAACACTCATTTTATGTGTTACAAATTTTTTATTCAGATTTGTCTACTATGCATGGGAGTCTATCTTTCAATTTGCAAAGAAGATATTTGCATATATCATGAATGTTATTGTTGATTTTGAGTTTTGGCACAAGAAACCAAAAGCAGTGGTTTGTTTTAAAGTTGGTATTCAGCTTGAAAGTCAAAAAGAAGAAATCCGCTGCAAGTCCAATTTTCAGCTGCAAAACTTCTTTTAAGAGACTTGTCCAAAAAAAAAGTCTAAAGATTTAGCAAGACAATTCAAAATCTGCGGCAAAAGTGGCAAAGAGTGTTGGAATATGCTAACTTTTCCTACAGATTTTTCTAGATTTTAATAAATTATGTTTGGTTTTACAATAAGTTAGTTAGTAGAAAAATAAGTCTTATTGTTAGGATATTCGTCAACTAAATATCATCTTGATTTGTTAGCAAATATTTTGGCCAAGATTTGATTGTGTCATTAACTAACGTTTGTTGAGATTTTTTAGAAAATTGTTAGCTAGGTTGTTTAATGCAATCACTATAAATAGGGTGTTGATGAATGAAGAAATGAAACTCATTATTTTCCAACATTCAATATCTTTTGTGAACTATTTTTGTAGCACTAAGTGTTGTTTCTACATTTATGTCCCAAAAAACCAACACACAAGAATCCCAAACTCTCTAAAATAGTCATCAAAATCATCAAGCAAAAACTGCAATGGCTTGATACAAATTTTCCAGAGAAATGAATTTTCTCAGATACTCTGCAATGGCTTGGAGTTCGAATGATTATCTTGATACGCTCTACCACCCCCAGCAGAATCCCTTAGATGCAAACGACCAATACTACAAGGGTGAATCCCTGAAAAACTCCTCTCTGAACCATGGCTTCTACCTCCAGAACCACCACTTCTCCTAATACTATCTATATGTTACTACCACTGTACTACTACTCCTAATAGTATTTATATGATTCCAATAAAAGCTTTTTTGAAATGGTTATACAATTAGAGCATAAGTTTAGAATATTTGAAAGCTAACAATCCGGGTAAATGTTGATGGTGCTTCTGTGAACAATCTGGGTAGAGCTGGTAGTGGAGGAATTATAAGAGATGAGAGGGGCATATGGGTGAAGGGATTCTGTTTGAATTTGGGTATTGCGAGTAATGTGTCTAGTGAATTATGGGCAGTAGCGAAGGGTCTTCAGCTGGCCTGAGATTTGGGGTTTAGAAAGGTCATGTTAGAGACAGATTCTCAGAGTACATTAGAGCTTATCAACAAGATTCTTGCAGGGAGTCCACATCATAATATTATCAAGCAAATCAGAGAACAGATTCAATAGCCTTGGACCTGCAAACTGTTACATGTGTGGCGTGAAGGAAACCAATGTGCAGATTTCTTATCAAAGAAAAGTCTCAGCCTCCAGTCGGGGTTTCATATATTCGAGGGACCTCCACAAGAGTTGCGAAGTTGTATTAGTTTAAAATTTGTTTGGGTTTACTACGCCAAGGCTAATAACTATGTAAAGGACTTCCTAGTCCTCGCTAGAACCCACAAAAAAAAAAAAAAAACAAGCTAACAATTTCGTTTACAATATTGTTTGCAATGGTTATAAAATTGCAACATAAGTTTTGCATAATATCAAATATATTTTACTCTAAAGTTATTGATGAAAATCTTACACAATGGTATATGGTATGTCTAAGTTCAAATGTGACTATTTCTAAAGTACAAAGAAATTTACCATAATTGCCTCAAGTTACATTTTATTGGCGAATTTTTGCAAATAATGTTGGATTCAAAAATCATCACAATTTTAGTGTTGTATGGGATTCGTTTCTCCACTTAAGGTCACGTGTCTAACATGTGTAGTGAAAATAAATTTTTTTTTTGAAATTTCTTTCCCATGCATCAGATTCTATAATGCGAATGTCAGATTAAGAAACATTTTTTTTTAAATCTTTGTCAAACCATAAATCATGTGTGGTGAAGCAATTTTTAGAAGGAAAAAAAAAAAAGAAGAAGAAGCTTCCCTGGACACAATATTAAAAAAGAAAAAGCTTTGAAATGGTTTCTAAAAAAAAAAAAAAAGTTTTGCTGCACACAACCGCACACATTTCATGCGTAGCAAAGAATACTTAAAAAAAAAAAAAAGACTTCACCGCAAACTATTCTGCATATAGCAAAGTGTAGTTAAAAAAAAAAAAAAATGCTTCACCGCATAGTGGTAGGAAGATTCTGCCTTCCTAGCCGTTAATGGAATGTCGATAAACGGCTAGGAAGGCATGTCGACAAAAACAAGGATTGCAACTTTTTTTTTTTAAGCTTTGGCCTTGTAGCCATTGGATCGAATGGAAAGATCTATATTTACCCCCATTTTATTCAACTAAATCCACATAAACCCCAATTCCATCCATTCTATCTCCATCATTATCTCGAAAATCCCACTCTTTCTTCCTCTCTCTAGCCCGACTCTCTCGTCCCTCTTTCTAGCAAGCATCCCTATTTTTATTATTCTGTCTATTAGCAGGAAGGGAGGCAGCAAGGCATTGTGGAAAGTTGAAGAAGCAAGGGCCACTTTCCAAGCATTTGTGGCTCATAGTAGAAGCAGCGACAGACAACTCACCGGCAATTGACTTGACCCTAAAAAACTAGTGAGTTTGTATAGTTAATTTCTGTCCGAAAAGCTAACAACTTTTTATTTAGAGCATGTAGTTAATAAATATATCTTTAATGAATACATAATAAATATTACTATAATTAGAGCAATAGTAATTAATAATTATAATAGTAAGCATAATTATTTTATTCAATAGTTAAGCATAATGAGGTGTTATGAATAATTATTTTTGGTAGCCATTTTTTTTAGTTGTGTATTTAATTAGCATTTAAATATAGTTAATGAATATTCTTTTAGTTAAATTAGTAACTAATTATGTTATTTATAGATAATTGTGATAACAGTTTGCATGCATGTATAAATAATAATTAAATTTTGTGTACTTAGTCAATCAATTATTTGTAGTTAAGTAGGAGTGCATAATAAATACCTTTGTTGTAAACAGATTATCTATTAATTGATTAGTTGTACTTAATAAATAATTTTGTTAGGTCATAGTTAAGTATGAATAGTGTTAGTCAATTAAACATTATATCCTGGATATTCTATTATTTCCAAATATGTAATTGCCTTGACAGTAGCACGTGATTTGTGTTGCATTATTTAATAGAGAGTGTGAATCTAAATGTTTGTAATAATTCTGTGTACATACTATTTAATACTAAATGTAACAGCTCATTGAAAAAATATTTATTAGAGTAGGCGAAAAATGTCATCGGATGTCGCATTGGTGATTCAGATTTATCAAGGAGGAAAGATAGTGAAGACTTGAGGATCATTTGTATTTAGCCCTCCGAGATGCAACAATGCTATATTAGTGAAAAATCAAATAGGTTATGATGAGGTGGCAGATAGAGTGTGCACTTGTATGGGGTTACATCGGGATGTGTTCAAACTTAAAATGCAAAAACTCTAGAAAATAACAATCCAAACAAGCACCACAGACTGTGGGTTTAGGTGCTTTTGCCAGATTGCAATTGGAATATGACAATGAAATTGAGATGATGTACCATATAAAATCAATGACACCGCAAATGACATGTGAGATTTATGTGGGGGTAGAGCCAAACTTCTGCCGCAACTATAGTGGCATTGAGGCAAGCCAAAAATCCTGAGGGATTGGTAAACACAGAGTTGACCTGGACCACGTGACTCCTACAGTTGGATTTCATTATAGCCAACTAATAGAAGTGAAGAATAACAGAGTGATACATGATACTCCGAATCATGCTCGATCCAGGGGAAGGCGGAAGTTTAAACGTGGCAAAAAGTAGTTAAGTGGTTGGAACTAGTTCTGGGTACAAATTTCTCCAGTAGAAATGACTGCAATGCCTCCTTCACCAACCATACCTTAAAGTGAGGACGTATATGTTGATCATGAAACCGAACCTAATCGGATGGGGATGGCTCTAATAATGATGATGATGAGTACGATGGATCTGATCCCACAGACATCAATCAGGTTGACGAAGCAAGTCCTAACACATTATTTTTGTTTGACATTGCACAGCATCTGCACTATAGTGAAGGTGTCAATGCTGCTATGAGTTTCAACCCTACACATAAAGGAAATATGAAGAAATTGAATGTATGGGATAAACACACAAAGGAGCTCAATTTGGGAATGGTGTTTGAGACAAAGAAAAACATTTAGCAAGCGGTGAAGTTGTGGTCAATCAAGCATAATAGAGAGTACAAATTAGGAAAGTAAATCAACCACATGATATGTTCGTTACACGTCCCACAACGCCTCACACTATGTGATTAGCAACTGAGGGCCACTTTGCAGTACACACATAACATGCGGAAGATTGTAACCTTTGTGGGAAAGCATAGCTATGTTCGCATTTTGAACAGTAATGAATATTAGCAGTTAAGCTCAGATATCATTACCGAGCACATTATAAACTACATGAAGAATGGGACACATTTTACGATCAAGGAAATACAAGCAGGAATAAAGCATGCATTCAACACTGACATGACATACCAAAAAGCATGGCATGCCGGTCGACATGCCATTGATATCCTGTACGGCGACTGATCTAGTTCATATCCCAACTCTCTACTTTTATGTAGGAACTGGTGACGATCAATCTAGGGACAACTATTGTTTGGGACCATCAACCACAAAGCATTGTTGATGCACTATTTTCATTATTATGTTTGCCCTTGTAACGAGGCATTCTGATAGCTTAAACTCGTGTTGTGTGTTGATGGCGTGTTCATGAAGGATGCATACAAGTTAAAGTTTCTAGAAGGAAGTTGAGTTTTCCTCTCTCTTCTCTGTGTTCTCGTGCTTTAGGGTTTGTTGCATCATGGTGGCTTCGGCTGCCCTTTAGCCAATGGTTGGAGGGCAACCTGGCTCTACAGTGCCTCCTCTTCAATTCTCGTTCCAAACTAAAACCTTTTCTTCACTTTTTTCGTCATCATCCTCAAATTCATCGCCAATTGCTACTGAACGCACCACCCGTCAGGGAGAGCCTGCGATGGTGTTTTCAATGAATGATGTATTGTAGGCTGCCGTGCCGTTTCACTTGTCGATTGTGGGAAAATTTTCTAGAGGTCAACTGAGTATGGAGGGTATATGAAAGTTCTTCACCATGCTTGATTTGAAATATAATTTTTCAGTTAGCTTACTTGACCCACGACACATTTTGATTAGGTTGAATTCTGAGCATGATTTCCATCGAATATGGGGTCGTAATATTTGGTATGTGTTCGGGTCCCCAATGCGTGTTTTTAAATGGTCCTCATCATTTCACGTCGACAAAGAACCCTCGATGGTCCCGGTGTGGTTCTCGTTACCTAAATTGCCAGTGCATTTCTTTAAAAATGAGTGTCTCTTCCATATTGTTTCTTGTTTGGGGTGGCCTCTAGTCATGGATTCTGTGACTATAACGTTGTCACGACCTAGTGTTGCACGGGTGTGCGTTGAGGTAGATTTGCTCAAGCCTCTCCTGACTAGGGTTTGGATTGGCACCAGTACCTTGGATCAGGAAGGGTTTTGGCAAGCTTTAAATGCGGAAGACATGCCAAAGTACTGTGGCTATTGTTTTCGGCAAGGCCACTTTGACAATGAATGTCGGCTGAAGCACCCAGATTTGAGGATATCAAAGGCAGCACAGGACGAGCAACCTTCTCGGAAGGAATTTCGGGAGAAGCAGGCAGGGAAGGTTACTCAGGCTGTGGGGGATTTGGTTAGGTAGGGAACCATGGATGAGACTCGGGAGGAGCAAGTGCCTGCAACAGGGCATGAGGCTATCACGGTGCCGCATGATGAATTTGAATCTAGGAATGGCCAGCGCGATATTGTTCTAGTGATGTCGGACTCCGCTATAGTGACGGCAATGGTGTAGCCATCGCCGCAGTTGGAGCTTACGGAGATACCGAGGGGCTCTGAGTTAGCAGCTCTTCCGTATTCGTCCATTCTAGATTTCCCTAATTTTCAGGCCTTCGTGGATGCAGCTCAGGCTGGCTCTTTGCAGCCCAATCAGTCGATGTTAGAAGACCTGGTGGAAGGTGCAATTTGCACGGCAGCATCGAAGGAGATAGAAAGATTAACGGAGCAAGTGATGCATGAGACAGATGAAGAAGCCCTGGGGGAGAAGGGCATGTAGGAGTCCGCTATTGGAATTGTTGCTGGGATGACGTTGTCACCGCGTAAAGCAGCTCAGGAAACAATGGAGGATATCAGCGTTGATTGGACGGGCTTCGACAGCAGGATGGATGGCATACCGTATCTCGTAAGTCTCGGCAGAAGGCATCATCGCCTTCCTGGCAGGTCAGTTTGTAATTGGTTAATCATGTTGAAGATGCTTTTCTAGAATGCTCGGGGTGTCCGGAATGCCGGTACCCTTGCTAGATTAAAAAAGCTACGTAGATTGTATGGATTTTCATGTTTGGCCCTTTGTGAACCTCTAGTTGATGTGGCTTACTTGGAAGAGATTAGGATCAAGTTGAATTTCTCGTTTGCTATGGCTAATAATATGGGGCGGGTGTGGGTGTTGTTTTGGGTTGTGATGTGTCAACTATTGCTGAATCATCTCAATTTATAGCTTTTTGTGTTGTTCTTCCTGCCATTGGTCATCCTATTCTTGCTGTATTTGTACATGCGTCCTGTGATCATGATTCCCGGCATGATCTCTGGAATGAGTTAGAGTTGCTGGATAATTCCATCCCTATGATGATTGCTGGTGACTTTAATGTTATTTTGTCAGTTGAGAAGAAGAAAGGGGGCGTCCTTTCCAAGTACGTGAGGCATTAGAGTTTCAAAACTTCATAGATAATATGGCGCTGGAGGATGTTGGCTTCACTGGACCTCGGTTTACATGGTGTAATAATAGAAGGGGAAGGGCTAGAGTGTGGAAGAGGTTGGATCGTGTATTATTAAACCACCCGTGGCTGGGATTGAGCATACGGTCAGCGGTGGCTCACTTGGGAAGTCTAGGGTCGGACCATTCACTGTTGTTGATGTCGTTTTGCCTAGAGGCAGCCCCGGGACCTAGACGGTTTTCTTTTATTAATGCATGGGCTTCTCATCCGCAATATTTGGAGGTGGTTCGGGCAGCATGGGTGGAGAAGGTGCAAGGTTGGCCTATGCGTCACCTCTTGACGAAACTTCATCTTATGAAATCTGCCTTGTGTTGCTGGAACAAAAATGTATTTGGCGATGTCAAGGATGCAGTTCGGGATGCAGAAGAGGAAGTGGTCACTAAGGAGATTGCCCTGGAACATGAGAATTCTTTGCATAATCAAGAATCGTTGGTGGATGCTCAAGAGAAACTCAGAATTGCTCATAACCATGAGGCATCTTACTGGAGGCGGTCTCAGGAGGGGAGTGTTAGCTGTTCAGATGAGTTAATTGCAAAGGTGATTCCACCGCTCATCAATGATGTGGACAATTCAGGGCTGGTTGAGGTGCTGAGCTGGGAGGAGATTAAGGCTGAGGTGTATGCATTAGATGGGGATTCGGCTCCGGGACCGAATGGGTTCACTGGGGTTTTTTTCACTTCTTCTTGGGACATTATTGCTTCAGATGTTATCTTAGCGGTGCAAGAATTTTTTGTTGGAGTGGAGATGCCAACGGGCTTCACGGCGACTTTGATTGCACTTATCCCGAAAGTGGTCAATCCTGCATCTTTTGCAGATTTTCACCCTATTAGTCTATGCAATGTAGTAAACAAGATAATTTCAAAATTGCTAGTGAAAAGGTTGGAGAGAGTTTTGTAGAAGATAATTTCACTGCAGCAGAGTGGATTTGTGAAGGGTCGGTTAATTTCGGATAATGTGCTTCTTGGGCTAGAGTGCTTTTCTAGATTTCAGAAACGGATCAAGGGCGTTAACGTTGTATTAAAGCTTGATATGGTTAAGGCGTATGACCGGGTATCGTGGTGCTTTCTTCTTTGGGTTCTGCGGGCATTTGGTTTTTCAGAAATATGGATTGATATGGTTTGGTGAGCGGTTTCAGCTTGTAAATTTTCCATTCTTGTTAATGGTCGAGCTGCTGGTTTCGTTTCCTCTTCTTGGGGGCTTAGGCAAGGAGATCCGTTATCGCCAGCCTTATTTATTATTGCGGCGGAGGTTTTATCTAGAGGGCTGAATGCCTTATTAGCGGAGAAGAGTTTTGTGCCATTTTTTGTTGCGCGGAACTGTCCCTCTATCACCCACCTTGCATACGCGGATGATGTCTTAATTTTTACGCAAGGCAACAGGAAGTCGTTATGCTTAGTAATGTCTTTTCTGGAACGATATCAACGCTGTTCGAGCCAGCTTATTAACATCTCCAAGAGCTGCTTTGTGGTTGGACCTAGGGCTAAGGCGCGTGATGTGGGCTTGATTAAGTCTGTCACTAGTTTCACTCAAAATTCCTTGCCAATCAAATATCTAGGCTACCCTCTATTTGTTGGTCGTCAACGCAAGGAGTACTTCTCGAGGATGATTGATGCTATAGATGGCAGAATTAGCGGATGGAATTGCAAACTTCTCTTGGTGGGAGCTCAGATTGTGTTGTTGAAATCCATGCTTGCATCACTTCCTATTTATATTCTGTCTGTGGTAGGCCCTCCAAAGGGCATGATCAGGCAGATTGAAAGGACTTTCTCCAATTTTCTTTGGGGAGCATCGGATTTTGGTCAACGTTTCCACTGTGCATCTTGGGAGAGCATGTGTCGACCAGTTGAAGAGGGAGGATTAGTCTTTAGGGCCATTGCAAAATGTTTCTGATGCACTGGCTTGTAAATTATGATGGAGATTAAGGCAGGGCAACTCTCTCTGGGCGGGATTCATCAAGTCTCGATATTGTAGGGATGCTCACCCAAACACAGTGGCCTTATTGTCCTCATCTTCTTCATCATGGAAGAGGATGTTAGGGCAGAGGAGGCTGGTGGAAACAAATATGATATGGGATTTGTCGGAAGGGTCATGTTCTTTTTGCTGGGATAATTGGTGGGGGTTAGGTCCCCTGGCATGGATGTTTGATGGCCTGGATTTTAAAGCTTCGGTCTCAGAATTTTGGGTAAAACTCCTTTGGAATATGCCTCTTGTTTCGGAGAGAGCCCCTGCGGAAGTTGTGCAACGGATTCAGGAATCTTTTCTGGTTGTTGGGGAAGATGGTGATGAGATAATTTGGCCCCTTAGCCCAACGGGACAGTTCCAGGTACGTACTGTCTTTCCTCTAGTCAGACGCCCACGTGCATATTCACAAATTTATGCCAGTATTTGGAAACCAGGGTTGCCGATTAAAATCTCCTTCTTCATGTAGAGGTTGTTGGGAGCAAAGCTACCGGTCGATAATATCTTGTGTCGTTTTTGGGTCCATGGGCCATCTAGGTGTGTTTGCTGTCGCTCTCTGCAAAGCGAGTCACTGTCTCATTTGTTTTCTACTAGCGAGCTCTCGAATTCTATTTGGCAGCACTTTGAAGCTCCGCTTGGAATATCTTGCCGGGATCAAGCTGTGCATGTGCGTCTATCCTGATGGTGGGCTGTTAAGGTTTCTAACAAGCAGCTCCAATGGTTGTTGGGAATTGCACCGTCTATGATTTTCTGGTTTATATGGAGATTTCGGAATCGACGGAAGTATAAAGGCTGGGTAGATGCGGCTAGTTTATGCTTCCTTGCCACTCAGGAGCTGGTCTTCTTGCTGCGGGCAAGGTTTGGTTCTTGAAGAAAGTGCTGGTCATGGACGGATATTCTTAGTAGCTTTCAGGACTGCCCTCGTAGTTGGAAGTCTATCTTAGTAACTTGGGTTGCCCCTCCTCAGGGGTGGGTCAACTTAAACACAGATGGATCGTCCCAAGGTAATCCAGGATTAAGTGGAGGGGGAGGGGTGGTTCGTGATTCCGATGGAGGCACCCTCACCTCCCTTCAGGCGAAGGCACGAGCACTATGTACGGGATTGGAAATCTGCTGGTTGAGAGGTTTCTCTAGAGTGGTGGTGGAGGTGGATTCAAGGGTTTTGTGGCTTATTATATCGTCGACCAGCAAGGGTCCTTCGTCCGTTAGGCCAATTATTTGTAGGATCCGGCAGTTCAAGTTGATAGAGATCTCTTTTGTTCACTACTTCAGGAAAGCTAACATGGCAGCGGATTCCCTGGCTAATTTCTCTCACACAAACTCATCCTTTGTTCTTTCTCGTTCAATGGCAATTTTGCCTAAGCTTACTAGGAGCCATGTAATTTTAGATCAGCTCTGGATAGCTAATTTTAGATTCAAATGATGTGATGATGCTCCCCCTCTGTAAATTTTCTGGATATGATGTTAATAAAACGGGATAAGCCTGCCTTTTTATAAAAAAAAATTCAAAATTTCTAGTTGCTATGGAATTTGATGCCTGTGACCGCCAGTTTTCTCTTGCTTTTGCACTTGTGGATAAGGAAATGAAGGACAGCTATGCATGGTTCATGGTATAGCTACATAATACATTTGTAAATATGCCTAGAACCTATGAGTTATTTCGGATCAACACAAGAGAATAATGCACGTAATGCGGAACCTTCTAGTGTGGAACCAATTCCTGTTTATATTGTTTGGTGCACGTACAGAGTAATTTCACATAGAAAGTCCAAAAATTGAAAGTAAGATCACCTTATATGACTGTTAGAGGTGACATTAAAATTTGAGGTTTTTTCGAAGCATGATACAAATTATCCTTTTTTCTCTTATTTTGTATAGACTGGGGGATCTCTTATGGGTTGCTAGCTCTACCAATCAAGCCAAGAAGTATGAAGCATTCATGAAACTGATTTAGATGTCAAATGAGGAATCATATAACTAGTTGAATGATAGATCTGTTAAATCAGAGCAATGGCTCCTATGTAAGAATGGTGGATATCAGTGGGGTAGTATGTTCTCAAATATTGCCAAGTGTTTTAATAATTTGTTACAAAAGGCTCAACTGTTTCCAATCAAAACATGCATGCAATTCACACTCAATCAAACCGTTGTACTTTTCCTTAAGGAAATGGAAGTTGGTTTTGAATGTGATACATCTTTTACTTAAGGAGATTCGGGACAAGTTCATAACAAACAAGCAGAAGGTGATGACCCATTATGTGCAAGTGTATGACTACAAAAAATGATACTTATTGCATCACTACTAGCCGCCATGAAAATCATAAGGGCACCAATGCACAGATTGTCCACTTAGAAATTGTACATTCACTTGCAGCAAGTGGTCTGAACTCCATTTTTTGTGCTCGCACGTGATGGTAGCTTATTACCGATTCAGCACTAGCCCATACGATCTAGTGTGTACAAACATTTGCAATGTAAAAAGTATCTTTGCACGGATAGTTCCTACCTCTATGAGACACTCAATACTAGGTTGCTTGGGATTTGAAACTCAGTTACAATTCAAGTAGGATTAAACAGAAGAGAACCAGCCCTATGGCCACTGCTAGAATTCATAACCAGATAGATTGGCAATATCCAAATGCATCTCATTGATGCAACCACTATTCACAGACAGGGCACAATGCCTTTAATTGTCCTTACTCTAGTCATTTCATGTGTCGCATTGTATTGTAGCACTTGCTCGGACTTGTAGTGCATATAAACTGAATTTGGTTGTATTTTTGAATTTGTTAAAATAAAAAAAGTCATTGTTTGTATGAAAATTCATCAGTACTTTTAGCTGTAATTTCTAATAAACAATTGCTCTTAATTTTGGTCAATTATAGTTTTGTTAGCCGTACATTCCACAATCTAGAGTAATACATTTATCCTTTTCCTTGTAGGCACACGTATATAGACATAGTCATGGTTCTAGAACTGCTAATTCTAGTTTAGATATCAACAGTTCTGGTTCTTCTGAAAAGTAGAATCTGAACAGATCCTTATACAGATGGTTACGGCAATGGTTTTCGAACCTCTGGTTCTAATCCCGTTACATTTTTTATTTTTTTTCAATTCTAGTTCCAGTTCTTCTAGTTACGTCAAAATTCTTGTTATTAAAAATTGGTTTTAAGTAAATATGACAACGAATGTAAAAATAAAATGAATTTTATTATATTATCATTTGGCAAGAAAAAGGAAAAAATATTGTTGATTTAGCAAATTGTTATTTTTTGATTTAGCAATGACCATTTTCTTGATCCTTTGAAAAAAATGACTTTTTGTGAATTTGTCATAATGGTTAGCCAAACTCAAAGTATTATCAAATGCTAGTGTAGTACTTTGATTAATTTGACTTTAATACTTTGATTAGATTGGATTTGGATCTAAATCAGTAATTGCTATACTTACTAATGAATTGAGATAATAAGTTGGTGGACTAAAACAAATGCTATTAGTGTTGAGTGTTGATTGTGAGAGGCTAAAATTTTATGCATGTTATATTTTAGCACCGACTGGCTCTCATGATCAAGTGTTTCATTTCGTCAGCAATTAACTAAGTGAACTATAAAACCTAGGTGTTTAATTAATTCTTTTCTTGTTAAGGGAAAACCAAAATGGAAAAGAAAAAAAAAACCAAGACAACTTGACAATATAAATTAACCTAGGACCAACTAGCTTAGTCACCTAGTTAAAGCTTAGTCTTTTCATTTTTTTTCTTTTTGCTTAGTCACCTAATGAAGTTTAGTCATCCCTTTGTGCTTAGTCACCAAACCCTTGCCTATCTAATAGTTTCTTTGCCTATCTAATAGTTTCTTGCTAAGATATTGCTTGAGCTTGGCTGAGAGAGAGAGGAAGCAAGAAAGAACCAAGGTTTCTTGTCAAGATAACTAGCAAAACTTCTTGAAGCTGGCCGAGAGAGAAAACAAGGAAGAACCAAGAAAAACCAGCAAGAAAATCAGCCATGAACTTTGTGCTTATTGCTATAACCATTAACCAACAAAAAAAACTAGGAGATTCCAACACTTGTGGCTGGGAAATTTCAATTCAAAAGAAGTTGAAGCTGTTAAACAAGGCTGTGAAGGAATCGTAGGTAAGTTGTAGCTTTAGGTACTAGATTTCCTTTCACTTTTCACTTATGGTTGTCACTCACGGTCTTGGGCTAAGAAAAGAAGTGAAAGATGGAGGAAAATTTCAGCAAAAACTGGAAGGGTTATTTAAAAGAAATCAGCTAGACATAGGTTCGGGTAGACTATCAAATTTCTGCTCTGCTATATGTGTTGAATTCTTAGCTGTTCCTAGTAAATTTTGTTTTAACCTAGACTTGACCCTTTCCTATGATGTGTAGAACCTCAACGGTGGTTCTTTTGCTATAAATGTCATGTGTAAATGGACTGGATAGCTGAAATTAAAGTAATAGAAACGAACAGAAAAATAGCATAGGTTTTGTAGCTTAGCAGTCTTGACTACACAGCGTTCATATACAGGTCATAACTCGGTGTAGGAATATCAGATTAAGATGCTGCTAGTGGCGTTTGAAACTAGACTCGATAGGGATTCTGGTGGTGTAAATTTCCCACACTGGTTCATTGGTTATGAACAACAGTAGCTCTAAGAACTTGACTGAAAATCAACCCTGCAACCTTGCATAGCGTAGGACAAGAATTGCAGCCAGTCGCAATGACATTTTGACCTATTTAGGGTTTGAATCGTGGGATAGTATCAATTTGAAGCATTCTGAGTCTGGTTTCTAATAGCACTAATTTTATAATTTTTTGATGCGTATAATCTAAATTATGCTAGTTAGTTTGAACACTACAATAACCATAGTGGCTATATGTTCTTAGCCATCCGTTCTAACCAAAAGACGTAGTAAATTCTTTGAATGTCTAATGAGTCATTTCAGATTCTCACATGGGGAGGTTCTAGTGTTGTGTATCTAGTTTCCAAATTTTTAAAAGTCAGTGCCATAAAATTCTATATATTAATACGTTCAATACATAGTAGCCACATTATATCACCTCACAGTAAAATTATTACATAGCATGCTTAAACACCATTTTAGAAATGTTAACCAATAATTTAATGAATTGATGACTATCTCAGGGGCTCATATAAATCGGAGAAAAGGCCAGGTACCGAAGAGTAAACCGCAATTACTTTGGTGAGTTTTATTGATATGCAATTAGTGATTGGATAATTGATTGATTGTAAAAGTTTATTTTGTTTCATGTACAATATGAATGGTTGAATGTTCAATGTTATAGGTGAGTGTGTATTTTACCGCACTCGATCTAATCTATTGTTATTAAGTGATTGAAATGAACGTGCATGACTGTAAGGTGCATGTGTACTTTACCATATCGGTCGCACTGGGCTCCAAAACCCCTCAGGTCAACAGACTATTCAAGCTGGCAAAAGAGCTTGGTCGGATAGGACAACACATTGGGGTATTGTATTGGTATGCTCGAGTATTACCGGCTACTGTGGTGATCACTAAAACTGAAGAAAAGTGTAGTGTCGGGTATTGTTTATTGTTTTGAAGGATACAAGGAGAAGAAGGATGGAGTGGGTAGTGCCAATGCAGTGGCTCATAAAGTACCCGTATCCTTTGAATTGAATGTTTATTGCTTTATATCGTGTTTAACAGATTGTGTTTCAATTGTTGTTTGTATTATCAGGCACCTTACTGGGCATGGAGCTTGCACTTTTAAGGGACTTTCTTTTCAAGAGTTGATCCAAATAGCGACCGGGGTGAGTAGGGGGAACGTGATGCCTATTTCGATGATATGTGTAAATTTCTAAGTTATATCACTGAATGAAATGAATCATGTATCTTTTGTATCCTTTTGGATTGTATATAAGTTTAAACCTTGATGTTGAATGGGATGAAATAGTTTAGTCGTAAATGTTGTTATGTAATGGGTGGAGTTAGATTAGTGAGTCCTGACGAGAATTAGGCAGACGGTCTGCTAACCCCTATGGTACGCCCTAGAGGAAGGTGGGGTTATCACAGGTGGTATCGGAGCATAGGTATAATGATTTAGGATAGAATGAGAAAATTGTGTTCTTATGTGTTTGAGTTAATGGAATGTGGTGTTAGGTATCAATTCTTAAGTGATTAAAATAAGCTTCTAACTATTCTTGTGATTGTAGGAATGGACGAGACCGTGAATGAGACCTAGAATAGTGGGACATTGGGGCCGCCTCAAAGGTGACATTGATCTATTTTATACCAGTCCGGACTGGGAGAGCCATTTCACCGATACTACCCAGGGCATAGGATTATAGTCGATGTGACTACTGGCAGACTTATTCTTATCCCGACTGAGTGGTTCTAACTATGGTTGATGAAATAAAACGATTGAGTACCAAATATGAACGAGCCTGTAATCAAGTACGAGAATGAAGGCAATTTTAGGAATGCAGGTAGGATGGATTCGAGAACTTCAGGCTGATGTCATCGAGGAACAAGAGCGAATTGATGCTATGTGTACACATTTACAAGAGGTTAACGGTCGTCTTACCCGGGTATTAAGATAGGTTAGGGACCGGATGGAGGAGATCTTTGTTGAATGTGAAGTTTTGACTACGGAGATCATAGGAGAAAATCGAAGGGAGGATATTCCTTTAAATAGGGAAGAGGCCCTTAATGACGGGATTGAAGCGAAGCTGAATGAGGAAGTAGGGTCTGCTGGTACTGTCGAGAACTAAACTATCCCACCTAGACCAAGAACTTTTGTTAAAACAATCGAACACAATCAAGCATGTTACGGTATATTATAATTTTGCTAGTGGTGTGTTTGACTTTTATGTAAATTTGCTAACTACCATGCTCAAACTTTATTTTTGTGTAATCTGAATAAGTGTGACCTTGTTTTGAACCACCAATGTATAAAATGGCTGTGTTTTGGGATGGAATGTTTGCTATTGTAGATAATCAATATTATTACAAATATTATTATCATTATTAATTTGTACCTAGATTGGTGAGAGGAAATGGAGAATGGGGGATGCCACTGTGGAAAACTGAGGCGAACCCAAAGCCAATGGGAGGATCAGGCATCCACTGTCTCTGCACAAGATACGAGGACCCAAAATGACGAGAGTACCCAGGTAGCTGCTGTTCTAACTAGGATGACTGACGTCCTAGAATGCTTAGCCGATTTACAAGACCAAGGACTGATGGACCAGCTTAGGGGTTTGGAGGTAGGAGAGGATAGAGGCTTAGAGCGATTTCGGGACCTGACCCCGAAGCAGCTGAGAATTGGTTGGAGAACATGGTTAACATTTTTGTAGCCCTGAGATATCCAAGAGAGAGGCAAGGAACTTTCACTGCCTTCCAGTTCGAAGGGGCAGGTAGATCGTGGTGGAATGTCATCAAAGTTAAATGGGGGAGAGAACGAACTCTTTGGACCTGGGCAAATTTACCAGAGAATTTAATGAGAAATTTCTTCCTCTAATCCAAGAAAAGAGGAAGAAGGATTTTATCCAGTTTCAATAGGGAACCCTAAATGTTGCTGAGTATGAGACTCAATTTACCAAATTGTCTAATTTTACTCCAGAACTGGTGGTTGTAGAGCAAAAGAGAATAAGGCGGTTTATTCAGGGGTTAAACGTGGAAATCCAGAAGGCCATAGCGATGGTGCAAATAGACACTTTCACTCAATCCTTAGAGAGGGCTCAGATGGTGGAAAGTTCAAAATTACAATTGAAAGCTTTTCAAATTCGAAAAAGGGGTGCACCTTCCAACAGTTCAAGAAAGACTGGGGGTACTGGACCACCACCTAAAACTAGTAGAGAAATTGAAGGAGTCAGAATACCCAAAAAATCAGGAGGCATTCCATTTAGCCAATCGGGAGGAATCCCATGAGAAACTCAAATGTCCACCCCTCACCCCAATTGTGGGTTTTATGGGAACGCAGGACACTCTGAAAATACTTGTTAGGTGAAAGGTAGAAAATGCCTAATCTGTGGGAGCGCCGGTTATCAGGTAAGCAATTGCCCAAAACGGCAGCCAAGATGAGGGCATGTAAGTCAAAAATCAGAAGGGGAAGGTAGACTTAGGGTGCAAGCTAGAGTGTACGCCATACACCAGTGACAGACTCCTGACTTGTTCGAGGTGAGAGAAGGTACAATTCCTTTATTCCATCACTTAGCTAAGGTTTTAATAGACCCCTACTACAACTCACTCATTTGTGAATCCTAATTTTATATGTGGAATCAATGTGAAATCTGATAAGTTATCATATGATTTAGAAGTTAGGACACCTACTGAGAATCCATGTTTGGTAACTAATACAGTGTATAGGACTTGTGAGATCTGGGTTAGGGAGAAACAATTGCCTATAGATCTTATCACTCTGCCAATTCGGGGGTACGACGTTATAGTGGGTATGGATTAGTTGTCTCGATACCATGCCCAGCTAAATTGTAGAACAATGGTGGTTGATTTTTGCATACCCAGTGAACCCACCCTTAGTTTAGATATAAAAGGAAGATTAGCCTCATCTGCTCTTATTTCGAGGATCCAAGATCGAAAGTTATTAAGGAAAGGAGCACCGAGATATTTATCATTTCTAATTAACGCCCCAGAAGGTAAGATGAAAATTGAAGATGTTCCAGTTGTAAAGGATTACCTGGATGTGTTTCCTGAAGAGTTAGCATCAGTATCCTCTGAAAGAGGTAGAATTTAAAATTGAACTCATACCTGGAGCAACTCCCATTTCTAAAACTCCATATAGAGTGGCATCCACCGAGGTTAAGGAATTAAAAGTTCAACTCCAAGATTTACTGGAAGGTTTATACATTTGAATGAATTCCAGTGGGGAGCTCTAGTTTTATTTGTCAAAAAAAAAAAGATGAGAGTTTGAAATTGTGCATCAATTACCAGGGGTTGAATAATGTTAAGGTTAAGAATAAATATCCTCTGCTACATATTGATGAATTGTTTGACTAGTTACAAGCAGCGATAGTATTTTCAAAAATTGATTTTCGACAAGGGTATTATCAATTGAGAATTGGAAAAGAATATGTACCTAAGACTGCAGTTAAGACTCAGTATGGGCATTATGAATTCGTAATGATGCCTTTTAGGCTGACCAATGCTTCAGCGGCTTTTATGGATTTAATGTATCGGTTCTTTAAATCATACTTGGATCAATTTGAGGTGATATTCATTGATGATATTTTGATATTCTCTATGACTCGAGAGGAGCATGATAACATTTGAAGATAGTGATAGAAACATTAAGAGAACATCAATTATGTGCTAAATTTAGTAAGTGTGAATTTTGGCAGGAAAGAGTATTCTTCCTAGGGCACAAAATCTCTAAAGATGGAATCGGGGTAGATCCGGACAAGTAACGGCCGTCACTGACTGGAAACAACTGGAAAATCCTATTGAAGTTCATATTTCTAGGTTTAGTAGGATATTACCATCGATTTATAAAGGACTTTTCCAAAATTGCAGGACCCCTAACTAACCTGACTAGGAAGGAAACTAAATTCCGGTAGGATGGTAAATGTGAGACCAGTTTTCAGGATTTGAAGAAATGTTTAACTATGACCTAGTTTTGGCATTACCAAATGGTGAAGATAGGTTTAATGTATATACAGATGCATCGTGGGAAGGATTGGGATGTGTACTAATGCAAGGGGGAAAAGTGATTGCATATTCTTCAAGGAAACTGTGACCTCACGAGCAAAATTACCCGACACATGATCTAGAACTAGCTGCTGTTGTGTTTGCCTTGAAGAAATGGAGACATTATTTCTATGGGGTAACTTTTGAAGTATATACCGACCGTAAGAGTCTTAAATATTTGTTCTCTCAAAGAGAGTTGAATTTGCGACAACGCCGGTGGATGGAATTTTTAGAGGATTATGAGTGCACTATCAACTACCATCCTGGCAAAGTTAACGTTGTAGTAGATGCCCTTAGTAGAAAGGCTCAGATTACAGGATTAATGGTTAGAGAATGGAACTTGTTAGAGGAAGTGGGTGAGTGGAACCCGTAACCCGAATGCGAGAGAATAGTCTGTAGGAATATCATAGTACGACCATCGATGATAAAACACATCAAGAATGCCTAGCAACAAGATTCCACCTCACAAAAACAACTAAAGGAAACTCTAGAAGGAAAATTGCCAGATTATAATTTGAGTTCCGATGGGGTACTAAAGTATCAAGATCACATGATGGTACCTAAGGATGAAAGGTTGAAATAGGAGATTTTGGAAGAAACTCACCGTTCTAGATATACGATACATCCTTCCAGCAATCAAATGTATCAAGATTTAAAGAAACTATATTGTTGGGATAACATGAAAAGAAAAATTACCCTATTGTCCAAAAATGTCTTACTTGTCAGTAGGTTAAGGCTGAGCATCAGAAACCCACAGGAATATTGCAACCTTTAGAAGTACCCAAATGGAAGTGGGACCAGATTGCTATGAGTTTTGTGATAAGGTTACCATGTACTCAGAGAGGAGATGATGCAATTTGGGTAATAGTCGACAGACTGATTAAATCAGCTCATATCTTGCCAGTGAATATAAAATGTCCTCTAGAGAAGTTGGCCAAGTTGTGTTTGGATGAAATAGTTAGATTACATGGAGTGCCTGCGAGCATAGTTTCAGACAGTCCTAAGTTTGTATCATGATTTTGGCAACAAATGCAGAGTGCTTTAGGTACCAAACTCAGCGTTAGTACAACTTACCACTCCCAGATCGATGATCAATCAGAAAGGACCATCCAAACGCTTGAAAATATGCTAAGAGCCTGTGTGCTAGATTTCGATTGAAGTTGGGATCGACACTTGACTTTGATAGAGTTTGCCTACAATAATAGTTACCATTCCTCCATCCAAATGGCCCTCTATGAAGCTCTATACAGGAGAAAACGTAGATTACCAATTTATTTGGAAGAAGTAGGGGAAAGGAAAATTCTGGGACCAAAAAAGATACCATGGGTTGAGGAGGCATATGAGAAAGTGAAGTTAATTCGACAACGCATTCAAACAACACAAGACCAACAAAAAAACTTATGCCGATAACCGAAGGAAAAACCTAGAGTTTGACATTAGGGATATGGTATTCTTAAGAGTTACTTCCTTAAAAGGAATCTCAAATTTGGAAAAGGGAAAAAGCTCAAATCAAGATATGTAGGGCCCTTTAAGATTCTCCGGAGGATAGGCAAGGTGGCCTACCAATTAGAACTGCCTATAGACTTGTTGAAGATCCATAATGTTTTTCATGTTTCATGGCTGAAAAAGTACCATCCCAACCCAAATCATGTACTACCTGAGGACGTTGAACTGGATGAATCATTAACCTACAAGGAACAACCCCTGCAACTCCTGGATTGGAAAGTGAAAAAGCTAAGCTAAGGAATAAGCAAATTCCCTTAGTCAAGATTTTATGGAAAAACCATGAGTTAGAAGAAGCAACCTAGGAACTAGAGGAGCAGATGCGAAGAAATTATCCTGAACTCTTTGTTAGTTAAGGTATGAATTTCGAGATAAAAATTCTTTTAAAAGCGAGAGAGTGTGAGAGGCTAAAATTTTATGCACGTTATATTTTAGCACCGATTGGCTCTCACGCTCAAGTGTTTCATTTTGTCAACAATTAACCAAGTGAACTATAAAACCTAGGTGTTTAATTAATCCTTTTCTTGTTAAGGGAAAACTGAAATGGAAAAGAAAAAAAAGGACAACTTAACAATATAAATTAACCTAGGACCAACTAGCTTAGTCACCTAGTTAAAGCTTAGTTTTTTTTTTTTTTTTTTGCTTAGTCACCTAGTGAAGCTTAGTCATCCCTTTATGCTTAGTCACCAAATCCTTGCCTATCTAATAGTTTCTTGCTAAGATAACCAAGACAACCAGCAATATTGCTTGAGCTTGGCCGAGAGAGAGAGGAAGCAAGAAGAACCAAGGTTTCTTGTGAAGATAACTAGCAAAACTTCTTGAAGCTGGCCGAGAGAGAAAACAAGGAAGAACCAAGGAAAACCAGCAAGAAAATCAGCCACAAACTTTCTACTTATTGCTATAACCATTAACCAAGGAAAAAACTAGGAGATTCCAACACTTGTGGCTGGGAAATTTCAGTTCAAAAGAAGTTGAAGCTATCAAACAAGGCTATGAGGGAATCGTAGTAAGTTGCAGCTTTAGGTACTAGCTTTCTTTTCACTTTTCACTTATGGTTGTCACTCATGGTCTTGGGGTAAATAGAGCTAAGAAAAGAAGTGAAGGATGGAGGGAAATTTTGACAAAATCTGGAAGGCTTATTTAAAAGAAATCAGCTGGACATAGGTTCGGGTAGACTATCAAATTTCTAGTCTGCTATATGTGTTGAATTCTTAGCTATTCCTAGTAAATTTTGTTTTAGCGTAGACTTGACCCTTTCCTATGATGTGCAGAACCTCAACGGTGGTTCTTTTGCTATAAATATCATGTGTAAATAGACTAGATAGCCGAAAATAAAGTAGTATAATGAACAGAAAAATAGCATAGGTTTCGCAGCTTAGAAGTCTCGACTACATAGTGTTCATATACAGGTCATAGCTCGGTGTAGGAATATCAAATTAAGGTTCCATCAGTGCCATTTCAAACTAGACTCGATTAGGATTCTAGTGGTATAAATTTTCCATACTGGTTCATTGGCTATAAAAAGCAGTAGCTCTGAGAACTTGACTGAAAATCAACCCTGCAACCCTGCATAGTGTAAGATGGGAATTGTAGCCGGTCGCAATGAGATTTCAACCCACTTAAGGTTTGAATCGTGGGATAGTATCTTCTAAGAATTTGAATTATTCCGAGTTTGGTTTCTAACGGAGCTAATTTTATAATTTTTTGATGGGTATAACCAAAATTATGCTAGTTAGTTTGAATGCTGTAATAACCATGGTGGCCATGTGTTCTTAGTCATCCGTTCTAACCAAAATATGTAGCGAATTCTTTGATCGTCTAATAAGTCATTTCAGATTCTCACATGAGGAGGTTCCAATGTTGTGTATCTAGTTTCCAAATCTTTAAAAGTCAGTGCCATAAAATTCTATATATCGATACGTTCAGCACATAGAAGCCGCATTACATCACCTCATGGTAAGATTATTACATAGCACGCTTAAACACCATTTTAGAAACGTTAACTAGTAACTTAATGAATTGATGACTATCTTAGGAGCTCGGAGTAAACCAAAGAAAAGGCTAGGTACCAAAGAGTAAACTGCAATTATTTTGGTGAGTGTTATTGATATGCAATTGGTGATTGGATAATTGATTGATTGTGAAAGTTTATTTTGTTTCATGTATAATGTGACAGATTGAATGCTCAATGTTATAGGCGAGTGTGTACTTTACCACACTCGACCTAGCCTATTGTTCTTAAGTAATTGAAATGAACGTGCATGACTGTAAGCCGCATATGTATTTTATCACATCAGTTGAACTGGGCCCCAAAACCCCTCTGGTCAACGGACTGGACTATTCAAGCTGATAAAAGGCCTTGGTCAGATAGGATGGTATACTGGGGTACTGTATTGGTATGCTCGAGTTTTACTGCCTACTGTATTGTGTAGTGTAGTGTCATGTCGGATATTGTTTATTGTTTTGGAGAATATAAGAAGGAGAAGGGTTGAGTTGGCAGTGCCAACGCAGTGGCTCATGAAGTACCCGTATTCTTTGAATTGAATGTTTACTACTTTATATCGTATTTAACATATCTTGATTGTGTTTTAATTTCTAGTTGTGTTATCGAAAAAGTCACTGGGCACGAAGCTCGCCCTTTTAAGGGACTTTCTTTACAGGAGTTAATCCAGACAGCGACCGAGGTGAGTAGGAGGAATGTGGTGCCTATTTTGATGATATGTGTAAATTTCTAAATTATAACACTGAATGAAATGGATCATGTATCTTTTGTATCCTTTTAGATTGTATCTAAGTTTAAACCTTGATGTTGAATGGGATGAAATAGTTTAGTCCTAAATGCTGTTATTGAATGGGTGGAGTCAGATTAGTGAGTCCTGGCAAGAGACAAGCAGGCAATATGCTAACCCCCTTCAGTACATCCTAGGGAAAGATGGGGCCATCACATTGATTATTAAACTTGAACTTTAAAATGAGTCATAGAGAGTCAGCCACTCAGGATATAAGTATATTTTTTAGATGATTTGAGTGGCTCTTGAATTGCTAGTTTCGGTTTTAGTTCAAGTTTTTTGTGAATCTGAATCTAAACCTTTAGTCATGGTTATGATTCAGGTTTTAAATGCAGTTCAATAAACTGTTGGTCTTGTTTCGATCCGGTTCCAATTCAGATTTAAATTGTGGCCACCCGTACAGATATATGGACACTTGGCCGAGTCGAACCTTAAATCTAATCTAGGGCCCACAGGATAATAGTGTATTGTATTTACAAAATACATCTTGGTCCAGGGCAGTACTTTTGGGCCATGAGGAGAAGCTCGATACCAAGCGAGTTAATAGATTCTTCTGGGATCTAATGGACCATGGGATTTGTGAGGGCTCAGAAATTGTTTTTTATCAAAAAATAAATAATAATGATAATAATAATTATATTATGTATTTTTACTAAAATATTAGTGAATTTATACATCAAGTTATCATTTTCTAAGTTAGAGAATTTTTTGTGAAGAAATTGCCCGATTTTTATTTCGGCCAGTTTAAGCATTAATTGTCAATCCGTGACGTGAATAGTGGCTCTAAGATGAAACCGAGCATATGCAGAGACATTACAGAGATATATTTATGGTAGGACAGTATCGAAAGGAGAAAATCCAATAAAAGTTAGAGCGTCGCGCGCTGATGCGACAAAAAGTCAAGTTGGTGGAGTTGCCCACCAACTTTTCCTTAAAACATGGAAAGCCAAGCCTTTTGTCCCCTTATCACTTCAACTTTGCTTCTATTTCCTCCCCATAGCAGCTGGCCAAGAGAGAACAAGAGAGAGAGAGAGAGAGGAAGGCTTCATCTTGTCCATTTTCTTGCTTCTTGAAGAGCTCAAGAGATCAAGCCATCAACACTTCATCTTCTTCTTCATCTTGTTCCTTGAAATTCCATTGGAGAGAGAGCTTCAACTTCCTCCTTTCTTCTTCTTGTCAAGCCGAGCTAGAGAGAGAGAGAAGGAGAGCCGAGAGTGAGAGAGCAAGAAAGAGAAAGGGAAGTCATTTTGTTCATCCTCTTGTTCCTTGAAGAATTAACAACAACTCTTGTCCCTTCTTGTTCTTGTGCAGCCAAGGGAAAAAGATACAGTGAGAGAGGCTGAGAGTGAAGAGAGAGAGAAGGAGGAGCTGCCATCTTGATCCTTGAAGCTTTTGGGAAGAAATCATCAAGAGATCAACTAGATCTTTGGCTAATTTTGAGGATACTTGAAGGTACAAGACTTGGAAATCCACTTTGGATAGATCTACACTTGAACTTACTTGATCTCGATAGATCTTGAGGTAAAAGGTCTAGATTTTAGCTTTAATAATGGTAGATCTTCTAGATCTACACTAGACCTATGGATTATTTTTGCTAGAAAGTGTTATCTTGAATATTGGAGTTGGGCTCTTGAGTTCCCAACTTAGGTAGTTGACTTGAGGTAGCCTCTCAGGTAGCAGACTTGAGGAATTTTGTTGTGGTTGTGGTTGTTGTTATGAAATGAGTTTATTTTGTGGATTAGAGAGTAAAATATTGGAGAAATCTTGTAGAAAAATCTTGTCTGCTGGCCGAAACTATAACTAAAAAATTTGACTCTTGATCTTGAAATTTTATGATGTTTCTTGACTCGATTTTGCCCAAATAAATATGTATTATGTTCAACCTTGAGTATATATTTGATTGGAGTCAAATCCTAAATTTTGAATGATGAAAAGTTGAGTTTTTCACTACTTTTTGAATAAAGATACTAAGTGGGCAGATTTGAGTATTTGAAGAGTTTTGACTATTTTTCATCATTTTTGTATTTCGAGATTTGGTGAAAATTGTACTAGACACGTGTTAAAATCTTGATTCAAATTTTAGTGTTCAGCTTGGGACCGAATAGGTGATTTTAGAGGTGAAGGACCTTACCTGATTTCGTTGTCTTGAAAAATGAGAAGTTGCATGCACTTAGTACTTGTTTGAGAAAATTAGGTTTTAAACGACGTGTTATGTTCAAAAGGAATTTTCATGTTATTTTTCGACTCGAGTGACTACTTTTCACTCGATGAAAACTTGAAGGAAATTTTGAGAATTTTTCATTGAACTAGAGAATAGTTCAATTCTTGACTAGTTTCGTGAAGTGTCAATTTGAACCTTATTTATTTGTTTTACTTGATTATAGGACCTGGTGCTGAGTTGGAAAGTGATCCTAATTTGGATTGTTGATCTTGCTTAAGTGGTGAGTTTCCATGCATGATATATGATTTGAGATGGCTTATATTTTAGCTAAGTGACGTGTTTTGTAATATTGGCTTGTTGATCCCTCAAATAGGGGTAGTGTGTACTTTATCACACTCACTCCTATTTGAATAGTGACATACATAATCTTGTCATGTCGTGACGTGTCGTGATATGACGTGTGCATGTAAATTTCAGGAATTCCTGAGCCCTAGTGATAAGTCGATCAAATCGAGCTGTTGGGTAGGCCCAGGTCGAGGAGATTTGACAAACCGTAGGATTCATGACGTGACGTGTGCCCTGGACTTGGCATATGGACTTGTCCCTTTTGAAGAGCAAAAATCAATTTATATATCTGAGTGGGAGTAAGTGCTACGCCTATTTGGGCGGGAGTCACCTCTTAGTCCGTATCAGTCACCCTTGGTATGGGAGTAAGTGCTATTCTTATTTGGGCTGGAATTACCTCTTAGTCCATATCAGTCACCCTTGGTATGCTCGAGCATTACCCTTCGTGCGTGTTTGGAGTTCGGGCCCAGTGGGAGTTTTGGTGGAGTTGGGAGTAAGTGGAGTTCTACATGGTATTTATATGTAAAAGTTGACGGAGTGTCAACTACGTGGAATGTGTTCAAGCCCTGTGGAAAATAACTCCTGAGACTCAAGTTTCGTGGATCTTGGCTCCTGAGAGCCCCTGTATCCTCTCATGTGCTGTTACTCGCTTTCTTTATTTGTGATAATGTATACACTTGACTCATGATTATTACTTGTCTTACGTGTTTGTATGCCTTTTGGAACTCACTGGACATTAACTCATTCTTTTAAATTTGTTTTCCTTAACAGGAATTGAGAATCTGAGTGAAGAGGCCACTCGTTAGGGTTGGATCGTACTTTTGAATCTTGTTCTAAGAAACTTGAATTTTTTTTGTATTTGGGATTCAATTGTATATTAGGTATTTCGAAGTATATTTTGGGTTTGTAAGATGATTTTCTACTTGTATTCTGTGTACCTTAGATTGTAAGGATGAAGTAGTTTAGTTATGAGTTGTTGTCAAGTTTGGAAGTGATATTTAAAATTTATCTTCGGAGAATTAGTGAACATTTTTATAAGTGAGTCCTGGCGAGAGTTGGGCAAGCAGTTCACTGATATCTTAAGGTAAATCCTAGGGAAAGGTGGGGCTATCACAGGATTCCTTCATATATTGTCCACTATCTTGTTTAGATAGGATTCTGGAGGATATCATGGGCAGGCCACCTTAACCTTGACCATGGTCACTGTGCTCATTGAGCAGTGGAGGCAAGAGATTCATACATTCCATCTTCCAGTCAGGGAGGCCACAATCATTTTACAGAATATTAAGGTGTTATGGGACCTTCAAATGGATGGATTACCAAGTCAACTGAAAATGTAATGCAACTCAAAAATAGGGTTTAATCGAGAAGTTGCTTGGGTTCTGGCCACAGACCCGTGGCTTTAAGGATGGTCCGACTGAAACTTACACCCATATTAGAATTTCTTTATGAGCCTTTTCCAGATGATGCACCAAAGGAATTAGTCCGCCAGCATGTTCTATGTTGGATTATTATTTTATTGGAGATGCAGTTGTTTGTCGACACATATAGGAATATAGTCTCCTGCAACTAGTTGGATTACATCCGAGATATAAAGGGTATGAACTAGTACAGCTGGGGCAATGCCACACTTGCATGTTTATATTCACGTCTTTGTAAAGCATCAAGGGTAGAGACAAGATCTACAGTAGAGCCACACATGCTATTGCAGGTGCACCTTTATTATTAACAGTTGCACTTGTACATGCATGTACTGATATTTGATAGTTTCAACTTGATTTTCATTTCAAATCACCTCCAGCTTTTTTTTCTATGGCAATTTTGGGCATGGGAGTGCATTCCTAGAATTCGGCTGACCGTCTTGATTCCGCAACCATAAGGTAACAATTTCTCTAAAGGTGGTAACAATTTCTCCAGAGGTGGTAGGTGGCCACCATGCAAACCGGAAAATATGTGCCCTTGAATATGGTGTCATTCTTTTGAGATTAGTTAACTTTATTGAATTTCGATGAGGTATTGCATAAATGAATTACAGTATATTCTACTTTTGTATGTCTAAATTGTCACAGAGAGGACACCTACTCTTCTTTAGTGCTATTTATTTGGGAGTCGTATTTGGATGAACTCATTGCATCTCTTTCTACCTATTGTAAGACTAGTGCATATATCTGGCGATGTGTATTCCCCTTGATATATTGGAAGGTTGTTGAATTTCATTTTCCACAATAGGTACTAGGCAGTTTGGGATGCATCAGCCTATACTTGATCCTATGGACATGAGTAAGGAGTTGTATTCTCTTGGATGTTCATGTTGTGCTGGACAAATTGGACCTAGTATCATTATCGTTGAGTTCAATATTGGGAGAGCATGCTAAGACATCTGTTCGAGATTATCATGTGATCTAGAGAGGCATTTACATGAATACATGACATGGTACACTAATTGAACTATCAGATAAATTTCTCATCCTATACAGAAGTAGTCATGCCCTGGCGGCCTTTGAGGGAATGTGGGATAGTTGTATTACTTGGTATATTTCTGAAGTCTTATACTTAATTTAGTTATAACAATTATTATATGTTAGAAAAATGCCATAACTATTTTTATCTCTTTTTATAACATCTTTTGGACAGGTCGATAGTGTATCACATATAGGATGGACATATAGTGCATATCTCGAGCCCAACAATCCTTTGAGTTATGTGCATCCTGATCTAACATCAATATGAAAGTAGGCCTTCGGGACATTGGAGTGTATTAATAAAGGGATGCGGATAGGAGTTGGGCCCTTTGATCATCAAGGAATCGGGCCATCTACCATTCATGATGAGCCATTTGAGGTGCCAATCAAGTGTCTGCCTACACAAGTGCAAGGGTATGAATGAGGAGGCAGGAGTTGCAAGCAAGCCATTGCACCACGTGATACTGACGTGCCCGTTGGTCAGGATAATCCTACTACAATCTATGCTGGATACGACATTTCATCTTCACTTCATCCCCCAGTTCTTAGAATTTCTCTATACCTCCATGTGTTCCAATATTCAGGTACAATTTCATTAGCCCACCTAATCCCACATCCAAGTGTATGGTTACACGGCATTTGAGAGCTTCTCCTCGGACAAGGCACAGGCATGATTTCAGCCTGATCATGAGTTCGAAGATAATCTTGATCATATTGACAACTTCCTTAGTTCATCGATGGGCTTATCATTTGTTTGACATATGGCCAACTATTCCACTCTCTGTGAAGTGAAGCTCTGATTATTACTTTTGCAAATCAATCTTGTTCTAGATGCATCTAGACTCCAGTGATAGACTACTCCAATCATGAGGAAGAGCAAAAAGATGTGGGATTGCAGGTACTACCTAGGAGGTCTGAGCATCTTCAACTTCTAAAGAATGACCTAAGTAAGAGAGTACATTCGAGATGCGGTTGCCTTACCACTCCGTAGGACAAGGGCAAGAGACACGTAGATGGGTGAAATTCATTTAGGAGTGATTTTCTTTTTCCTTAATTTTTAAATTCTCATACATTGATATTTACATAAGTTTATACGTTTAAATGTTTAGACTCATGGGAAAGATAGGCTGGGTGGTATTAGGAAAGGACTGCAAATGAGAGATCCCCAGTTTGAAACCTCCCACCTAACTTAAAAAGAAAAAAAACTCTTTTATTCATTTATATTAGATAGTTGTAATTGGATATTAATTGTTAAAGCCTTATAAATAACAACTCTCAATATACAAGAACAAATAGGATTCATTAGTCCATGTGTCATGAGTTTTTTTTCTTTTATTTATAGATTTAATCAATATTAAGTGAACAATCCGGAGCGGTGGACAAATTACACATAAAAATGAAACAATTCTGAAAATAATTTCGAATCCAACATATTTAATTTTTAAAAAATTTATGTTTTATTTTCCCTATGGTTCAATGCTTTATTCTTTGAATTTTTGGTACCCGTGAACATAAATTTGGATTGGTAGCAATGCAACACCAAAAAACAAAAATTCATATGCACTTGCTCCTAGCCGTTGATCAACATTCGATCAATGACCAAGATAGGATCTCAACCATCTGTTGCCGCACAAGGATCAGTGTGTAGCGACAGAATTTTTTTATTTTGTTTGCTTCGCCGCATTAAAAAAAAAATTTCTGACAGCCTAACATTGCAGTAATTGGCGACCTGAAACATTTTTTGGCATACTAAACAAAAAATTAAAAAATAATTTTCACTTTCGTCAGACCTTAAATGGGAGTCAAATCCCCCAAACCCCCATAATTGTGATGATTTTTTTAATCCATCTATATTCTTAGAGATTCGCCCATTTTATTAAGGAACCTAGAAGCCTAAGGATAATTTGTCAATGCACTAATAATTCATTTTTTATAAGTAATGCATTAATAGTTCTTGGGAAAGGATTTGATTTCATTAGCTTTTTTTAATGACGTTTTATTTGTCACGGTCTATAATATTTAACTAGTCTAGTGGGAATAAATGCATATTCATAAAGTTGATATTGATGAAGTGTGACTATCTCCAAAATTTAAGGATACAATGTTCAAAAGCTTTACTTTTATTGCTTGACTACCTCCAAAATTTAACGATACAATGTTCAGAAACTTTGCCTTTATTGCTTACTCTTGCTAATTACTTTTGAGGGGTCAAGATTACCTACTAAAAATTCAGGGATGGGAAGCAAGGAATTTTTTTTAGAAAAAATTTTTCCTTCGGAGAGTTATTTGAGGCTATATACTCAAAAGTTCCATATTTAAGACCATATGTTTATAGGTTATAGAGATTAAAACCATTCACATTTATATTCACGATTTTTATTTCAATTTTATCAAGAGTTTTTCTAATGGATGCCAATTGGATACTCATTAACACATCTAAAATTCATCTAAATTACCATTCATACACACATATTAACAACTATTACCCTCCCTTGCATTTATATATTTTCTCTATTTAATCTTCCTACCCTCCCTTGTATTTATTTATTTTTCTCGATTAATCTTACATTTTCAAAAAATATGACACTTGAAATATATTTTAACAAATGCCCATTACAGACCCTTTTGTTAATTATGTGAAAAGACAAAAACGTTCTTAATTTTGAATTCTTTTTTCTTTTAAGGAAAACCACCAGCTATGGGATCTGGTGTGGATTCGTATTAAGATTGGAACATAAAAGCATTACCTTGAAGTACATTACACAGAGAACATAGAAGGAATGTATGAGCTATCTAATCTAATGAGTTCCAAATGGGTTTGCCCGCCTTTAGAACTTTAAAACTTACGGTAAAAAAATTTTCTTTTATTTAAGTTTTGGTGATTATCTTACTAATTAATGATCCATAATTCAACACTATTTCCTTATTTCTAATTGGTTAGGTGTTCAAATTCCTATCCCGTCCATTAAATCTGACTATATGAGACAACAAAACATCAACAATCTCCATAGTGATGATAGAGTACCTTTTTTTTTTTTTTTTCAATTTAAGCTCATTAATACCTTGTCTGAATAAAGTGACTTAGATTACATGTATGTATAATGTCGCATAATAAAGCTACTTTGGAATCATAATTTCATGACAGTAAACTTTGAAAATGCATATTCTGAGGCAGGCTAAATATAGGCTAGTTGCAATTGGAATTTGCCCCATTCCAATTAGTTTAAAATTACAAAGCCTAAAATTAGAGACACCAAAGAGACCCATTTAACTAGAATCTACACATACCCGTCCACAAATAACTAAGTATGGATACTGTAAGTTTTTATATATGGGTGACCCACCAAACCCAATTAAACTTGTTTAGAATAGTCATCTCTCCTATTCGTCACTTCTATTTTCTGCCCCCACTCACAAGGCTACAATCGAGAAAACAATCATTGTTGCATCTGCTTCAAATTAGGTCCACATCTCTGCAAATTACCAGTGTTTTCAAATTCGGACCGGACCGGCCGGTCGAACCGGAAACCAGCCAAGTAGCCGGTCTGAGCCAAGTTATAAAATCGGAAGTGAGAAACTCGGTCAAACCTGGTAAAAAAACCGGGTTTGACTGTGTGAACCGGTGAACCGAACTAAACTTGGTTTTCTCTCATCCTATTTTTTGCCTTTTTTTTTTCTTTTTTTTAAGCTTTATTGACCAGTTGACCTAATCAAAACAGCCAAAAATACAGAAAAAATCGATCAAAAATAGAAAGACTATCGGTTCTCTCTCTCCTTTCCCAACCCTAGCTTCTCCATGACCTCCACCCACCGCCATCGCCGTCTCCCTAGCAACCTACAGCTTCCTTCACTGGCACCACTGCAGTTCACTCCTTAACTTCAAGTTCCAGAAATTAGGACCACCACCACTCATTTCAAACGGATTTCAACTCTAAAATTCAAGCTTCCAATTTTGATCCTTTCGTCCTTCTTGATTGAGTTCTCCACCGCAACCCCTGTTGTCCTCCACCACTACTAGTTCCGAACTTCAAGCTCCCAATTGGTAATTTTCGTTATCTTTAATTTTTTTTAAATATTGGGAATTGGAATCACCTAGCCCTATTTTGTTTCAACTTTGAATGGCCGAACTATTTCTATTTTTGAAGAGTATGAGATTAAAATTTCTAGAATCATAAAGAGGCAATTTATATGTCTTTGGTTGGTCTTCTCGGTTTTCACATCTATTGCTCTGCTTGGGAAACAAATTGGGAGGGAAAAAAAAAAGGAAAGAAAAGGATATGAAAAAGGAGATGGGCCATTCAGTGAGATGAATAATATATATAATTAAATTCTTGAAGGACATGGCATCTTCTAAGCATGAGGACGATGATACTCCTATTTGGATAATGGATGAATAAGGCCAATGAGAACTGGAAAAGATTGATTATTTAACTTGTAACATTGTACAGGATTGTCTTGCACATGATGCTGCTAGAAGTCCCGAAATCATTCTCATGAGGTCACCAAATTCGTCCTTGGTCATGGTTTGAGATTATCATATTTCTTGTTAGTCTTTTTCCCTTTTATTTGACTATCAAAGATTTGTTTCCCGTCTTTAGTTGTTGTTTTCCTAGTTGTTGTTAGTGCTTGTAGGGACTTTTGTAGAAAATCCATTGAGTTCAGTATCATAAGCTTTTTAGTTTCCCTACAAGATATTATTCTTTTAGGTTCTTAAAGCAAGTGTCTTTTAATCGTTTATGTTAATAATTTTGATTTATTTTACTTATTCCTAAAAAAATAAATAAGTACATAAAGAAAAGACTCACTGTGCCTCTGAAATCATAGCCTTTTCATATATCTTGGCTAAGCTGTCTTCATCCATATTATTACTTATAATTAGCAGTAAAATAAGTTATTGCCATATTCACTCAGTAACTCACATCTTCTCATTCATTTTAAGTAACTTGTGAGTTCTTTTATTTCTGATGATCCCTAATTCCAAGATGTAGTCTGCACCCAGGCCTTTTTCTAGAGAAGCCTGGAATTCTTATTGATTCCTTTTTTTTTTTTTTATTGTAGGCTTTCATATAAAAAGAGATCCTATGATCCAGTGGATTATGAAGCCATTGATAAAGTTGAATTTTGGGTAGTTGATGAGGAAGAAGAAGGAGAGCTTGACTATGATGAGTTAGAATAAATGATTGAACAAGAATTGCCAAAAACTAGTGAAGATGGACCTTCTCAATCACGTGAAATTATATTTGTTCACTTAACTTTATTTAAGTTTTTTCATAGTTGTTGTTTGAATCTTCTTATGTATGAGTATTTAAATTGTTTTTAGGTAAGAAACACACAAATATTATGCAACTTGATGATGAGGATGATATTGATTTGGAAAGTTATGAAATTGGAGACAAGGAAGATGAAGATGAAGATGAAGATTGGCTTAAGTAGTTCTAAAATGTGTGATTTTTAAGTATTATCAAAAAACTTGCTGCATTATTTGGATTTATATTTGTCGATGATTAAACATGTATGAAATTTTTATTTTGTAAAAGTTTGTAAGTTTGGATGAATTTGGTGAATTGTTTGGTGAATTCAACATGGATAGAGTTTTGGATTCTTGGTTATATCTTGTAAATTTGATAAGTAGAAAAAATAAATAGATTTTATATATATATATATATATATATATATATATATGACGTACTTATGACGTCATCCGGTTCGACCCCACTCGAACCCATTGACCCCTAACCCCTGACCTCGGCCGAGTCGCTCCCTGGTCCAACTCTGAAAACATTGCAAATTACATGTGTGTGATATAGGAATTGTCATATTCAAGTAAATAAAAATAAAAAATTCAATTCATGTCTCCACTCATATTATTTGGTACAAACACCATCAGTTTCAGTGTGACATTTCAACCACGAAACCACGACTTCTGAAACGGCTCTTAAAGTTCAATTACCTAACATTGTAGTGATACTCAAAAGTTCTGTGTAGCACTTCCTTTAAATTCTTCACATACCTAGGAAAGCCGAAACAAGTAAAAGCAATTGTTTGAATAAAGGTAACCCTAAGATGGGTATACTTTCATCCCCGCACCTTCTCACCCACCCCTCCCAAAAAAAAAAAAAAAAAAGAAGCAAAAGGTCCCCCACAAAGCTTGAGAACTCTAGGAACCAAAGCAGTTATACTGATGTTGTTAGTGCTAGGGAAAACATAACTCGACCATTTGTTTACAAGAACAACATTATAAACATGAAAATTGTCGTTACAAACAATTAACACTAGACAAGTTATTGAGGTGATTCCAGATTTAAAAATAAGATTGGATTGAGAAGTTACAGATAAGATGAGCATTTCAACTAGTGGTACTGAAAACATCTGCCGGTCCAATCTCTAGAAAACAGGATAAGTAAATATATTTAAATTTCAAGAGAGTTAAGATAGAACTGCCCTTTTTCGTGGTAAAAAGGCATTTGCACATAAATTCCTAGACCTGAAGGGACCAAACAAAAAGACATTACATATAGAGGATATCGTGGACGCAAACTCCCAAGATATAAATCTCAAAATCCTGGAATATCAGACAACCTAAATTTAGCTGGCTCCTAATGCAACAATATAGTCACAAATTGAAGAAGTGATTTTTTAGCATGGTACATGACCTTACTATTAGGAATCATAGAGATAAATACAGCAGAAATTTAAAATTTTGATTCCTTCCAATAGATCGTCCTTGTGACAGTCCCACCTCTCCCTAGAGCGTACCCTAAGGTATCAGCGGGCCGCCTGCCCAACTCTCGTCAGGACTCATTACAGTTTCTCAATCAGATTATAGACCTCAAATAATTACAATTCAAGATCTCCAAAATAATGATTACATTTTCCAACTAGTACAAATACACCAAAAATACAACAGTTCAAGATTACAAATAGTACAAGAGATAATCCTTCTAGTCACATAAGAAAGATCACAACACATGTTTTCCTTCATCTCGAGCCCTATGGAGGGAAAATAAAATATTTTGGGGTGAGTTAGAAGCTCAGTGAATGTCCAGTAAAAACAAGAAAATTCATGTTTTATCAAATTTATGGACATTTGAATTAAATAGCATTTTGTAAAGCAGTTGATTCTTTAAAAGAATAATGTGTAAGTCGAGAATATGGTCACACATTCACATTGAAAGTATTTAAGAATCTTTTCATTTAAAAGGATACAAGAAACAGCAATTCCTTAAACAATCGTTCCATAAACACTTAATTTAACAAACAAAATGCAGTAAACAATAATTCAATGAACATTAATTCAATAAATATTTAGTTAAAATATTGAAAGGATACGGTGTTCTCTGGGAGCAGTTGCAGTATATCTCATCAGTCAATCAACCCCTTCTCGTCCTTATAACTTCCAGTGATAATACTCGAGTACACCGTAATTAGTGCCCTAAGTTACCAATCCCACTCGACCGAATCCACTTTTGGCTAGGATGGGCCGGCAACGAAAGGAAAAAGGTCTTGTTCAACCAATGTGTTAGGATACACATGGCCTACAGTCATGCACAAGTAATTCGAACATTGATAAATAGCTATTAAACATTTTTGGAGACGAGAGACAACTAGCAATCAATTTCAACCTTCAAACCTTTTAAGAGAATGTAATAAAGTATACACTCGCCTTCATAAGCGAGGGACCCTTGACGGTCAGTCTCTTCACCTCAAGCCTCGTTAGAAGTGAGGAACAAGTTTTATTTAAAACAAAACGTAATAGTTTAATAGAACACATTTAGTAATAAAATACTTTTACATCAAGATAAGTAAAATACCAATCCAATTACTCACTTATAACGATCAAAATTAACAGTTAAAGTTCACTTTGCATAGAAGCACCAGTATATATTTAAACATGCCCAATCAATCAATTAAGCACCCAATCAAATCATGGAAACATTTAAGCCCAACTAGCAACAAGGAACACTCACAAATCTTTCATAAATTATTTCATTTGTAAAAGCATTTTACTTGAAAATAGTGGTAAATCATTTCTTTGCAAATATGAGTCGAGTAAATTATTTCACAAGTCATTTTCAAATAGTAGTAAAATATTTGATTGAAAAATGGATTGGAACACTCACCACTTAATGCCAAGTTCACAAGTCTGTGCTCCTTTGGCTCCTCCAAGTCCTAAGATCAAGGAAATGAAGTACAATAAGAGCCACTACTCCAAATCATAACAATTACGCAAGTACTACTTCCAAATCTTACTAAGAAGTCCCAAGATGTTCTTCTCTCGAAACTCTCCTAAACCACATGGTTTGCTTGCTCCACTTAAGGAAAAAGTCATGTACATGCGAAAACAAGAAGTCAAGGGTATCATGGAGTGAATAGAATGCATTTAGAACCAAGAGGTGTGAAGCAAATGCGAAATGCACCAAAGTGCTTCTTGGCTGGAAAACAGTTCAACACTAGTAACAGTTTTTGAAAAATTATAACTCAAATTCTATAAGTCCAAAAATCATGAAATTCACATGTTGGAAACTGGATTGAAAGATCTAAAAATTGTTAGAAGACATCCCTGAGAAATTAAGTCCATAAGAAGGTCAAATTGGTTGTTCAAAATTCTGTTTTAAACCTGAGAAACAGAACAGGTTTTTAATTTCAGTCAAATTTGTGGCTTTACTGGGAATTGTAGAAAATGAATTAAACTCTAAAACTTAGAGCATTTAAAGATCTCTGAGTCTAGTTTCCAACGCAATAGACGGAGCACAAATCTGATTTTTCTACATTGAGTTATGTTCGTTTTCCCGTGGCTGCGCAGGCAACCCTATGAAAATTTTCAGAACGTAGCAAGTTGGAGAAAATAGTTTCTTTTCCTCAAAAACTCATAGTTCTGATTCAAATCCAACATAAATTTGTAGTTCAAAAGTGTTTGAGCAAGATTTGGCCAAGAAAACACCGTGAAATTTTCGAAATCCAAGTTGAAAACTCAGCCCCTCTATTCAGCCAACAAGCAGAAATTTTCTCAAGTTTTTCTCTAAGAATCAACCATTAAATTCCACATAATCTCACTCAAATCTATAAGGGGCTTCATCAATCATTAGCCCTCTGGTATAAATAGCCAATTCCCAACAAGATTCAACCAAAGATTTAAATCTATAACAAGCATAAAGGTCACTAGAACATCTAGTGCCCGGAATCTTCAAGCAACTACTAGATTCACCAGAGATCTTGCATAAATCAAGTAGATCTACCTCTATCAAGTGTCAAGAACCAAGATTATGGGTAGTTCTAGGGATTACATCCAAGATCTATCAAGATCTAACCAAGAACAAGCAAATTCTCCCAAGCTTTTGTTCCTCAAGAGTTGCTTCAAGTCGGATCGTCGGATTCCTAACCCAAGTTCGGATCTTTCTTGCAATCTTCAAGGAATCAAGAAGTCTCTCTCCTCCAAACTCTCTCTTTCTCACCTCTCGGCTCTCTCTTTCTCTCTCTCTCTCTCTCCAAGCACTTTCTTTCTCTCGGCTCACTCAATAAGAAGAAGAAAAGAGATTGAAGTTGAGGTGGCTGGGTTCTCTTGGATTTTCTCCACAATTCTCTCTTCAAGATGGAAGATTTTCTTGATCTCTCACTCTCTCTCTCTAAAGGGAGAAGAAGATGATGAGAAATGAAGTCTTCAAACTTGAGTTTGCCTTATATAAGGGTTAGTTGAACAACCCAACAACTACACCATGTGTTGCTTCCCCATTGGTTAAAAATCCAATGAAATCTTATCTTATCCACTAGTTTGTCTATTTTGTACTTAACTCCCTCTAGTTTCAATAACGTTCAACATTCAGCCCACTAATTATCTCTTTACCATCATTCATTTACTCTCAACTCACTATTCACTCAATTACTATTTACTACGGTTCAACTTACCGGCACTCAAGTGAAAATCCTAATATTAAGACATCCATGCACATTCAAATGAGTCGATAATCAATGCAATTATAGATATATAACCATAATTGAGAAAAATGATAAATGTAAGTGAAGAAATATAAGAAAAATAATTGAAGAAATTCCGGGTCCTTATAGTCCTTTGATTAAATCCATGCAACATAGAGTTAGTTCAAGAAGATTAACTCAATCCATGAAAACTTCTTTGAACTTAGTGGAGATTTGACGTAGAGGATGGCAAAGAGATCCACATAGCCGTACACGCATCCAACCTCTAACGGTGATCCACATAAACCTCCTTAGTTAGAACATCCAAGGTCGAATTAGTTTAAAGTAGATTAGTGCTAACTATTACCAAGATATCCACACGCAAGTCTATTGAGACAACCCTAATTTTTCACCATAAAAAACTCATCCCAAGATGAGAAATAAGAGATGAAATTTTTCTCTTATTTTCTTGGTTGAATTTTGGGTATTTTTCTCTCAACATTTTTCTCGAAAATCTCACAAGATAATTTGTGTGATGATTCATCTTGCTACCAAAAATTTAGTGACTATTTATAGACAAATAAATTGTCAAATTTTATGGAAACTTGAAATCAGTTTCTAATAAGATTTAGCTTCCTTATTCTAATACAACTCTTGTATATTTGGAAGATGAAAACTTATTTACACTATAAGTCCCTCAAGTTTAATTTTTTTCACAAACTAAAGTATAAGTTATAAAAACTTATATATCAAGTCCCATTTGAAATTCATTTAATCGAGTTAAAGAAGTTGTTAATGTGTGTAACCCATTAGATTCTCATATATGTTAGCAATAAGTATGAGCTATAAATTCTTAATAAATAAGAACTAGATAAATTAAAACTCCTTTTAATTTATCATTGATTCCACTAATCAATCAACTCATACTTATAGATCAAGATTGACATCTAACAATGCATCATGACTACCTAAGTAATGAGAAAAGTCAAGTGGACGGCTTCACCTTTCAGTGAACGTTTACCATATACTAATATCTTTTTACCATACTTATCTCACATTAATCTTGGAATAAGTTGTACCTCTTCCAATGTGATTAATACTCTTTTCTTGTACCAAAATATAAGTCCAATGAAGAAGTTCTTAGAAACATTTTCTAAAACTCGCCCACTTAGCGCTAAGATTTCCAAGTTATACTTCTACAAGTGGCTAAATATGAGATAACTCCTCCTCCACAAGAGGTGGTAAATCCTTATATGTTATTCACCATCTTTCCATATTTTAAGTATACACCCATTTGCTAATGATGTGAGCATTCCCTATTACCGGAGCAACCATATAACAAAGAAAGTATAACTATCCATATTCAAGATACCATGATAACATTAAGTCTAAAGATCACTTACATAAATGTTACTTAGAGATTAATCTTTTGGCACTTAAAGCATATCCCTATGCGGATCAATCTAATGTAATTGATCATACCATCAAGCACCCATATACTTGGTTAGGTGTCTCACACACCATAATAGATGAGATCTACTACTTCTCTTGTAGAAGAGGTATAGTATATGCTAGTCTAATTATATTAACAATGTCCTTTCTTGTTACTTTAACTAGAGATATTTAAAAATAAACCTTATTTATAATCGAATTAACATCACCAGCATAACTCTTATGATTTCATTGATCAAGTTTATTCTAAAGCCTTTATCATGCTTGTATGAAAATATAAGCAATCAATATGATAAAGATTTCATTTAGTATTACAAAAATAGTTAAAGGGTATAATAAACCCTAGAAGTTGATTGACTTTAGGGCATATACACTAACAATCTTCCACTTGCACTAAAACCAATGACTCATAAGTTAAAGACCAAATGAGCCAACATGACTATCATATTTTCTTTAAGATAAGCTTTAGTGAATGGATCAACTATGTTGTAATTCGCGGGGACATCTTTTAATCTTCACTTTTATTTCCCATCAATGATTTTACCAAATCATATGGTACCACCTTAACAAGTCTTTGGATCTATGACGAGACCGTAGTTCCTTTGTTAGGAAAAATTTCCATTGTAGTCACAACACAAATTGAAGGATTTCTAATGGAGGGAACCAATCCAAACTCATCTCTGAACTTGTAGATCCAAATCCTTCCTTTCGCCACTTCTCAAGTAGCAGCTGTTAAAGTTTAATTGTAGAAACTTTAGTTATGTTTCACTTGGAACTCTTTCAACACACAACACCAATATTATAAATATATGCATAATTACTTACAAATCATCTTTGTAAAGTTGTTTAAAGCATATTCTCAATCTTCCAACTTTAAACTCTTCATGGAACAAAGAGACAATGAGTTTACTACAATTAAAGGATTATTCTGTATAACTAACATAGGTAAAAACCCCTTCCTAGATTACTCCATGCTAAATATCTTTAGCATCTAAGTATTCAAAAAAAACTCAATCAATCATACCTATCAACATTAGACCTTTACTCAAAAGAAAAATTGCCACTCCTTTATATCATGAAGGAAGTATTGGATAGCTATATCTATAATTTTGAAACATAAGTATACCCATCTCATGTATCATATGTCAACTATATATGACGCATAAAACCAACAATAGCTCTCACTAAATCGTATATAAGTACAAGGTCATCCATACTTTTGATAAAATCAAACTTTTTGATTATCTCATCAAAATGGATAATACAACTTTTAGAAATTTGCTTTATTGGCACACAAGATGTAAAAACCTTTAAATTGTGTCATATACACAATCATTTGTTGTTTCCATTTAAGGAAAGTAGTTTTAACATCTATTTACCATACAATAACTGATAGTTGAAACAAGCAAGTAAATCTAAATGAATTTAAACGTATTGATTAGTAAGAAGGTTTCTTTAAAGATAATTGCTTATCCTTAATGGTGACCTCTACTAACCAAGCTCTTATAGGTAACATTTTACCTTCCACATTGGCCTTCACTCTAAAGACTCTTTTGCACCTAATATGTTTTTATACCTTTAGGTAGATTTGTGAAGGATTCAAAATTCTATTTTTATTGAAAAATAAATAATAATATTTATATTATGTTTATTCACTAAAATACTAGTGAATTTATGCTTTGAATTATTATTTTCTAATTTAGAAAATTTTTTCAAGAATTATTTGCCGGTGTTTGGTTTTGACCCGTTTAAGCATCGAATTTTGTTCCGAAATGTGAATAGAGACTTTAAGGTGAAACCGAGCATATGCAGAGATATTACAGAGATATATTTAGGTTGGACAGTGTTGGAATGAGAAAAATCAGTAAAAGTTAGAGTGTTGCGCGTCGACGCGACAAAAAGTGGAGTTTGACTACTTTTTCCTTAAATTAAGGAGAGCCATGTATTTTGTCTATTAAAAGCCTTGTTTCTTGCTTATTGTTCCTCCATTTTCAACCAACCTTTGAAGCTTCAAGAGAGAGAGAGGGCCGATTGTGACAGCCCCACTTCTCCTTGGGGCATACCCCAAGGTATCCGTGGGCCACCTGCCTAACACTCTCCAGGACTCACTCATTTAACGATTATTAATATTTCAAACTAAAACAATATTCTCAAACCAATCCAAATGGATAACCCATACCAACATACTCCCAATCTTACAATCTCATAACTTCCAAATTACAAACCCAAAATACATAAAGTACTTTTCACATACATTCAGGGTACATAGCACAAAAGCCTTCAATCACATAATTCAAACTTCTCAATACATATATGGAAGTAAACACTAATTCTACGGGTTGGCACCTTCACTTGGGTTCTCAAGCCCTGCTAAGGAAAACAAATATGAAAGAATGAGCTAAAAGCCCAGTGAGTTCCAAAAGCATGCGAAGCACATAGCACATATAAGAATTCACTTCAGATATAAACAATTAAAGAAAGTGATTAACAATACATAGGTAGGATACAGTAGCCCTCAGGGGCTAAGGTCCTCGCAGCTTGATCACGTTCCGAATAGTTGACACTCCGTCAACTTTCAAATAATCCCTGTAGATCTCCACTTCCCCTTACTCCTCCAAACCTCCATCAGGCCCGACACCAAACACTTAACATTTTATAACACTTCACTTTATTTCACTTAATTTTGTGTACTCTCCATTAATGGGGACGAGTCCACATGCCAAGTCCCGAGTACATTTCATTTCATTTAAGAACCCTATGGCTCGAACCTTTCTCCTCGGGCTAGGCCTAACCTCCGGCTCGAGTTGAAGGTCTTACCGATAGGTCTCAGGAATTCCCGACATTTCACATATACATATAAATCATTTCAAAACATGTTCACATCAATCTTTCATTACACAACACTTTTACACTAATTTTTTCATTCAAATGAGGGTAAGTGCGATAAAGTACACACTACCCCATCAGATTGTTCGAAAATTAGGTTCCACTTCAAAAATCACTTCACTACACACAATGCATTCATATTCACATAATCACATAACAAGCATGGAAACTCACTAAAATAGAGAGATTCGAATTCCAAAGTTTGCTTGGTTTCAAAGCCTTCCACACTTCCTATAATCAAATAAAACAATAGTTGAGATTCACTTTCCCACTCGTTAACTAAAACAAATCACTTTCATTTTTTTATATTCAATCAATATTTTTCCCAAAATTCCCGCAAGGAAAAGCATTCACTTCACATGATACAATGACTCAATTGAATCTTTTAAAAATCACTATATCATTCCAAATATAACACTCCATCGATGTATTCTCTAAACACTACTTTCAAATTCTCTTTCATGTGAAATTTTAAGCGAGGTCTCTTACCTCAAAATCACTTTTTTCTCAATTTACTCTACACGTGCTCTTAATCAAAACTTTAACACCAGTTTAGAACAATTCTCACCAAGTCTTTATATTCAAAAATTCACGAAAATTAACTAAAATATTGCAAAAGCATCGAGTCCATCAAATCAACACTTTTTATTCAAAAGTTCATGAAAAGTTTCACTTTTCGACATTTAAAATCCAAGACTTTACCCCACTCGAACACACCTGCAAATATCGTACCACACAAATATATTTGAGCAAAATCTCTTCAAGAATATCATAAAATTTTGAAATCAAACATCAAAAATGCCAAGCATAGGTTTGGCCATCTCACCCATTTTTCCTTCAAAATTTTCAACAACAAGATCTACTTTCTAACCATAAAATGAACTAATTTCACGAATATCAATCATGTCCACAACCAGGTCCTCAAGTCCGTTACCTAGGTTAGGATTTAAAGAGCCCACTTCATCATTTCAAACATAATCATTGCCAGTAAAATAAACCATAAATCTTTCCTATTTAACACTAATCAAGTTATAGCTAAGGGTTTTGAACCTTATACCTTTAGATCTATCAAGATCTAACAAGATCTAACAAGATCTCGTGAGCTCCTCTTCGAGAAAGATACTTCCAAGTTTAGAGACACCAAAAGCTTCGACCTTAGCCCGAGATTCTTCTACTTTGATAGTGATTTCCAACAAAAAGCTCAAGAACAAGAGCAAGTCACCCTTACAAGCTTTCTTTCTCTTCTTTTTCTTCCTTCAAATTTTTGGATCTTCCCCCTCTTCCTCTCACTCTCACACGGCAGCCAAGGATGAAGAAGAACAAGCCAAAATCCTCCACTAAAGTCTCACAACTTCAAGATGTGGATGAAGAAGGAAAATGTAAGAACAAACTACAATTTTCCTCTCTTTTCTCCCTCAAATTTTCGAACCATCTCCTCTCTCTCCTTCCCTCTCTCATGGCTGCTCCAAGCAAGGAAATGGATGTCTTCAATGGTGGTTTGAAGCTTCAAGAAAGGAAGGAAGAAGAAATGGAAGAACAAAGCAACTTTCTCTCTCTCTCTTGCTCCTCACTCTCTCGGCCTCCCTCTCTCTCTATACTCTAAAATGGCAGCTGAAAATAAGGCCTCAAGTGGCCAAGAAGTCAAGCTTTTAAGAGACAAAAAGGTGGAAATCCCCTAATTTGAGGAAAAGTGGCTTTATGGCCACTTTATGTCGCGTCGAGCGCGATAGTCTAACTTTTAAATGTTTTATTCCATTCCAACACTGTCCAATCTTAAATATATCTCTGTAATATCACTACATACACTCGTTTTCAACTTAAAGTCACTATTCATGCTTCGGAACAAAATTTAACACTTAAACTGGCTGAAAACGCACACCGGCAAATAATTATTGAAAAAAATTCTCTAAATTAGAAAATATTTACTTTAAACATAAATTCACTCATATTTTGGTGAATAAACACAATATAAATATTATTATGTATTTTAAAATAAAAAAATTTGAATTTTTGAGGCCCTCACATCCTTCCCCCCTTAAAAGAATTTCGTCCTCGAAATTCATACCTTGGTGTACAAACCACTCTGGGTATTTCTTCCAAAACACCTCTTCTTTTCCCCAAGTTACTTTCTTGATTCAGTGATTACTCCATGGGATTTTTAACCAAGGGAATTTTCTTAATTCTCACATCCTTTATATTTTTACCAAGAATTTGCATATGATGTTCTTTGCATGACAATATCTCATCAACTTCAACATCTTCTCAAATCCATACTAATACTCATTGCATTGACAATAGCATACATTTAACTCTTAAGAGGAAGTCATCACTTAAGCTCTCCAGATGTGTATTTTTCCCAAAGATCACCTTATTCCAATTATGTTCCCACCGAAGTTTACCCTCCATAGATTTTGACCCATAATATTTCTTCCTCAAGAGTTGCAATACTATCTTCAAGCGTTACTCATGCCTTTCTCGAATTTTACATGTACCATAGTATCCTTGATAACTTATCACAACGCAGCCCGAATAAGGTTTACATGCTATGTACTAGCCTCATGAATGCCACTAATGCCATAGTTAGTCTTACGGCCTCCTTACAAATTCATGATGTCCATATTGGTCGATGATAACACTCTTAGTATATATCCTTACTAGTCTTCAATTGACAATATTCTTATAATTTCATCTTAAAAGAGCTTTCATTACTTATACTAGATCAACCCATTCATAATTGTACAGCAAAAGCATTCACTTTCTGATCAGGAATATAATTCAAATCCAATAATCCTTGTATATCTCACAAATTCTCACGTAAATCAAAGAACCAATCCTCTTACATACATTGACAAATCTATATATCTCATTAATAAGTCAATCCAGAGTAACAAGGATCATTCACTAATTAAACTCATTTCCACCTTAACACAACAATTACAAATCCATTTTCTTTCCATAACCATATCCTGAGATGAGACATGATATAGCAATACTTTCACTGATCTCTAACCCACCAAAAACAAAAAATTTTACTTCCGTATCTCATTCAACATTACCAACTTTAATTCTCCAATCTTAATTCTAATCTCATAAGGCCTTGGATGCAAACCAAGGGAAAGTTTACAAATATTTTAGGGCAAACGTCCAAATATAAAAATAGAGTGAAAACATTATTTAGAACCAAAGGAAAGTGAATTGAACCAAGGAAAGTAAAGGCAAGAATGCAAAAGAGAAGGAGCAAAGTTAACAGCTTTGCTACCCTTTTCGGTTTATCTGGAACTTCACTTATCGAATTGAGAGGCATTTTATGCCATTTCAAAGCTAGGACACCGTGTCACATTTCATATGAAGACTTTGGAATCAAATTCATACATTTCTGTGATCAAAACAACAATCACAGAAGTGTAGAAAACTGTCGGATTTGAATTAGGTCACTTGAGTAATTGACCATAATTCCAAGTAGGATAATTGGAATCGGATGCCATCAGTGGCATTTGAAATTAGATTCATAGAGCTTTCAATGGTATAAAACTCAAGCTCTAAGTCATTACCAATTAATATCAGAAAATTTACGAAGTTGACTGAAATTGATCCCTGAAGAATTCAAGGCAGAAAATGCATAATTTTGGTTCACTTTCAACATACAAGTGAAAGTTGATGTTTTGACAAGGTCATTGAATAATAACTTACCCAAAGTTATCAAGGGAATGTGGAAATTAAGGCCAATTTATTTCCCCGGTTTTGGCCGTCACTAAACAGAATTTCCATCAATAATCTCTCATCATTTAATCCACACTTCTTCTAACTTTTCCAAGCAATTCCACAAGATCCTTTCATTAATACATTAAGAAACATCGAGTCAAGATCCATAGCAAGTATAACCATGAAAGTTTGCACATGAGTTACCCTAATTTAACTTGTCATCTTGAGCAATTCAAATTAATAACTTAATCAAGAAAATACAAGATTCTGCCTTTAAAGTTATCCCTCTTTTTTTTTTTTTTTTCAAATTCAACGTCCTATCATCAATGATGAGAGTACTCAGGAAGTAAAGAGTTTTTACCCCCAATCTTTATACCATGTTCTTAATCTATACACATTATTCTCCAATCTTAGAATGGTTTAATTCCTCGGCCTCGACCTCGGCCTCTTCTACCCTCCATAGTTCTTTAGAGGGTAGACAATTTAATATAAACATAAAATAAAATACACTATTAGAAAATCAATTCGAAAAAACACTTTATATACATAGTTCATAATAATAGTAATGCCAGGAGTACATCGGATGAGCATGCTTTAACAAAAGTCGTACAAAAGTCATATCACATTTACAATTGCGATCAAACAAAAGTGTAGGACTTTAAAAGTTAGCAGGCATGCAATTACAAGGACTGAGAACCACTCTAATGGTTTTCTCACAAATGGTACTCCAAATCTTATCTTCATACTCAACTAGCCTATCCAGACATAGTAGCAGAAGTCTCGGAAGTAGGGCTCTCCGACGGATCAGACTCTAAACGCTAGTGATCTGCCTCAGCCATAGCGGCCTCCCCCACAGACTCGCTCCGATGATCTCCTCCCATATCTACATCAGAAGGGGGCTGATCAGAAGGGGGCTCCTCAACCCGATTAGCCTCGAGCACTCCCTCTACTAAAGCCTCACACTCAGCCACAACACCATCAGCTCGCTCTCGAGCAACTCTCATGACTCTAGCCACTCGCTCGTTAGCCGAGCAGGCCTCCTCCTCGAGAGTACGGATTCGATCGGCCTGATTCTGCCTCTCAGTCAACAGCCTATCCACTTCCTCTCGTAACTCCGCACGAACCCTAGTCAGGGTCCTCCTCTTAAGATTGATCGCCAGAGCTACCTCATCAGGATAGGCATAGTCTTCCAACACTCGCAATCACGCCTAATCCTGGTTCTAGGATTGTAGGCCATGCGAACGCCCCCCAAACCCAGTCGATAGGAAACTGTAGGCTGTCTGTGTCCAGGCCCGTTACCATCCCCGCCAAACTCCATAACCTAAAAAAGGAACTCCATTAGAACTTATTCAAACTTAAGCATCATTAACACTTTAAACATAAATAACAGGTACATATTACATTTCTTTCAAACCTACTAAACCCTCAAATGCTCAATGACTCTAATTCACAACCATTCGTCAAGTGATAACGTCACCATACGCTTAACACACAATCTAATCCCCACAGTCCAATATCCTAAGAAAATAAATCCAAAGGTCCTTCACTAAGGGTTTTCTTCCAAGATTGATTTGCAACTTCATAAAGGAAAATCAATTTTGTCTCGTTTCTTTCAAGTTTTGGACAAAGAAATAAAGCCAAGCAAGTAGAGTTTCTTTTCTCTTTTTCCTCTCAAAATTCCGTCTACGAAGAAGAGAAGAAATAAAATGAAAGATGATAAAAGGTTTGAAAGCTTGGCTATTTATGTTATTTGATCAACAACTATAACTATTAGTTTGGTACCAAATGTCAAGCTTTCATTGTTTTCTTCTAAAATATCTTTGAAACTTTGCCAATAAGCCCTTCTTTTACATCCATATGTAATTTACATACTCAAATAAGCTTGACTCGTTCACTTGAACCCTTGCAAATATTTGTAAAATAATTGAACGGAAGCAAGAAGATATGAAATAATATGCATATATAAATTATTTTCCAATCACTAGGAAATAGGTTTTATTCAAAGTAGAACCTTCGAATATACATTTCAAAATCACCTTTAACTTTCAGGCGATACAATATCTTCCCCACAAGGGTGTCGTCCTCAACTTTCCAACTCGTACTAATCAGGGTCAAGTCGATTCTCAAAAGTCAATCAAATACTAAGAGTCACTCTTATGTCTCAATCACAGCAACATCAAACTCTCAATCAAATCAATTCATATAAGAAACTCTCAAGTAGTAACACTTACTAACCATCAAGCACTAGAAACACTCTAGTTCTACTTTCCACAGGCCAGTACCCTAAACTTTTAGCCTAGGATACATTACAGAGATCTGAAGCCTAAGCTCTGATACCACCTGTGACAGCCCCACTTCTCCCTAGGGCGTACCCCAAGGTATCCGTGGGCCACCTGCCTAACTCTTACCAGGACTCACTCATTTAACGATCATTAATATTTCCAACTAAAACAATATTCTCAAACCAATCCAAATGGATAACCTATACAAACATACTCCCAATCTTACAATCTCATAACTTCCAAATTACAAACCCAAAATACATAAAGTACTTTTCACATACATTCAGGGTACATAGCACAAAAGCCCTCAATCACATAATTCAAACTTCTCAATACATATATAGAAGTAAACACTAATTCTACGGATTGGCACCTTCACTTGGGTTCTCAGGCCCTGCTAAGGAAAATAAATATGAAAGAATGAGCTAAAAGTCCAGTGAGTTCCAAAAGCATGTGAAGCACATAGCACATATAAGAATTCACTTCAGATATAAACAATTAAAGAAAGTGATTAACAATACATAGGTAGGATCAGTAGCCTCGGGGCTAAGGTCCTTGCGCTTGATCACGTTCAGTAGTTGACACTCCTTCAACTTTCAAATAATCCTGTAGATCTCCACTTCCTTTTCCTCCAAACCCCATCGGGCCCGACACCAAACACTTAACACTTTATAACACTTCACTTCACTTCACTTAATTTTGTGTACTCTCTATTAATGGGGACGAGTCCACATGCCAAGTCACGAGTACATTTCATTTCATTTAAGAACCCTCTAGCTCGAACCTTTCTCCTCGGCCTAGACCTAACCTCCGGCTCGAGTTGAAGGTCTTACCGATGGGTCTCAGGAATTCCCGACATTTCACATATACATATAAATCATTTCAAAACATGTTCACATCAATCTTTCATTACACAACACTTTTACACTAATTTTTTCATTCAAATGAGGGTAAGTGCGATAAAGTACACACTACCCCATCAGATTGTTCGAAAATTAGGTTCCACTTCAAAAATCACTTCACTACACACAATGCATTCATATTCACATAATCACATAATAAGCATGAAAACTCACCAAAATAGCGAGATTCGAATTCCAAAGTTTGCTTGGTTTCAAAGCCTTCCACACTTCCTATAATCAAATAAAACAATAGTTGAGATTCACTTTCCCACTCATTAACTAAAACAAATCACTTTCATTTTTTTATATTCAATCAATATTTTTCCCAAAATTCCCTCAAGGAAAAGCATTCACTTCACATGATACAATGACTCAATTGAATCTTTTAAAATCACTATATCATTCCAAATATAACACTCCATCGATGTATTCTCTAAACACTACTTTCAAATTCTCTTTCATGTGAAATTTTAAGCGAGGTCTCTTACCTCAAAATCACTCTTTTCTCAATTTACTCAACACGTGCTCTTAATCAAAACTTTAACACCAGTTTAGAACAATTCTCACCAAGTCTTTATACTCAAAAATTCACTAAAATTAACTAAAATATTGCAAAACATCGAGTCTATCAAATCAACACTTTTTATTCAAAAGTTCATGAAAATTTCACTTTTCGACATTTAAAATCCAAGACTTTACCCCACTCGAACACACCTGCAAATATCGTACCACACAAATATATTTGAGCAAAATCTCTTCAAGAATATCATAAAATTTTGAAATCAAACATCAAAAATGCCAAGCATAGGTTTGGCCATCTCACCCATTTTTCCTTCAAATTTTTCAACAACAAGATCTACTTTCTAATAGAGCTGTAAACGAGCCGAGCCGAGCCGAGCTTTTGTTGTTTGAGCTCTGTTCGTTTGTCGTTCGTGTTCGGCTCGTGTTCGTTCGTTAAGAATTACGAGCCGAAAATACTGTTCGAGCTCGGTTCGTTTGATTAAATTTCGAGCTCGAGCTCGGCTCGTTTAACCTAAACGAGCCGAACAAACGAGCCAAACGAACGAGCCAATTTTATGTCTAAATACTAATGAGCGTTCGCGAACAAAACTCTAAATAAAAAACTATTTTACCCCTGTTCACGAACACTAACGAGCGTTCGCGAACAAAGCTCGAGCTCGTTTGATAAGCTATCGAGCCATATTTTTTGTTTGAGCTCGACTCGTTTAACTTCTCGAACGAGCTCTTAGCGAGCTCGAACGAGCTTAAACGAGCCGAGCTCGCGAACAGCTCGTTCGTTTAACAGCTCTACTTTCTAACCACAAAATGGACTAATTTCACGAATATCAATCATGTCCGCAACCAGGTCCTCAAGTCCGCTACCTAAAATTTACCTCAAATCCGCTACCTAAGTTGGGATTTTAAGAGCCCAACTTCATCATTTCAAATATAATCATTGCTAGTAAAATAAACCATAAATCTTTCCTATTTAACACTAATCAAGTTATAGCTAAGGGTTTTGAACCTTATACCTTTAGATCTATCAAGATCTAACAAGATCTAACAAGATCTCGTGAGCTCCTCATCGAGAAAGATACTTCCAAGCTTAGAGACACCAAAAGCTTCGACCTTAGCCTGAGATCCTTCTACTTTGATAGTGATTTCCAACAAAAAGCTCAAGAACAAGAGCAAGGCACCCTTACAAGCTTTCTTTCTCTTCTTTTTCTTCCTTCAAATTTTCGGATCTTCCCCCTCTTCCTCTCACTCTCACACGGCAGCCAAGGATGAAGAAGAACAAGCCAAAATCCTCCACTAAAGTCTCACAATTTCAAGATGTTGGATGAAAAAGGAAAATGGAAGAACAAACTACAATTTTCCTCTCTTTTCTCCCTCAAATTTTCGAACCATCTCCTCTCTCTCCTTCCCTCTCTCACGGCTGCTCCAAGCAAGGAAATGGATGTCTTCACTAGTGGTTGAAGCTTCAAGAAAGGAAGGAAGAAGAAATGGAAGAACAAAGCAACTTTCTCTCTCTCTCTTGCTTCTCACTCTCTCGGCCTCCCTCTCTCTCTATACTCTAAAATGGCAGCTGAAAATAAGGCCTCAAGGAGCCAAGAAGTCAAGCTTTTAAGAGACAAAAAGGTGGAAATCCCCTGATTTGAGGAAAAGTGGCTTTATGGCCATTTTATGTCGCGTCGAGCGCGACAGTCTAACTTTTAACTATTTTATTCCATTCCAACACTGTCCAATCTTAAATATATCTCTGTAATATCACTACATACGCTCGTTTTCAACTTAAAGTCACTATTCATGCTTCGGAACAAAATTTAACGCTTAAATGGGCCGAAAAAGCACACTGGCAAATAATTCTCGAAAAAAATTCTCTAAATTAGAAAATATTCACTTTAAACATAAATTCACTCATATTTTGGTGAATATACACAATATAAATATTATTATACATTTTAAAATAAAAATTTGAATTTTTGAGGCCCTCACACCAATTGGAGTGAGAGAGAAATAGAGAGAGAAAATCACAATTTCTTCCAACTTCATCTTCTTCCTCAAATCTTTGAAGCTTGAAGTTTCCATTGAAGGCATTTGTCTTGATCCTTCTTCTCTTTGTGGCTGCCGAATGAGTGAGAGAGAGAGGGAGAGTGGTTTGAATGTGAGAGAAAGAAATGAAGAGGGAAAAGAGGTCTTCTTCAACTTCATCTCCTTCTTCGATTTTGTGGAGCTTGAAGACACCATTGGAAAGCTTCCATCTTGTTCCTTCTCCTCCTTGTGCAGCCGTGTGTGAGACAGAGAAAGAGCAAGGAATCCGAGAGTGAGAAAGAGAGAGAAAGTGAGAAAGAGAGCTAGTTTTTGTTCCTCATCTTCTTGTTCTTGGAATTTGTGGAGAAAACAACAAAGATCAACCAAATCCTGGGCTAAGTTGGAAGCTTTTGAGGTTGATAAGCTTTGGGAGGTCATCATTGGTTAGAGCTTCACAAGATCCTACTTGATCTCGTTAGATCTAACTAGATCTTGAAGTAAAACACTTAAATCCCTTAGTGTTAACTTTATTAGTGTTAGATCTTTCAGATCTATGGATTATTTTGCTAGAAATACTTATGCTTGGAACATTTGAGTTGGACTCTTGAATTCCCAACTTAGGTAGCTAACTTGAGGTGACTTTTAGGCAGTGGACTTGAGGACCTGATTGTGGCTGTGATTGATGTTTATGAGATGAGTTCATTTTATGGTTAGAATGTAGGAATGTTGTTGAAAATTTTTGAAGAAAAGTAATAAGGGCTGGCCGAATCCATGCTTGAAAGTTTTGACTTTTGATTTCAAAATTTGATGATGTTTCTTGGCTAGATTTCCCTAAATAAATATGTATTATGTTCATTTTTGAGTATATGCTTAAATAAAGTTAAAATCTTGAACGTTAATGGTGAAAAGTTGAGTTTTCACTAATTTTTGTGTAAATATGCTATTTGGATAGATTTGAGGGTTTTGAAATGTTTTATCTATTTTTTATAAATTTTGAACATTGAGATTTCGTGAAAATTGTTCTAAACATGTGTTAAAACCTCGATTTAAGTTAGTGTTGAGTTTAAACTGGAAGGGGAGATTTTCAAGGTGAAAGACCTTACTTTATGTTTTTGTTCAAAAATGTGGAAGTCGCGAGTATGGAGTACATCGAGAGAGCATTTTGTTTAAATGATATATCAATTTGAAAATGGAATCTTTTATGATGAATTTCGACTCAAGTGACTACTTTTTCAATTGAGCAAAATTAGAGAAATTTTGGGATGATTTTGATCAAACAAATGACTAAGTTTATTTAAGTGTAGTTTCGCTATTTGTGGGGCGAAACTTATTTCTTCTTTTACTTGATTATAGGAAGTGGGGAAGAGTTTGAACCAGATCCTAACTTGGATTGTCATCTGTGATTAATTGGCGAGTGTTCCAACTCCATTTCAAATGAAAATCTTGCTATTGTTTGCGAAGGAATGATTTGTTGAAATGATTTACTGTTATTTCCAAGTAAAATGCTTTTATAAGTGAAATGATTTATGAAGAGTTTGTGAGTTTCCATGCATGTCATTTGTCTTAATTCGCAAATACTAAATGAGATGGTGATTTATTTATGTGATCTTGAACTCGTGACTAGAGACGAATTATATGTTGAATACGTGTCGTGTCTTATAATCTTGATTTGTGTTTGTTAAGCAGAAGTATGTACCACACTCTAATGAGTGGGAGGTCTTATAATCTTGATTTGTATTTGTTAAGCGAAAATATGTACAACACTCTAATGAGTGGGAGGTGCCTCTCATCCCGCCATACGTGATAAGCGGTAGTATGTACCACACTCAATGAGTGGTAGGTACCTCTCATCCCGCCTTAATATTAAATCTTGAATACGTCGATTGGAGCGTTGTCTCATCGACCATATGTGTTAAGTAGTAGTATGTACCACACTCAATGAGTGACAGGTACCTCTCATCCCGCCTTAATCTTAAATCTTGAATACGTCGATTGGAGCGTTGTCTCATTGACCATATGTGTTAAGCGGTAGTATGTACCATACTCAATGAGTGGTAGGTACCTCTCATCCCGCTTTAATATTAAATCTTGAATGCGTCAATTGGTGCGTTGTCTCATCCACCATATATGTTAAGCGATAGTATGTACCACACTCTTATGAGTGGGAGGTACCTCTCATTCCGTCTCAGTATCTTGTGGGTGATTAAATCGGGACGGTAGTATGTGTCATGCTCAATCAGAGTGGGAGGCACCTCTCATCCCGTCTCAGTACCTTTTTCTTGATCAAAGTGAATTGTTTATTTAATTACTATTCGAATACGTGAATTTTTGTTTCTTTTAATAAACGTGTCCAAATGTACTCTTGAGTTTTCTCGTTGTGGTAGTTCTTAATAAACCATACTCTTATAAGTGATCTTTAACGACCCCACTGTTTTGAAAAGGACTATTTGATTCAAGTGTTATGATTTTGATCAAATGTGAATTTGCTTATTTTTCTTGAACCTCACTGAGTTTCTAACTCACCCAAAAAAAAAATATTTATTTCCCCTCCACAGGGTTCGAGGCAAAGGAAGCACTTGTACAGACTTACTAGTGTAACTGGCTGGATTAACTCTTGTTCTATTTGGGTATATTATTCTGATGTCTTGGGAAATGTACTTATCGTATTGAAGTATATGGGAAATGACATCTCATGGTTGTAATATTATTTTGAAATGTTTGGAGTTGTAAGTATTGAAGTTTAAATTTTAAGATTTATAGTTATGTTATTATTTGGAAGTACTTGGATGTAATTGTTGGAGTTTTATTGTAATTATTAAAGGCTGGCACTGAGATTTGTTTTGAGGATTGTAGTGAGTCTCGACGAGAGTCCGACAGGCTGCCCGCCAAACCCCTTTTGGTTCACCTTAAGGGATGGTGGGGTCGTCACAGGTGGTATCAGAGTTTAGGTTTCAGATCTTTGTAGTGTATCCTAGGCTTAAAGTTTAGGATGCCGGACTGTGGGATTAACTTGAATGTTACATGAATTGGAGAACCTACTGTATCCTAGTGGTTAAAAAGGATTTGTTACTTGAGAGTTTATTATATGGGATTGGCGGAAAACAAAACTGAAGAACTAAGTAATGTTACATTGAAGTGAAACATTATGTGAGAGATTTGTAGTGAAAGATTGATTGAGACTTGAATGATCATTGTACTTGTAGGAATGGAAGGAATCGGTGCAACTATTGGTTTTAGCTATAGAAGATAAGGAATTGAGATTTGTTAGTTAATTCCTTATGTGATGGTTTTGAGTTAAAACAAAAGTGGTTTCAAAAGAACAAAATACATTTTCCTACTTGTTTAACTGTTGGAAATCTTTCACTCTGAAATTTAAAAGAAAACTGAGATGAACTAGTTTTATTTTTCAATCGATGGTTGAAGATGACACATATGTGTTTTAAATACTCCATAACATGTCGTTCTTGACATGTATGTGAATTCCATTATATTTTTGAATTAAGAGTTGGAATGAAATTAATGAGTTTACTAGATTTCTGTATAGAGGATCTAAGAGGAAAGTTGAAGTTTTCCAATCATGGTTTTCAATTCTTGATTTTAAATTGATACATTTTCGCACATGACTTTGGCTATGTTTGAAAAAGAAATCTTAAGTTTGAAAGAATTATGAACTTGTGTTCTAGTAAGGTAAACTCTGAACTTGAAGAGAATTTTGTAACTTCAATAGCTCTTGTTGTATTTTCAAAAACTTATTTTGAGAATTGAACATACAATTTAGGTATAAGGACTGAGAAGGTAGAGTGAGCACATCTGAGAACTTGCAGTTAGTGTGATTGGGGATCGAAAATATACTAGTGATTTTGTGAATAGTTTTAAGAGTTCAATAACTACGATGATTAAAGGGAGAGACAACTATGGGGATGGTTTGAGCGCTGGATGTAGTCTTGCAGTAGATTATGTAATCTACTTGGTATGTCAGGCAGGAATGAGAATTGAGTTGATTGACCTCTTGGGTGGCCAACCAAGAGGTGAATTGACTTTCTTCTTATTTTGGTGCTTAAAAACGTGTATTATTAGGATTTTAATGTTGGATTTCTATGGTTATCTGGCTTTGTTATGAAGTGAACTAGAACAATATGACACTAAACCGTAGCGGGGTAGAGAGGTTGGAAGTTGGAATACCGAATACCCTTTTTGTGAGAAAACCACTAGATGGTCCTCTTTCCTGTATTTGCATGCTTGTGTAATTGATCTAACTACTATTTCTTTACTTGCTTCTATTTGTAAGTGTGATGTGACTTGATGTGTTTCCTTTGAAAATGAATGTACTATTGTGGCATACTTGAGTACTCTTTCTCTTGTTATGAAGATATAAAATATTTTTGGCTCCACTTGGAATTTCATTTGTTAATACTTTATTTTTGCATTTATCTTAAGCGTTGGTCCTCTAAAAAAAATCATGGACAGTAGAAAGAGGCGATGAGGCCGTGGGAGAGGGTTTAGACAACCCTAAAATGTGGGAGGTGATCGGAAGTCAGCGGTTGACTAAAATCGTGAGCCTAGGATTGAGGTACGGGAATAAGTAGCTACTGCCATTAACCACATGACAGACATCCTAGAGCGTATGGCTAACCAACAAGGTACTGGACTTGCAAATCAGCCTATAGGCCCCGAGGTGGTGAGGATAGGGTCTTAGAGTGATTTCAAAAATTTTTCCCACCTAAGTTCTTTGGAGGGCCTGATCCCAAAATGGTTGAGAATTGGTTAGAAAGAATAAGTAACACATTCACCGCTCTAAACTACTCAGAGGAAAGACAAGTGACTTTTGCGGCGTTTCAATTTGAGAGAGCCGCCCGACCGTGGTAAAACATGATTAGGGCTAAATGGGATAGAGACCAAACCCCTAGGACATGGATGAACTTCACTAGAGAGTTTAATACTAAATTCCTCCCTCCCTTAATCCAAGAGAAAATAGAAGATGATTTTATTAAGTGTCGACAAGAAACATTAAGTGTTACGGAGTACGAGGCACTGTTCACAAAATTGTCCAGATTTGCCCCTGAGTTGGTGGCAACTGAACAAAGGAGAATAAGGAGATTTGTACAGGGGTTAAATGTGGAAATTCAAGAAGGCTTAGCAGCAGCCCAAGTTAACAACTTTAGTGATGCAATTGAGACGTCCTAGGGAATTGAAAGTGCAAGAGCCCAAGTGAGAGCCTTTCAAGCGAGAAAAAGAAGTGCCCCTACTAGCAATACTGAACGAGGAGACACAAGTGCCCCACCACCCAAGATGGGAAGAAGAGTAGGTGGAGTGAACATCCTGAAACCCCAAGAGGGGCCATGACGAGAGGTGCAGTATCGAGAGGGACTCTAAGTGGAGGGGGAGAACCGAGGAGTGCTCTCCTCAAGAAAGCCTAGCGCCAACTCCCCGTGTGCATTGTAATTATTGTGAAAAGTCTAATCATATCGAGGACGCTTGCTGGGGAAAAGAAGGAAAATGTTTTAGGTATGGGAGTAGTGATCATCAGTTCGCTGCATGTCCTAGAACCCAAGGGGGAAATGGGGTTCAGCAAGTGGATAAATCAACCTCTAAGCAGATCAGTGCAAGGGAAAATCGGTCAAGGGTTCTAGTTAGGGTATATGCTATTGACCAACAATGAGTTTCCGACCCCCCCTACGGTCTTTGAAGGTACAACCTCCATCTTTCATCGACTAGATAAAGTATTCATTGACTCAGGCAGTACATTCGTTATGAATCTTGTCTTTATCGATGGTGTTGACTTAAAACCTATTAGATTACCTTATGATTTAGAAATTAGAACACCTCCTGGGAACCAGAATTTGATTACTAACTTGGTACATAAGGATTGTGAATTTTGGGTTGGAGGGCGAAAATTGTTAATAGGCTTGGTGAGTTGGATGTTAAGGGTTGAATGAGAATATGGTAAAGAATAAGTATCTAGAGTTATTTGTGTAGAAAATGTTAATCTCGAGGACGAAATTCTTTTAAGGAGGGAAGGATGTGAAGGTCTCAAAATTCTATTTTTATTGAAAAATAAATAATAATATTTATATTATGTTTATTCACTAAAATACTAGTGAATTTATGCTTTGAATTATTGTTTTCTAATTTAGAGAATTTTTCCGAAAATTATTTGCCAATGTTTGGTTTCGGCCCGTTTAAGCGTAGATTTTTGTTCCGAAATGTGAATAGTGACTTTAAGATGAAACCGAACTTATGTAGAGATATTACAGAGATATATTTTAGGTTGGACAGTGTCGAAATGAGAAAAACCAATAAAACTTAGAGTGTCGCGCGTCGACGCGACAAAAAGTGGAGTTTGACTACTTTTTCTTTAAATTAAGGAGAGCCATGTATTTTGTCTATAAAAAGCCTTGTTTCTTGCTTCTTGTTCCTCCATTTTCAGCCAATCTTTGAAGCTTCAAGAGAGAGAGAGGGCCGATTGGAGTCAGAGAGAAATAGAGAGAGAAAATCACAATTTCTTCCAACTTCATCTTCTTCCCCAAATCTTTGAAGCTTGAAGTCTCCGTTGAAGGCATTTCTCTTGATCCTTCTTCTCTTTGTGGCTGCCGAATGAGTGAGAGAGAGAGGGAGAGTGGTCCGAATGTGAGAGAAAGAAAGGAAGAGGGAAAAGAGGTCTTCTTCAACTTCATCTCCTTCTTCGATTTCGTGGAGCTTGAAGACACCATTGGAAAGATTCCATCTTGTTCCTTCTCCTCCTTGTGCAGCAGTGTGTGAGAGAGAGAAAGAGCAAGGAATCCAAGAGTCAGAAGAGAGAAAGTGAGAAAGAGAGCTAGTTTTTGTTCCTCATCTTCTTGTTCTTGGAATTTGTGGAGAAAACAACAAAGATCAACCAAATCCTTGGCTAAGTTGGAAGCTTTTGAGGTTGTTAAGCTTTGGGAGGTCATCCTTGGTTAGAGCTTCACAAGATCCTACTTGATCTCGTTAGATCTAACTAGATCTTGAGGTAAACACTTAAATCCCTTAGTTTTAACTTTATTAGTGTTAGATCTTTCAGATCTACGGATTATTTTGCAAGAAATGCTTATGCTTGGAACATTTGAGTTGGGCTCTTGAATTCCCAACTTAGGTAGCTAACTTGAGGTGACTTTTAGGTAGCGAACTTGAGGACCTGATTGTGGCTGTGATTGATGTTTATGAGATGAGTTCATTTTATGGCTAGAATGTAGGAATGTTGTTGAAAACTTTTGAAGAAAAGTAATAAGGGCTAGCGGAACCTATGCTTGAAAGTTTTGACTTTTGATTTTGAAATTTGATTATGTTTCTTGGCTAGATTTGCTAAATAAATATGTATTATGTTCATTTATGAGTATATGCTTAAATAAAGTTAAAATCTTGAACTTTAATGGTGAAAAGTTGAGTTTTCACTATTTTTTATGTAAATATGCTATTTGGACAGATTTGAGGGTTTTGAAATGTTTTATCTATTTTTCATAAATTTTGAACATTGAGAATTTGGTGAAAATTGTTCTAAACATGTGTCAAAACCTTGATTTAAGTTAGCGTTGAGTTTAAACTAGAATAGGTGATTTTCGAGGTGAAAGACCTCACTTTATGTCTTTGTTCAAAAATGTGGAAGTCGCGAGTATGGAGTACATCGAGAGAGCATTTTGTTTAAATGATATATCGATTTGAAAATGGAATCTTTTATGATGAATTTCGACTTGAGTGACTACTTTTTCACTCGAGGAAAATTACAGGAATTTTGGGATGATTTTGATCAAACAAATGACTAAGTTTATTTAAGTATAGTTTTGCTATTTGTGGGGCGAAATTTATTTCTTCTTTTACTTGATTATAGGAAGTGGGGAAGAGTTTGAACCAAATCCTAACCTGGATTGTCAACTGTGATTAATTGGTGAGTGTTCCAACTCCTTTTCAAATGAAAATCTTGCTATTGTTTGCCAAGGAATGATTTGTTGAAATGATTTACTGTTATTTCCAAATAAAATGCTTTTATAGGTGAAATAATTTATGAAGAGTTTGTGAGTTTCCATGCGTGTCATTTGTCTTAATTCGTAAATACTAAATGAGATGGTGATTTATTTATGTGATCTTGAACTCGTGATTAGAGACGAATTATATGTTTAGTACGTGTCGTGTCTTATAATCTTGATTTGTGTTTGTTAAGTGGAAGTATGTACCACACTCTAATGAGTAGGAGGTACCTCTCATCCCGCCATACGTGATAAGCGGGAGTATGTACCACACTCAATGAGTGGTAGGTACCTCTCATCCCGCCTTAATCTTAAATCTTGAATACGTCAATTGGAGCATTGTCTCGTTGACCATATGTGTTAAGCGGTAGTATGTACCACACTCAATGAGTGGTAGGTACCTCCCATCCCACCTTAATCTTAAATCTTGAATACGTCGATTGGAGCGTTGTCTCATCGACCATATGTGTTAAGCTGTAGTATGTACCACACTTTTATGAGTGGGAGATACCTCTCATTCCGTCTCAGTATCTTGTGGGTGATTAAATCGGGACGGTAGTATGTGTCATGCTCAATCAAAGTAGGAGGCACCTCTCATCCCGTCTCAGTACCTTTTTCTTGATCAAAGTGAATTGTTTATTTAATTACTATTCGAATGCGTGAATTTTTGTTTCTTTTAATAAACGTATCCAAATGTACTCTTGAGTTTTCTCGTTATGGTAGTTCTTAATAAACCATACTCTTATAAGTGATCTTTAACGACCCCACTGTTTTGAAAAGGACTATTTGATTCAAGTGTTATAATTTTGATCAAACGTAAATTTACTTATATTTTTGGAACCTCATTGAGTTTCTAACTCACCTAGAAAAAAAAATATTTATTTCCCCTCCACAGGGTTCGAGGCAAAGGAAGCACTTGTACAGACTTACTAGTGTGACTGGTTGGATTAACTCTTGTTCTATTTGGGTATATTATTTCTGATGTCTTGGGAAATGTATTTATCATATTGAAGTATATGGGAAATGGCATCTCATGGTTGTAATATTATTTTAAAATATTTGGAGTTGTAAGTATTGGAGTTTAAATTGTAAGATTTATAGTTATGTTATTATTTGGAAGTATTTGGATGTAATTGTTGGAGTATTATTGTAATTATTAAAGGCTGGCACTGAGATTTGTTTGAGGATTGTAGTGAGTCCCGATAAGAGCCGGGCAGGTGGCCCGCCAAACCCCTTTTGATTCACCTTAGGAGAAGGTGGGGTCGTCACAAGATTGACTAAGTTGATTACCTTTTGTCAAATATGGAATCCATTTTGGATTTATGGCTCTCAACTATCTCTATAAATTATAAAAGCATTCATAAGTCATTAGGGAATCTTATGATCGAATACTTGACCAAATTATTTTTCTACTTTATACTTAAACTTCTTAACTTCTCAAAGGCATGGATTTGTACATTAAAGATACATATATCCATTTTGAGTTGTTAATAGTAAAAGTAATAAAGTATGAGAAATAATCATCTCTAGTATGAATTGTTAATCTTCCGCATACATCATAATGTATGGATCCTAACAATTCCTTAAATCTTCTCATAAAAGATCAAATTAGCCTTTTATTAGTAAATAAGATTCATACGTCTCAAATGATACATAATCAATTGAGTCAAATCATCCTGTGATTTAAAAATATGTTTCTCATTCAAAAAACTAATTCACAAATGTTAAAGATGGTTTCAAATCATCTAACGTTATATTAAGAAATGGACCTTTTTATTTTAGAAAATAATAACAATTATTAAGTTCTATGATAAGTCCATTAGTTAATCTCAATTATAATCTCAACATGAAACTTTCATAAAGTTGCATTTTAAAACCATAGTTTGAAAGTTTGTACCACAAGACTAGTTCTTTAAAACCTCTTCACTTATCAACTCTTGATAATTAATTCTCCTTGTCAACTCTTGATAAGTAATTCCTTTTAGTCAATGCTTGACTAATAGTGTATGACAAAACTTTAATTGATCTAAATTTCTCAATATAGTCAATCACTCTCAATAAATTAATATTTAATTAGAGAAATTTTTGTCATCTTATAATAGAATTATTGCTCAAGGATTTCACTAATCTTATACATTGATTATTCATCATTCAACTCTTGAGGTGTGTAATCATGGTAAAAGAAATTGAAATCTTATGTAGTAAAGGAGATTTAGGAAGCATCTATGACATATTATCATCAACTTCTTTTACTTACTGTAAACAATTTTTATTAATTCCATTACATCTTCTATGATTGGAAGTGTTAAAATTTTAAAGAATATAGTCAATTTTTCTTGAGAACTTTTCTCAATTTAATTTGCCAATCCAAAAAATTGGAAATATCAATTATATCGAGAATAATATGCAATTACTCATAATTTCTACAGTGGATGGTAAAGATAAAAGAGAATTGCTGTTTATGCAAAACAAAACCAAGTAAAAAAATGACATAAAAATTAAATTTGGTTTTGCTCTTACTATTTTATTCAAATCTATAACCCTCTTATATAGAGTCGGGAATTTAAAAAATTTCTAGTAGGTTAGAATCCCATCTAGTTATTTTGATCTTGAATGTGCTCAATAAATCAAAATAATTTCAATATGTAGGCACCTATTACCAATTACAACTCTTGTAACTTCTACATAGTTGAGTTATCAAAACCCTTAATAAATCACATCATATGTGTTACCCAACCTTTGCCTCTAAAACTTTATGACCGTGAATGTACTCAACAAGCCACAAGTTTTAGTTAAATCAAAACCCATTATTCCGAGATCTCATCTCATAGTTAAAACTTCTCATGGAAGAGCAACCTTGAGTGTACTCAACAAGTTAACTTGAATATGATTTCATTTTAACTATAATAATGGAAGGCAACTTAAATCTTGACTTAATATTTGAGTAGAAGAATTTTAGACATGTTATATTCCGGGTTGGTCTCACCAAATATATAGCATGCATATCCATTCATTAACATAAATAAATAAATATACTATAATTAAACTTGGATGATTATGGAGTTTATTTCTAGACTAGTTTTCTTGAGTCAAAAGGAAACTACATGGTCAATCTAAGGGACAAGCGGCATCTCCATGTCCTGTATGTCTTTTGTATGCCCGCCATGGTAGAGTTGGTGCCATCTCCATCTCCTTTGTACATTACAAATGTAAATCTATTCTAAATAGTTTAGATCCCCACTGTCTTCCTATCCCTAGTATAATACATTACATAATGTTGGGAGAAACCTTAAGTTACATTCAAGAGAAGTGGACCGACCTTCGAGAGCTCTTCACTTTTTCTCTCTTTCTTGTACGGGGTCTAAGGTTTGGAAATGCAAGCAGGGCAGCCGTCAACATCATTTTCGCCTTCTTTCAAAAGAAGGCTTTTTCAACGTTGTTCAAAAACTCGGACGTGATCTCGCGTGAGGTGCGGGCATCTATATCCACTCATCGTGGAGAGCCGGCAGTCGTGTTCGAGAAAGAGGCTTTGGAGTCAGTCGCAATGCCATTCAAGTGGTCCCTCGTTAGGAAATTCTCCAAGGGGCGGCCTCCTATGGAGGATGTTCGGAAGTTTTTCCTCTCATTGGATTTGAAGGAACAAGCACAAATTGGATTGTTAGATTATCAGCATGTTCTGATCCACTTAGGTAATGAAGCGGATTTTCACAGAATTTGGATGATGAGCATTTGGTATGTCAATGGGAAGCCAATGCGTGTCTTCAAATGGTCACCGTCATTCCATGTGGACAAGAATCCTCCCATGTTCCTGTTTGGTTTCAATTGCCGAAGTTGCCCAATCACTTGTTCGAGAAGTAGTGCCTATTCAAGATTACGTCTGTGTTGGGCACCCCATTGTTCCTTGATTCGGCCACAGCGAATTTGACCCGTCCTATTGTGGCTCGGGTGTGTGTGGAAATTGACCTGTTGAAGGAGATTCCTTCTAAGGTTTGGATTGGGTTGGGGGAGAAGGGGTTTTGCAAGTGCTTTCTCTCTGAAAACCTCCCACCATTGTAATTACCGCTATCAATTGGGTCATGCGAGGATCAAGGTGTCAAACATCCCGATTTGGCGATGGTTCTGTGAACCAAGCATGAGAAGCATGCTTGGAGTTAGAAATCAGTTGGGGTGGAGTTGGGAGTTCAGAACCTGAAGGATAATTCGGGGGTGAAGGAGAACCTGGAAGCCAAGGAATGAAGCATGGGTGAGTAATTAGAGCAGCCTCTATGGGATGGTTGTTTGGGGGAGGCTGAACGAAACATGGATGAGCAACCCAGGCAGCCTCTACAAAAGTGTTCGGAACGGGATGGCTGTTTAGGGGAGGCTAGTGCTGGAAAGGAAATGGAGGTGCAGGAGAGTAGTGACACTCCTATCCCACTAGCTGTAAGGGCAATGCCTCGGGTGGACGAGGTATTGGCGATGGTGGCGAATAGGGCAGTCGAAGAAATGGCAGAACAGGTTGTTTAGGATTCCGGTGATGAGGACGATCGGGAGGTGGAGGACCATGAGCTGAAGCAGCAACAGGAGGGGTGGGTGCAGGTCCTGAACTTGTCACCCCGAAAGGTGGGGACGTCGTCGGAGGCTTTAGGAGCGCCACAGCAACCGGTTGATGGCCTTCGCCACGGCTTGCTGCGGATGATGCTACTTTGGTGGAGGTACCTCCCCATCTTTTGCGCCTTTGTCTTTCTTAAATGATTAAGTCCCTATTTTGGAATGCTAGAGGAATAGGAAATAAATGACGCTTAGCTTTGGTTGAGGAAGCTGCGTAAGCTTCATGATTTATCTCTCATTGTGATTTGTGAACCCTTAGTTGACATCTCGCGTCTTGACGGGGTTAGGCAGAATTTAAAATTTCCACATGCCATTTCGAATGATACTAGTACCATGTGGGTGTTCTATTCTGATGATTTTACGGCTCAGATTGAGTATTAGGAATCACAATTCCTTGCGTTACGTTTATCGCAAGTGCTATTGCAAGATTTTTTTATTGCTGTATTTATTCATGCATCATGTGATGTGAATAGTAGACAGTCTATCTTGGGGTCGCTTACTCAATTATGTCTGGGGGAGATGCTAGTAATACTTGTGAGGGATTTTAATGTCATTACTGCTGCATCGGAAAAAAAGGGAGAGGCCTTTTTCTAGTGGGGAAGCAGCGGACTTCCTTGACTTCATTCAATCTGCAAATATACTTGATGTGGGTTACTCGAGGCCAGCTTTTACATGGTGCAATAACCGGTTTGGGAGGGCACAAGTGTGGAAACGGCTGGACCGTGCCTTTACCAATAGCCATTGGGAGAAGCTTCGAGTCTCATTGGCGGTTCAACATCTTGCAAGAGTGTTTTCAGATCACTCCCCATTGCTGTTATCGTGTAAAGCTGTTGAGGTGGGGGGGCCGAGATCATTTCGATTTGTTAATGCTTGGTGTTCACATCACCAGTTTTTGGACGTGGTTCAGAAAGCTTGGAAGACCCCATGTAAGGCAAGGCCGTGACGTAAGTTGCTGATGAAAATGAAAATGACTAAGGCTGGTTTGCAGTGGTGGAACACACGGGTGTTTGGTAATATCCTTGATCGAGTCCGGGAGGCTGAGAAGGTGATGCAAATGAAGGAGCTGATAGCAGAAGGTGACCCTTCGATAGAAAATATTGCTGAAATGAATAAGGCTTAGGCACGATTGAAGATGGCATTGCAGCATGAGGAGGAATATTGGAGGCAAAAGGCCAGGATTAAGTGGTTGGAGAAAGGGGATGCGAACTCGCATTTTTTCCACACATGCATGAGAACGAGAAGGGCGCGAATGCATATTCACCGAATCAAGAGTAGCGCTGGGGAGTGGCTGGACGATGCAGAGGATATAAAGCGGGAGACGATGACCTATTTTCAATCTGTTTTTGCTCCTGAGCAAGTGATAGCGAGCTCTAATGTGTTGATCAGGGTTATTCCATGGATTCTCAATGTGGAGGATAATGATCAGCAGCAGGCAATTCCGGATGCAGAGGAGGTGCGGAGAGTGGTGTTCCAGATGGATGGTGAGGCTGCTCCAGGACCGGATGGGTTTACAGGGAGGTTCTTTACAGTGGATTGGGAAATTGTGGGGTCGGATGTGGTGGATGTGAGGACCCATACCATCATTTTTTCGTTTTAAGATTATAAATTTTAACACCGACTTTAACACAAATGTTCATTCTTTCGTGAGTTTTCAGTGTGATCTTGCTTGCCCACGAGAGTTAATTACGGTAATTGGGTGATTAGTGATCTAACTAGGTGTAATTAAGTAATGTTGGACCAAGTTGGATTTACAACTTATGGAGTAGATTGATAGGAAAAGAAATCATTTGGGCAAGAGTGAAAAATAACCTAAGTTACTAGGTTACAATTGGCTTGATAATTTTGACCATAGATTAACTTTGACTTAGACCAATAAATATCTCTTTAACACAATCCATTAGCCATTTTAGCCAACAAAAGAGGGAGAGAGCCGGTTGGTTAGGGGCTGAACCAAGAGAGAAGAAAAACCAAGGAGGAAAAGAGAGAAAACTAGGGAAAAGCTTGGGGTTTTGCCAATTTCAACCATCCAACCTTCCTTTGGGAGTTGGAAGCACTTGATTGAGAAGTTCAATCTTGGATTCGAGAGGTAATTTACACTTTGCAAGTTGAACTTTTATTGAGATTGCTGAAATTTATCTAAGTTGATGAAGATGGTGGATTTTATTCATGTTCTAGCTTATTGATGATCAAAGTTAGCTGGGAAGATGATTCCATGGTTTAGCTTTCTTGTTTTGCTTGTCTTGAATCTTGGCCAAGAGCTAGGGTTAGGGTTTCATTAGTTTTAAGATTTCATGATGGAATTGTTGTTTGTGGTTGTTGTTATGAATCCCTTGGTACTTGTTACTACCTTAGATAATGAATTCACACCATGAATGGGTTGTTTCATGTTCCAAGAAGATCCGGCCAGCTTAGGGTTTATTAGGCTTGTAAGAGTTCATGTGTATTTGAGTTGTTACCCTTGCATGTTTAGGTGTATATGGAATGCTTGCATGAAGAATTGGTGATTTGGTTGTTGAATTGTGAATGAAATGGTTGAAACCCTAATAAGGAGGAGATGATCTTAGACTTAATTAATGTATTTGGTCTTAAATGGATGATTGATAATCCATTGTTAGTGCATTAATGCACAATGGATGAGAAATGCATGAGTTAGAACCGTAGGAGAGTTAAGCGCATTTGGTGCGTAAGTATGTCATGTGTGTGTGTCGAGGGTAATGCGGGACGTGTAAAAGCTGCATTTGCATGTTTGTTGTTGCATTCGAGTCATTGGATTTGCATGCGCTTGAATTGGTTTGGATGCAATGCGTTTGGGCGTAAAACAGAAAAATAGGGGAGGCTGGACAGCAAATTTGGCTCCATTTTTCGTGTCGATCCTTTGTGAATTGGCTTTGGCCAAAACACAAAAGTTATAGCCCTTCATTCTAGCTTTCCAACGCATCCAGAATTTCTTGATTTGGATCTGTGAGCGCTGAGATATGATCATTTGAATCAGGCCTGTCAGTAATTCTGAAACTGCAATTCTGGAACTATTTTTGTACTTTTTGACCCAGAAGGAATGAATCTGGGCAGAAAATGTCTTGATGAAAGTTATAGCTTTTCTCTTAGCTTCGAAACAGCACCTTGTGCACTCTAATCTGATACTTGTAGCCTGAGTTATGAGTCACGGCGTACAGGGTGTCAAAACTGCCTTTTCACCTTTTAGTGTGTGTTTTCCATTTTTATTCCGTTCTTGTCCATTTTTAGTCTAACGCCCATGCATGTGCTCCTTTTGCTGTTTTAAGTGTTTATAAGCATTTTCTCGAGAGTTTTAGTTCGTTGAGTATATGCACGCCATTTCATACTTAAAAATGGATTTTCCCAATTTAATTTGGAATCGGAAAGTTTAATGGCTTGAAAACTTGACATTGAACCATATTTAGGTAATTTTGATTTTTCATATCTCAGGTGATCACATGGACCCCGAAAACCGTGTTTGATCTCCTGAATTTTCTCACTTGCTCTCAACTGTTGGTGAGTGTTCAAGTGCCTGTTATTTAATACTTGGTTTGAAATTCATTTGAAAAGCATGCTTGTTTGACTTGGCAAGCGTGTACTTTATCGCGCTCACCCTTGCTTGAATTTGCTTGAATTGAAATCGTTAAATGCTTGTACTTGCGCTTGTTCTTGACTTGTTATGACCAAACGGTTGCATGTACCACAATCAAGTGAGTGGGAGGTACCTCTCCTCCCGTTCTGGTTAAATTCTGGTTAAGTCGATTGGAGCGTAGTCTCGTCGACTCATTCGCCAAGCGGTAATATGTACCACGCTCTACTGAGTGGGAGGTGCTGCTCATCCCGACTTGGTTTAATGATAGATTTTATCTTGACGAATGGACCTGGTACAGGGGGTGTAAGTAGACGGGTGAGAGTAAAGTGGTTTCTACGGTCTGTGAGATAGTGGTTGACGGAGTGTCAACATTCCAATTGAAACCACGGCCTGGGAACGAACCGGAGATGGTTGGGGAAATTGCAGAAAGGTGGAACGGCAAATTGTATCCTTTTATAGTGATTCTTGAATATTTTTTTGTGTGAATTCCAAGTTTTCTACTGTTATTGTTTTGTTAAGATTTGGTTACCGCTTTAAACTGCCTGTGCATGAACTCTTGACCTCACTGAGATTTGCTCACCCCATAAGCTTTGTTTTCCTTAACAGGTTTGAAAGTGGAGCACGAGAATCGAGGAGACTAGTACTTTTGTAGGATTTCCTCTTTTGTATAAGAATGAAATTAATGGATGACTTTTATGGTTCATGGTATTTTGGAGTTATTATCGATGTAACCTTGATGTAATTATGGGGTTTGTATTTTGTGAGAGTGTTGTTAGTAATTTGAATAACTTTTAACGATGTTTTCACGGGTGATTGTTGTGATTGATATTTGGTTTTAGTAGTGAGTCCTGGCGAGAGTTGGGCAGATGTTCCGCCGTTTCTCTTGGGTTTGCCCTAGGGAAGAGTGGGGCATCACAGTGGAGGCTGCGCAAGATTTTTTTGATGGAGCGGAGCTGCCTAAAGGAGTGACTTTGACTCTATTGGTGCTCATTCCGAAGACGGCAGCTCCCACATCGTTTTCGGGCTTCTGCCCAATTAGTTTATGCAATTTTTTGAATAAAATTGTGTCTAAGTTGTTGGCTAATCAACTGGATGGAATTCTTCCAAGACTCATTTCCCCCCAATAGAATGGGTTCATGAAGGGTAGGGCAATTGCTGACAATATACTTCTGGCACAGGAGCTGGTCCGTAGCTTAAGAAGTAAGGTTCGGGGTTTAAATGTGATGCTGAAATTAGATATGGCGAAGGCGTATGATAGGGTTTCTTGGAGTTTTTTGATTCACGTTTTGCATGCCTTTGGTTTTGGGGAGCAGTTTATTGATAGGGTGTGGAGGCTAATTTCGACGTGTTTTTTTTCGATTCTTGTAAATGGGCAGCCGGTTGGTTATTTTCCATCAACGATGAGTATACGGCAGGGGGATCCGCTTTCCCTAGCTTTGTTCATTATTTCAGCTAAAGTATTGTCGCGGGGTTTAAATGGCCCACTGCAGGAGCCGACCTTTAAGCCATTTCATGTCCCGAGGTGTCCTTTGTAGGTTACATATCTTTCTTTTGCTGATGATGTTGTGATTTTTTGCAGAGGGGATACGCCTTCGATCAAGTGTGTGATGGGTGTGCTAGACGACTACCAAGGAGTGTCTAATCAACTAGTTAACGTGGGAAAGAGTTGTTTTGCAACGGCTGACAATGCTCCTCGATGATTTAGAGAAAAGGTGGGGCGTTTGACGGGTTTTTCACGCAAATATTTTCCAATTAAGTATTTGGGCTGTCCGTTAGTGGCGGGTCATTTGAAGATGGAACATTTTCAAGAATTGGTGGAGGCGGTGCAGAGGAGGATTGCATCGTGGACTTCAAACTGGCTGTCATTTGCAGGTAGATTGGTCCTCTTAAAGGCGATTTTGCTCTCAATGCCGGTACACTTGTTAACTGTGATTCGTCCTCCAAAAGAGGTGATTGTGCAACTGAATCGGCTGTTTGCAAATTTTTTATGGGGCTGCTCGGATTATGGGCCTCGGCTTCATTGGATAGGCTAGGGAAAGTTATGTCGGCCGCTTAAGGAGGGTGGCCTTGGTGTTCGGTCCCTCGAAATGGCGCGTAGAGCTTTTGAATGTAAGTTGTGGTGGCAATTTCGGCAAGGACAATCACTTTTGGGCAAAATTTATGAGGTCTTGTTATTGCAAATCTATGCATCCGAATCAGGTAGGAATGTGTGCTGCTGACTCCCGGGTTTGGAAGCAAATGTTACAAGCTAGGCCTTTGGTGGAGTTAAATTCCTGATGGGTAGTTGGGGGTGGGAGTTTGTCATTCTGGTGGGACAACTGGTCCGGTGAGGGCCCGCTGGCTTGGGTAGTCCCTTCATCTGAGCCGGAGGGTAGGTTGAGGGATTATTGGGTGCATGGTGGATGGAATTCAGCACGCTTACAGGAGTTGTTACCGGGGGGGGGGGTTGTTAGTCATATTCTTTCTCTAGAGTTAAGTGTGGTAGAGGGTTGTGTAGATATCATGTATTGGAGAAAGTCTCAGTCGGGAGTTTTTCAGGTGGGATCGGTGGTTAAACTGTGCTCCGGGGCAACCTCCTCCTAGTTCTTTAAGCAACTGTGGGCTAAAGGGATTCCAATTAAAATGTTGGTTGTGTTGTGGCGAGTGATATTGGCAAAGATGCCGGTAGCAGAGGCACTGTATAGGCTTCGAATTCACGGGCCATCGTGGTGCTTTTGCTGTGAGGCAAAACAAGAGGAAACGCTGCAGCATGTCTTTGCATTTGGAGATTTTGCTAGACAAATGTGGGATTTCTTTGAGAGCTGGTTGGGTTTTTTATCTAGGGGTAAGGACATTCGGAATATATGTGCCGTCTGGTGGCTTCAATCTCACCGTTCTTCGGCCCTTGTATGGGTGATGCAAGTACTTCCAGCTCTGATTGTGTGGTATATTTGGAGGGCGCAAAACCAATTTGTTTTTGATGGGGTGCGACCTCATTTCTCTTCTACGTGCAAGCTGATAATTGCGGATATTAGGGAGTTGCTACAACTTCGTTTCCCTTGGATTAGGCCTTGACTTTCTAATATGGAGTGGCTATCTTTAGTGGATGTGGTGCGGAAGTATAGGATTTGGCGGAGGCCTTGCCCAATCTGGTGGCGTAAGCCTCCCACCTCGATCTTTAAGCTGAATACGGATGGATCACGCGTGGCATCTAGCTCGGGTGGGGTTGGGGGGTGGTTAGAGATGAGTATGGAAGTCTGGTCTTTGCTTTTTCGGAAACGTACGGGAGGACATCAGTTTTACAAGCAGAGGCTCGAGCGCTGTTAACGGGATTGGAAATGTGTCGGGAGAAGGGTTTGTCCCCGCTCCAGGTGGAACTGGATTCGAAGGTGCTAGTTCAGATTGTCACGGGTGCAACGGCATCTCCAATGGATTTGCTTTCTCTAACTCGTCGGATACATTAGCTGACAGTGAATTGCCTAGCGGTTACTCATTGCTTCCGCCAAGCGAATACAGTGGCAGATGTGCTTGCCAATGCGGGTAGTATGGGCCAGGCCAAGGTCTATAGTTGTTTTCAGCAGTTGCCGAAGGAGGCTCGAGGGGCTTATAACATGGATCAACTCCAACTACCGTCATTAGATATATTAGGGCTGGCAATTAGAGCCTATGTGTCATCGTCGGGCGCCTAGAAGCTGTGTACTTCTTCTTCAGCTATGTATTTTGACTTTGCTCTGTAAATGGGAGTGTTCGGCATTCCCTATTTTTTATTTTTCACGTATTTAATAAAATGGGTAACCAAGCCCGCCCGCCAGAAATTAGTGGCGGTTTTTAAAAAAAAAAAGCATTCAAGAGAAGTGAAATGGGAACAATATTAAATGAAAGTATAAATATTTATTTAGTTCCAATCATGTATCATTATATGCATAAGCCTTTAATCTCAAAAGGCTTTACCTCAAGAGGTTTAAAAATTAATTGAATCAAATTCAATTGAATAATTTTTAATTTCTGAAAAAAATTTAGCCACAGAAACCTAGTTTTAGTGATAAAATTTCTTCATAAGAGACTACCGCTAAATTTAGCAACGCTCGGGAAAATACCTGACTTGACTGTCAAGACCAACGCCCTTTTTCCTTTTTGCCTTTTAATTTTAATTTCCAAAGAGAAAAAATACAGGGAATACTTTTTGGCAATTCTAATGATTTGCACTATATTTTATTCATAATAAAACATAAATACAATTTCCAAATCACTTTAGAAACCAATACTAATTTGGAAACTCATATTTCTTAGGAAATCTTATTTCTTAAGGAATATTAAATAGTTTCCAAATTTCTTTCCAATTCCTTTTGTTTTAAATTATGGAAACCACACTTTAATCCCATTGTAATGATTTTTCAAACTTTAAAATCATGATAAGAAACTTTTCATAATCGCATGACATTCCAAGTCAAAAATAGGATTTTCGAGTCTAACTAGAATTCCCTAATTCACTTGCTTTTGGAAATTTTCTTTTTAAACTATTTTAGAATTTCAAATACTAATCTTAAATCACTTTCTTAATTTAATCCCATTAATTTAGAAAGTTTCTAAAAGTATTTGAACACTTACCAAACTTAATCGCATCAAATTTGGTAATTTCTAAAGTTTGTTATACCCTTTTAATTTTAGTCTCACTAAAATTTAGGTAAGTTTCCAAAACTTAATTGAACAACTTCTTGTCCAATTGGGATTTCTAAAATTTCAGAAAATACCTTAATTCTAATCGTATTAGAATTATAGGAAATTTCCATGTTAGTTTAGAAACCCAAACGAAAAGGAAATCAATGACCAAATCCTATTTGTCATTTGGAAACTAACTTGTTTATCAAATTTCCTTTTACCCGAAAATTTCCTGCAATAATTAACAACCAAAAACTCTTGATTGTTTTGATCATCTCATGACAAGACATGAAGTAGGAAGGACGAGCAAATTTCAGCAACATCCCAGCTGGAAAGTTACCATGAAAAATCAGATTTTTTGCAAGTTTCTGCAGCAAAATCTGTTGCATTATTTTTCAAACGTCATTCTTTATTTTTCCTTTCTTGGCCAATCACAAATGGTGAAACAGATGATCATCCACAATTGGTTCAACAACCAACGTAAAGATGATCACATCCACAATTTATTGTGCATTGGAAGGAAAACCCAGCATGTTAGACTAGTTTACTAAATGAAATCGTGTGTAACTCATCATATATACATCAATGTATCATGACTTTTAATAAGTTACACCATTGCTTCATTCTTATATAAATAGTGCAACATTTTTTTTTCTTTCCGTGAACTCATCACACAAAACAAAAGCCATCAAATCAATTATCATGATTGAAAGCTTCAACCCCATTTCATGAATTTTCATGCCATGAAAAACAACATATTTTAAGAAAATTCATTCGACGAAAAATCGTCAATTTTTGAAACCTTTCCAAAAATTTATTTTTCATCAAAACTATAATTCTTAGATCTCTTGAATAGCATATAATTAAATCTAATTTAACATAAATGACAACTAAATAAACAAGTTACATGTTTTAATCAAAATTGGCTCTGATACCACTGTTTGGAATCATAGAGATAAACACAGCGGAAAATTAAAATTTTGATTGCTTCCAATAGATCGTCCTTTGATTAAATCCATGCAACATAGAGTTCGTTCGAGAAGATTACCTCAATCCATGAAAACCTCCTTGAACTTGGTGGAGATTTGACGTAGAGGATGGCAAAGAGATCCACATAACTGTACATGCGTCAGGTCTCTAACGGTGATCGACACGAACCTCCTTAGTTAGAACTTCCAAGGTCGAATAATTTAAATTAGATTAGTGCTAACTATTACCAAGATATCCACACGTAAGTCTATTGAGACAACCCTAATTTTTTACTATAAAAAACTAGTCCCAAAATGAGAAATAAGAGATAAATTTTTTCTCTTATTTTCTTGGATGAATTTTGGGTATTTTTCTCTCAAGATTTTTCTCAAAAAATCTCACAAGACAATTTGTGTGATGATTCATTTTGTTACCAAAAATTTAGTGAGTCTTTACAGACAAATAAGTTGTCAAATTTTTTGGAAACCTGAAATCAGTTCCCAATAAGATTTAGTTTCCTTTTTCTAATACAACTCTTGTATTTGGAAGTCTAAAACTTATTTGCACTATAAGTCCCTCGAGTTTAATTTATCTCACAAATTAACTATAAGTTATAAAAAACTTATATATCAAGTCCCATTTGAAATTCATTTAATCTAGTTAAAAAAGTTCTTAATGTGTATGACCCATTAGATTCTAATATACGTTGCCAATGAGTATAAGCCATAAATTATTAATAAATAAGAACTAGATAAATTAAAACTTCTTTTAATTTATCATTGATTCCACTAATCAATCAACTCATACTTATAGATCAAGATTGGCATCTAGCAATGCATCATGACTACCCAAGTAATGAGAAAAGTCAAGTGGATGACTTCACCTTTCAGTGAACATTTACAGTGTAACTAATATCCTTTTACCACACTTATCTCACATTAATCTTGGAATAGGTTGTGCCTCTTCCAATATATGATTAATGCTCTTTTTATGTACCAAAATATAAGTCCAATGAAGAAGTTCTTAGAAACATTTTCTAAAACTTGCCCACTTAGTACTGAGATTTTCGAGTTGTACTTCTACAAGTGGTTAGACATGAGATAACTCCTCTTTCACAAGAGGTGATAAATCCTTATATGTTATTCACCATCTTTCCATACTTTAAGTATACACCCATTTGTTATTGATATGAGCAGTCCCTATTACTGGAACAATCATATAACAAAAAAAGTATAACTATCCATATTCAAAATACCATGATAACCTTAAGTCTGAGGATCACTTACATAAATATCACTTAGAGATTTATCCTTTGGCACTTAAAACATATCTCTATGCGAATCAATCTAATGCACTTGATCATACCATCAAGCACCCATATACTTGTTTAGGTGTCTCACACACCATAAAAGATGAGATCTACTACTTCTCTTATAGAAGAGGCTAGTATATGCTAGTGTAATTGTATTAACAATGCCCTTTCTTGTTAATACTTTAACTAGAGATATTTAAGAATAAACCTTATTATAATCGAATGAATCTCACCAACATAACTCTTATGATTTCATTGATCAGGTTTATTCTAAGAGCTTTGTCATACTTGTATGAAAATATAAGCAATCAATATGAAAAAGATTTCATTTAGTATTACAAAAATAGTTAAAGTGTATAATATACCCTAGACGTTGATTGACTTTAGGGCATACACACTAACAATCTTCCACTTGCACTAAAACCAATGACTCATAAGTTAAAGACCAAATGAGCCAACATGACTATCATATTTTCTTTAAGATAAGCTTTAGTGAATGGATCAACTATGTTGTAATCCGCAGGTACATCTTGTAATCTTCACTTTTATTTCCATTGTAGTCATAATACAAATTGAAGGACTTCTAATGGAAGGAACCAATCCAAACTCATGTCTGACTTATAGATCCAAATGCTTCCTTTTACCACTTCTCAAGTAGCAGCTGTTAAAGTTTAATTGTAGAAATTTAGTTATGTTTCACTTGGAAGTCTTTCAACACACAACACCAATATTATGAATATATGCATAATTACTTGCAAATCATCTTTGTAAAATTGTTTACAAGCATATTCTCAATCTTCCGAGTTTAAACTCTTTATGGACCAAAGAGACAATGAATTGAATACAATGAAAGGATTATTCTATATAACATAGGTAAAACCCCTTCTTAAATTACCTCATGCTAAATATCTTTATCATCTAACTACTCAAAAAAACTCAAGCAATCATACCTATCAACATTAGACCTTTATTCTAAAGAAAGATTGCCGCTCCTTTATATCATGAAGGAAGTCTTGGATAGCTATACCTATAATTTTAGAGCATAGGTACACCCATCTCATGTATTATATGTCAACTATTTATGACGCATGAAACCAACAATAGCTCCCACTAAATCGTATATAAGTACAAGGCCATCCATATATTTGATAAAATCGAACTCTTTGATTATCTCATCAAAATGAATGATACAACTTTTAGAAATTTGTTTTATTGGCATATTGTCAATCATGATTCTAGATTTTGATATTTACAAAACAATTGGGCAATTCAAACTAATATTTTTCAATTGAGAAAGATGGCAGTACAGATCCTTGGTGACAATGAAGTCAATGAAAGACACAATCAAAAAGGAGCAAAAGGAACTCAACTCTATCGGATGCTTGAAAACTTGTACCGGACGTACAGTAAAGATTGAAAACTCTCAGAAGAACCTCCATCGGACACTTAAACTTAAGTACTGGACATCCGATAGATAGGGGGTGTAACAGCCCCACCTTCCCCTAAGGCTAACCAGAGGGGTTAGCGGGCTGTCTGCCCAGCAGGACTCAAGCATTCAAATCAATACTAACTTAAACGTGCAATTTCCCCAATTAACACAACATTAACTCTAAAAGTGAGAAGAGCATTTAAACTTAACATTTACAGTCATCCATTTAAAATATTTACAATCCTCGAGCCAAAGCTCATACACTTCCATAAACTTAAAGTACTCAACATCAAACAAATACACAAAATATATCTTCATTTCAGACCAAAATCAAAAGATCACGGCTAGCCCTAGCTACCTGGATTCTCTTCACCTGTTAAGGAAAATAAAAGGAAGGAGTGAGCTAAAAAGCTCGTGAGTTTTCAAAAATTCATGCACATGCACTTAAAGCGGTAAAATTACAAGTAAATAATTAAAACACATAAACAAATCCAATTAACACACATTGAGGATACGGGAGCTCTCAGGAGCCAATTTCCACTTTCACGAGCAAGTATGGTAGACACCGACTTTCAATCCAAGTGACGACTCTTCACGTAACTCCATCCACCTTACCCTACCGCCCACACGCCACATAATTTAACAATAACAAGGAATTTACTCAAGGCACACGGCCAAGAGTAAGTATATATCACGTTTTCCATCTCCCAAGTTCAATACATGCAACAATTAAATTTCTGACTCTACAAAAAGGGAGCAATAAAGTATACTCTCCTTTAAGTGAGCGGTCCATCAAATTCTCAATTTCACATTTCAATCAAGTAACAAGTCACGAAGCACAAGTTTCAATCCAATAAAAGTATAATAACATGCATTGAAAACTCACCGACAAAGTAGGGGTCGGAGTCCAAGTTTTGATCAGTTGCAAAATCAGCACTTTGCCCTAAAATAATTAAAAGAGAACAAAAATGAGTTCTCCTAATCACCAGTCAAGTTTAGTTCAAAAAGTCGAAAGTTCGACGATTTCCCAAGTTGGGCTGAAAACTTTGAAAAATCATAACTCAAGTTATACAAGTCAGAATTTTTCTCATTTGGTACCGTTGGAAACCTCTTTGAAAGCTCTAAAACTTTCCAGAAGACATCAAATTAAAATTATGGACGAAATTAATCCAGATTTTCGTTAAACATTCTACTACAGTAAAGAAACAGTGCTTATCAGGCTGGACATCCAGAGCACTTTGAAAATTCGCCAAAAATTATAGAAAATTAGTTAACCTCTGAAATTCATACACAATATAGTACTACATAAGGAGTTTCAACAACCACTGACGGAACTCAATTCCAACATCCGAGCATGAAATGACAACAGTTCAAACAAGGGCAGTTTGCAATTCTGCAATTTCTGGAAACATGAAGATACAGGGCAGTTTTCGAGATACTGTTTGAGTGACGAATTCAAGTCCAAAATTTTCAAATTTGGCACACTAATACTTCCATATATCAAATAGATTCATACCAAATTTTAGCTTAAAATACAAACGGGAAGGCAGTTTTCTACGTGCCTCAAGTTCATCCATCAAAACTGTCCAAACCACCAAAGTTCAATTCCCTCATTTCCTATACTTAGATTATGCCTCAAATCACTACCAATTTGCCTAATTTTCGAAACCAAGCTAGTATTGAACTTCCTAAGCCTAATGATGATAAAAAATGGTCATATCTTTTGGCAAGAATATCACAAAATAATCCTCAAAATTCGGACAGCATAACCCCCCCTTTTTTTTCCAGCTTTCACTTCCAAATTAGCAACCCTAAAAACATCAACTCTTGAAGAGCTTTTTGTGGGGCAAAATAACAGCTTAACATTCATCATTTAAATATCAAATTCAGCCTCTTAACTAGCCAAAAATACAGCCACGAAATTCAAAGAAAAACAGCAAATTCTCAGCCCCATTTCCCCTCTCTCCATCCGGTTTTTCCCTTGAGGTTTCTTCCTCAAATTCTAACCACAAATTCCAACATCCACACACACACATATCACCATTTTCATGCTAAGAAGCAAATTTACATATTTGTGGGAGTTCCAAGAGCCCACTCACAACATCATCCAATTTTCCAAGATAAGTTCCAAAGCATCAAAAGGGCAATAAAATTCCATGACTTCAATCATCAAACAAATACCCAACACTTCCACAAATGTACCACAAACCTCAAACAAGGAACCTAATTAAAGCTGAAATTCGAAATTTAGGGTTGAGATGAAGAGTTTACCTTACGAACAATCAAACTCTAGCTCAAAAATCCCAAGAAATGCTCCAATGTTCAACTCAAGTCAACTTCCCAAGTATTTCTTGCTTCCTAGAGCTCCTTTGGTTGGTTTCCTTGCTCCAATTGAAAATGGCAGCAATCAACCACCTCTCCTCTGCCCAAGTTTGAGCCGGCCAGCCTCCACTCAACAACCATTTTTTTTTTTTTGTTTTCTTCCTCTCCCTCCTTCAAGCTCTCGGTTTGCTCAAGAAAATGGAGGTGATGGAGGTGATGGCTTGGGTTGTCTTGCTTGAGCTTCTTGGAGTGGGTTGAAGGCTAGATGAAGAAGCTCCCTTGCCCCTCTTTTCATTCTCTCCCACGGTTCACAGCTCTCTCCCTCTCTCTCCTCTCTGCTGGAGTAGCAAGAAAGGATGAAGTGGAAGTGAAGCTTGGGTTTTGGCTATGGAGATGAGAGGGAGGATCGGCTGAAAATGGAGAGCTTGAGGGGAGGATGAAGAGCAATTTTTTGTTGAGAAAAGGGGAGAGAGTGATCGGCTGAAATGGAGGAGAAAAGAAGAGAAAATTGGGTTTGTTTGGTCATAAAGATTTGACAAGACATAAAGCCCAAATTCATGGGTTATTATCTTATCTAAATTTCCATGTCTTGCAACTTAATTTGGAGAGAATGGGAGGACAATTTAGCTAGAAGTTTAATGGGGGGGGGGGGGTTATCTCGGTTAGGGGAGAGAAAGGAAGAGAAAAAATTAAGGTGATTTGGAGGACATCAAATGAATAAACAATCACAGGTTAAAAATCTTAATTTTCGGGAAATTCGTCCAACTAGGTCTTAAGGTTCCAAAACCCCTACTTAATCTCACCTCTAGTCACTGGATAACATTTCTAACCTACGGTGATCATCCTTACATTCCATCGCTACGTCACTCACTACCCGAATTTTTACCTTGAAAAACGTGTTTTCTCATTTTCTGTCTAATTAATACAAAAAGGGCAAATTTTATAATAAGATGAACGAAATGTTGAAAATATACCTGAAAAATTAATATAGAGCTAAATTAAGTTTTTCTCAAAATGAAACAAATTAAACAAATAAATAAATAAATAAGTTGAATTTTCATTTAAATTTTCTAAAAATTCGTTTAAATGTAATTTTAAAATAAATATACGAACTAATAATAATCATAACATTCTTTAAAAATATTAAGTTGTAATAATATCAAAATAAATTTTTGAGGCCGTTACAGGAGGAGTGTCGAACGCTCATATCGGACACATATCATCATCACCGGATGTCCGATCTGTGACAGCCCCACCTCTCCTTAGGGCGTACCCTAATGTATCAGTGGACCGCCTGTCTAACTCATGCCAGAACTCACACACACAAACGATCACTAATTCATTAAACTAAAATGCAATCACAAATCTAAACCAAACTACAACTCACAAATTCATTACTCAAACCTTCAAATCTCAAAATACATAGAATACTTAATTATACATTCAAGGTTTCACAATACAATACTCCAAATTCATAGTTCAAGTTTCTCAAGCCAGATACAAAAGTAAACCCTAGCTCTAATGGTTGGAGCCTTCACTTGGGTTCTCAGTCCCTACTAAGGAAAGCAAATTTAAAAGAATGAACTAAAGCCCAGTGAGTTCCAAAAGTCATGCATTTCACATAAAGCACATAAAATTTCATCTCAAATTCATATTTAAAGACAATCAAATAAAGAAAGCAAGTAACATCAAAAAGGAGGATTTAGGTAGCTCTCAGGAGCTAAAGTCCACGAAACTCGGGCACTTTTCATGTAGTTGACGCTCCGTCAACTTTCATATAATCCATGTAGAACTCCACTTACTTCTATCTCTACCAAAACCCCTACCGGGCCCGACACTAAACACATAAAAGGTAACTGATACGGACAAAGAGATGACTCCCGCCCTAATAGGCGTAGCACTTACTCCCGTTCAGTCACAAATAAACTGATACGGATAAAGAGGTGACTCCCACCCTAAGAGACGTAGCACTTATCCCGTTCAATCACACATAAATTAATTATTGCTCTTCCAAAAGGGACAAGTCCATACACCAAGTCCAGAGCACACATCGCATAAATAACCCTATGGCTGGTCATTTCTCCTCGGCCTAGACCTATCCTACAACTCGAGTCGATTAACTCACCGATAGGTCTCAAGAATTTCCAAAATTTATATGCACATAAGTCACAACAAAACACTTTTACAAATTGTACCATTCAAATAGGAGTAAGTGTGATAAAGTACACACTACTCCATTTGATGGATCAATAACCAAATTTTAACGTCAAATCAATTAATCAAGCACATTCCAAATCAAATTCACATAATCAAGTAACATGCATGGAAACTCACCAAAGCAATAAGGTTCAATCTCCAAGTTTGGATCTGTTTCAAATTCTTCCCCACTTCCTATGAACAAGTAAAAAGAAGAAATAAGTTTCGCCCCACAAATAGCAAAACTAAACTCAAATAAACTTACTCATTGGTTTGATCAAAATTCTGCCCAAAATTCCTCTAATTTTGCTCGAGTGAAAAAGTAGTCACCCTAGTTGTAAATCATCATAAAAGATTACATTTTCAAATCGATACACCATTTAAACCAAATATTCTATCGATGTATTCCATACTCGCAACTTCTAAATTCTTAAAACAAGGAAATAAAGTGAGGTCTTTCACCTCGAAAATCATCCATTCGAATTTAAACTCAACAATAAACTTTAATCAAGGTTTTAACACATGTTTAGAACAATTTTCACCAAGTCTTAATGTACAAAATTCATGAAAAATAGATAAAACATTTCAAACCCTCAAATCTATCCAAATAGCACATTTACCTCAAAACTAGTGAAAACTCAACTTTTCACCATTAAAGTTCAAGATTTTAACTCAATTTAAGCATATACTCATAAACGAACATAATACATATTTATTTAGGCAAAATCAAGCCAAGAAACATCATAAAATTTTGAAATCAATTGTGATACATTCCAAGTGAGGTTTGGCTATCCTTCATGAATTTTCTTCAAAATTTTCAACACATTCCTACTTTCTAACCACAAAATGAACTCATCTCATAAACAACAATCACAACCACAACCAGGTCCTCAAGTCCACTACCTAAGAGGTCACCTCAAGCCAGTTACCTAAGTTGGGAATTCAAGAGCCCAATTCAAATGTTCCAAACATAAACATTTTTAGCAAAATAAACCATGGATCTACAAGATTTAGCACTAATAAAGTTAAAACTAATAGATTTAAGTGTTGTACCTCAAGATCTAGCTAGATCTTGGAAGATCAAGTAAGATCTAATGTTGATCCACTCAAGGATGAACTTCCAAGATTTGAAATCTCAAGAACCTCCAACTTTAACCAAGAACTAGTTTGATCTTTGGTGTTTCCCTCAACAAATCTCAAGAACAAAAAGATGCCAAGCAAGGTGAAGCTTTATTCTCTCTTCCTTTCTCTCTCTCACTCTCGGACCTCTCTCCCTCTCTCTCTCTCTCACGGCAGCAACAAGGAGGAGGAGGAACAAGAGAAATGCCTTCAAGAAATTGAGGAAGAAGATGGAATGGAAGAAAACCTTCAATCTCTCCCTATTTCTTTCTCTCTATTCTCGGCTCTCCCTCTCTCTTCAAGCTTCAAGGATGGCTGAAAATGAAGAGGCAGGGAAGCAAGAAACAAGGCTTTAGATGGACAAGATACTTGATTGCCCTTAAATTGAGGAAAAGTGGTCAAACTCCACTTTTTGTCGCGTCGACGCGCGACACTCTAACTTTTACTGGATTTTCTCATTCCGACACTGTCCTACCTTAAATACATCTTTGTAATATCTCTACATATGCTCGGTTTCATCTTAGAGTTACTATTCACATCTCAAAACAAAAATTGACGATTAAACTGGCCGAAACCAAACACCGACAATTAATTCTCGAAAAATTCTCTAAATTAGAAAATAATAACTCAAAATATAAATTCACTAATATTTTAGTGAATAAATATAATATAAATATTATTATGCATTTTTAAATGAAAAATAGAATTTTGAGGCCCTCACATCCTTTCCCCCTTAAAAGAATTTTGTTCTCAAAATTTCTTACCTTTCTAGGTAAATAGCTCTGGATACTTCTTCTGCATCTCCTCCTCTACTTCCCAAGTCGCTTCCTCGATATCATGATTTCTCCAAAAAACCTTAACCGAAGGAATCTTCTTATTTCTCATGTTCTTCACCTCTCGATCGAGGATCTTCATAGGACGTTCCTCATAGGTTAGCGATTCATCCACTTCAATGTATGCCAATTGTAGCACATGACTTGGGTCTAGATGATACTTCTTGAGTATGGAAACATGGAAGACGTTGTGAATCTTAGACATACTAGGGGGCAAATCCAACTGGTAAGCCACTTTTCCAATTCGCTTGAGAATTTCAAAAGGTCCAATATACCTTGGTTCAGCTTCTTCCTTCTCTTGGATACAACTCCTCTTTTCATAAATACCTTGTCTCCTATTTCAAATTTCAAATCCTTTCTTCGGTTATCGGCCTAGCTCTTCTGCCGACTTTGAGCAGTCTAAAATCTCTCTCGGATTAACCTTACTTTCTCAAAAGCCTCCTCAACCCAAGGAATAGTAGTTGGATCCAAAATTTATCTTTCTCCTACTTCATCCCAATGGATTGGCGACCTACATCGCCTTCCATAAAATGCTTCATACAGTGCCATTTGAATTGAAGCATGATAACTATTATTGTAGGCAAACTCGACTAATGGCATGTACTGGTTCCAACTTCCTCCAAAATCCAATATACATGATCTCAACATGTCCTATAAGGTCTGTATTATCCTCTCAGATTGTCCATTCGTTTGGGGATGATATGCGGTACTAAGATTCACCTTAGTCCCCAACGTTTCTTGTAATTTCTGTTAAAATCGAGAGACAAATCTTGGATCTCTATCGGAGACGATACTTATAGGTATTCCATGCAACCTCACAATTTCATCCAAGTAAAGCCGAGTTAATTTCTTCAAACGGTATTTTATACTAATTGGCAGGAAATGCGCAGTCTTAGTAAGTCGATCTACTACCACCCAAACTGCGTCATGCCTCTTTTGGCTCCTTGGCAACCCAGTCATAAAATCCATAATGATATGTTCCCACTTCCATTCGGGCATCTCTAAAGGTTGCAAAAGTCCTGAAGGTTTCTGACGCTCAACCTTAACTTGCTGGCACACGAGACAGGTTTGAACAAATTTTGCCACATCCTTCTTTAAACCATCCCACCAATACAACCCTTTTAAATCTTGATACATCTTATTACTCCCAGGGTGGATTGTATATCTAGATCGGTATGCTTCTTCCAAAATTTCTTGTCTTAACCCTTCATTGCTTGGCACAACTAATCAATTTCGAAATTTCAGTACTCCTTCAGGCCCTAACTTAAAATTTAGGGTTTCTCCCTTATTTACCTTATCCAACCATTTTTGTACCATAGGATCTTTCTTTTGTGCCTCTTTGATATGTTCTAACATTGGAGATCTCAACATTAAATTCCTAAGTATAACCTTCTATTTCTCCAAGCGAGAATTGCATTCACTAACCCTTTCTAATACGTCCCATTCTCCAACCATTAGCCTTGCCACTTGAACCCTTCGACTTAGAGCATCCGCTACTTTGTTAGCTTTCCCAGGGTGGTAATTTATGGTGCAATCATAATCTTCAAGGAACTCTACCCATCGCCTTTGTCTCAGATTCAGCTCTTTTTGAGAAAATAAGTACTTAAGACTCTTATGATAAATAAAAACCTCAAATGTCACCCCATATAGATAATGTCTCCACTTCTTTAATGCAAAGATGACTGCTGCCAACTCCAAATCATGTGTTGGGTAATTCTGCTCATAAGGTTTTAATTTCCTAGAAGCATAAGCAATAACTTTCCCGTTTTGTATCAAAACACATCCTAACCCTTCTTTCGAGGTATCTGAATAAACTACAAAACCATCCTTCCCATTAGGTAATATCAAAACCGAGGCCATCATCAGACGCTTCTTTAACTCTTAGAAACTAGCCTACCACTTAGGATTCCAAACAAATTTGCCATGCTTCTTGGTCAAATCAGTTAATGGCCTAGAAATCCTCAAAAAATCTTGAATAAACTGCCGGTAATACCTGGCTAATCCCAAGAAGTTTCTAACCTCGGTAGGGTTCTCCGGTTTTTTCCATTGAGTAACAGCCTCTACTTTTACAGGATCCACAGATATCCCATTCTTAGAAATCTTATGCCCTAAAAAGTGCACCTCCCCTAACCAAAACTCATAGTTGTTGAATTTAGCATACAGTTGATGCTCTCTTAGAGTTTGAAACACTATCTTCAAGTGTTGAGCATGATCCTCTCGAGTTTTAGAATACACCAAGATATCATCTATAAATACAACTACAAATTGATCCAAATAGGATTTGAAAACTCGCTGCATTAAATCCATAAACGCAGCAGGAGCATTAGTCAACCCGAAGGGCATCACTACAAATTCAAAATGCCCGTATCTCGAATTAAAAGCAACTCTCGGTATGTCCTCCTTTCTAATCCTCAACTGGTAGTACCCTTGCCTAATATCCAACTTGGAAAAGACTACTGACCCTTGCAACTGGTCAAATAGTTCATCAATAAGCGGCAAATGATACTTATTCTTTATCATCACATCACTAAGCCCTCAGTAGTCTATACACAATCTCAAACTCCCATCATTTTTCTTGACGAATAACACAGGTGCTCCCCAAGGTAAGTCACTTTCCCTAATGAAACCCTAATCTAACTGATCTTGCAATTGAATCTATAGCTCCTTAAGTTCAGTTGGTGCTATTTGATATGGGGTTTTAGAAATTGGAGCTATTCCTGGTACTAAATCAATCTTAAACTCCACCATACGCTCAGGAGGTAGAGTTTCTAATTCTTCAAGGAAAACATCTGGATAATCCTTCACAATTGGCACCTCTTCTAACTTTGTCTTATCACTTGTGGGGTTTATAAGAAAAGCCAAATAACCATGAGCCCCCTTACTTAACAATTTTCTAACCTTAATTCCCGAAGTAAGGGCAGACGAAGCTAACCTCCTTTTTATATCTAATTTCAATGTAGTTTCTCCTGAAATAGAAAATTTCACAATTTCCGCCCTACAATCCAATTTGGCATGATATTGGGTTAGACAATCCATCTCTATAATAACATCATACTCCTTAATATCCAAACTTATTGGATCTACCACTAACTTTCTTTCTCCTACTCAAATGTCACAATTCTTGTATACCCAACTTGTAATTAAGCTTTGGTCTCCCGTGGGTGTTCTAACTTCAAGATCATAAGATAATGTAATAGGATTTATAACTACCCCACACAAGAAAGCAGGATTTATAAATGAATGCGATGCACCAGGATCAACTAAAACTTTAGTTAAACGGCGAAAGACGAGGATAGTACCTTCAACAACTTCAGTTGGGTCGGGGACTTATTGTTGGTCAATGGCATAGACCCTAACCAGAACCCTTGGTCGATTTCCTGATGCACTAACCTGACTGGAGTTTGGATGACTCACTTGGCTAGCTGCACCATTCCCTTGAAACCTCAGACATGCAGCTAACTGATGCTTAGTTCTTCCACACTTGAAACATCTTCCAGTCTTTTTTCAACAATTATTTTTGGTGTGATTTGATCTCCCTTGACACCGCTTCTCTAGGATATGCTCCCCTTGCTATAGACCCTCTTGATGCTCTAGAGGTGTTTACTCTACCCAATACTCTTCCAAACTTGGAAGCTGAAGCACCCACATCTGTTGGTCCATGACTACTGTTGGGTGCATTCCTTTTTCTTGCATTAAAAGCTCTTACTTGAGCCTTGGCCCCTTCAATTCTCTGGGTCTTTTCAACAGCTTCACTAAAACTATTAACTTGGATAGCCGCCAAGTTTTCTTGTAATTCCACATTCAACTCCTGCACAAATCTTCTTATTCTCCCTTGTTCAGTCACCACTAATTCAGGAGCAAACCTCGACAACTTAGTGAATAGTGCCTCGTTTTCCATGACACTTAGATATCCCTGCCTACACCTGATAAAGTCATCCTCCCTTCTCTCATGAACTAGCGGAGAGAGAAATCTAGCATTAAACTCCCTAGTGAAACTCACCCAAATCCTAGGGGTTTGCTCTCTATCCCATTTAGCCCTTATCATGTTCTATCATGATTGGGCAACTCCCTCAATTTGAAACACAGCGAATGCTACTTTCCTTTCCTCCATATAATCCAAGGCAGCGAAAATATCAGAAATTCTTTCTAACCATATCTCAGCAGCTTCAGGGTCGGGTCCCCCAAAGAATTTAGGTGGGAAAAACCTTTGGAATCACTCAAGAGCTCTATTCTCACCACGCCCAAGGTTAACAGGTTGTTGTTCAGATCCAGGGCCTTGTTGAGCAGCCATATGGTCTAGTATTTCAGTTATTCGGTTAATGGCCGTAGCCATTTGTTCTCTAACATCGACCCTATGTCCTTGATTTTGGTTGGCGGCCGACTCACGGTCACCTCTGATGTTTTGAAGTAATCTAGTTCCTCGTCCTCGACCACGGTCTCTTCTACCCTCCATGGTTCTTTAGAGGGCAGACATTTTAATATAAACATAAAAATAAAATACACTATTAGAAAATCAATTTGAAAAGAAAGCAAAGCACTTTATATACATAATTCATAATAAGAGAAGTGCTAGGAGTATATCAAATGAGCATGCTTTTAATAAAAGATACACAAAAGTCATATCAAGTTCAAAAGTATAGCTAAACAAAAGTACAGTACTTGAAAAGTTAGCAAGCATGCAATTACAGGGACTGAGAACCACTCTACTGGTTTCCCTCACAAAAGCTACACAAAATCCTTCTTCATGCTCGACTAGCCTATCTAGCCTTAGAAGCAGAAGTTTCAGAGGTAACACTCTCCGACGGGTCAGACTCCAAGTACTGGGGATCTGCCTTGACCATAGCGGCATCTTCCACAGACTTACCCCTCGAATCTCCTCCTACATCTGCATCACTAGAGGGCTGATTAACTGAATCCTCCTCATCTCGATTAGTCTCGAGCATTCCCTCTACCAAAGTCTCACACTCAGCCACAATACCGTCGGCTCACTCTCGAACAACTCTCACAACTCTAGTCACTCGCTCATTAGCCGAGCGAACGTCCTCCTCAAGCTCTCGAATCCTCACGGCCTGAGTCTATTCTACAGCCCTGAGCCTTTCCACCTCCTCTTGTCGTTCCCTATTAATCCTGGTCAATCTCCCCTTCTCATTATAGATTGCCAGAACCACATTGTCAGGGTACGCATGAGTCTTCCAACACTCACAGTCACATCTAGTTTTGGTTCTGGGGTTGTAAGCCATGCGAGCACTCCTTGGGCTCGATTAGTAGGAAACCATAGGCTGCATGTGTCCAAGCACATTACCACTACCACCAAACTCCACAACCTACAAGAATGAATTCGATTAGAATTTAATCAAACTTAAATATCATTAACACTTAAACATAGGTAATAACCATCACCTAACATTTCTCTCTAATCCACTAAACCCTCAAATGACTTAATAACTCTAGCTCTAACCGAATCATTTGAACTTAGGCTCTGATACCACCTATGATAGCCCTACCTCTCCTTAGGGCGTAGCCTAAGGTATCAGTGGACCGCCTACCTAATTCTCGCCAGGACTCACTCACACAAACAATCACTAATTCATCAAATTAAAATGCAATCACAAATCTAAACCAAACTACAACTCACAAATTCATTACTCAAACCTTGAAATCCCAAAATACATAGAGTACTTAATTATGCATTCAAGGTTTCACAATACAATACTCCAAATTCATAGTTCAAGTTTCTCAAACCAGATACAAAAGTAAACCCTAGTTCTAATGGTTGGCGCCTTCACTTGAGTTCTCAGTCCCTGCTAAGGAAAACAAATTTAAAAGAATGAACTAAAGCCCAGTGAGTTCCAAAAGTCATGCATTTCACATAAAGCACATAAAATTTCATCTCAAATTCATATTTAAAGACAATTAAATAAAAAAACCGAGTAACATCAAAAGGGAGGATATAGGTAACTCTCAGGAGTTAAAGTCCACGAAGCTGGGGTACTTTTCATGTAGTTGACGCTCCGTCAACTTTCATATAATCCATGAGAACTCCACTTACTTCTATCTCTACCAAGACACCCACCGAGCTCGACACCAAACACATAAAAGGTAACTGATACGGACAAAGAGGTGACTCCCGCCCTAATAGGCGTAGCACTTACTCCTGTTTAGTCACAAATAATCTGATACAGAGAAAGAGGTGACTCCCGCTCTAAGAGGCATAGCACTTATCCCGTTCAGTCACACATAAATTAATTACTGCTCTTTCAAAAGGGACAAGTCCATACGCCAAATCCAGAGCACACATCACATAAATAACCCTATGACTCGTCATTTTTCCTCGGCCAAGGCCTAGCCTACAACTCGAGTCGATTAACTCACCGATAGGTCTCAGGAATTCCAAAAATTTATATGCACATAAGTCACAACAAAACACTTTTACAAATTTTACCATTCAAATAGGAGTAAGTACGATAAAGTACACACTGCTCCATTTGATAGATCAATAACCAAATTTTTATATCAAATCAATTAATCGAGCATATTCCAAATCAAATTCACATAACCAAGTAACATGCATGGAAACTCACCAAAGTAGTAAGGTTCAGTCTCTAAGTTTGGATCTATTTCAAATTCTTCCTCACTTCCTATAAACAAGTAAAAAGAAGAAATAAGTTTCGCCCCACAAATAGCGAAACTAAACTCAAATAAATTTAGTCATTGGTTTGATCAAAATTCTGCCCAAAATTCCTCTAACTTTGCTCGAGTGGAAAAGTAGTCACCCGAGTTGTAAATCATCATAAAAGATTCCATTTTCAAATCGATACATCATTTAAACCAAATACTCTATCGATGTACTCCATACTCACAACTTCTAAATTTATAAAACAAGGAAATAAAGTGAGGTCTTTCACCTCAAAAATCATCCATTCGAGTTTAAACTCAACACTAAACTTTAATCAAGGTTTTAACACATGTTTAGAGCAATTTTCACCAAGTTTCAATGTAAAAAATTCATGAAAAATACACAAAATATTTCAAACCCTCAAATCTGTCCAAATAGCACATTTACCCCCAAAACTAGTGAAAACTCAACTTTTCACCATTAAAGTTCAAGATTTTAACTCAATTTAAGCATATACTCATAAACAAACATAATACATATTTATTTAGGCAAAATCTAGCCAAGAAACATCATAAAATTTTGAAATCAAGTGTGATACATTCCAAGTGAGGTTTGGCTATCCTTCATGAATTTTCTTCAAAATTTGCAACACATTCCTACTTTGTAACCACAAAATAAACTCATCTCATAAACAACAATCACAACCACAACCAGGTTCTCAAGTCCGCTACCTAAGAGGTCACCTCAAGTTAGCTACCTAAGTTGGAAATTCAAGAGCCCAACTCAAATGTTTCAAACATAAACAGTTCTAGCAAAATAAACCATGGATCCATAAGATTTAGCACTAATAAAGTTAAAACTAAGAGATTTAAATGTTATACCTCAAGATCTAAATCTTGCAAGATCAAGTAAGATCTAGTGTTGATCCACTCAAGGATGAACTTCCAAGATTTGAAATCTCAAGAACCTCCAACTTTAACCAAGAACTAGCTTGATCTTTGGTGTTTTCCTCCACAAATCTCAAGAACAAGAAGATGCCAAGCAAGGTGAAACTTTCGTCTCTCTTCCTTTCCCTCTCTCACTCTCGGACCTCTCTCTCTCCCTCCCTCTCTCTCATGGCAGCAACAAGGAGGAGGAGGAATAAGAGAAATGCCTTCAAGAAATTGAGGAAGAAGATGGAATGGAAGAAAACCGTCAATCTCACTCTATTTCTCTCTCTCTATTCTTGGATCTCTCTCTCTCTTCAAGCTTCAAGGATGGTTGAAAATGAAGAGGCAAGAAACAAGGCTTTAGATGGACAAGATACTTGGTTGCCCTTAAATTGGGGAAAAGTGGTCAAACTCCACTTTTTGTCGCGTCGACGCGCGAAACTCTAACTTTTACTAGTTTTTCTCATTCCGACACTGTCCTACCTTAAATGTATCTCTGTAATATCTCTACATATGCTCGGTTTCATCTTAGAGTTACTATTCATGTCTCGGAACAAAAAATGACACTTAAACTGGCCGAAACCAAACACCGGCAATTAATTCTCAAAAAATCTCTAAATTAGAAAATAATAACTCAAAATATAAATTTACTAATATTTTAGTGAATAAACATAATATAAATATTATTAATATGTGACGACCCCACCTTTCCCTAAGGCGAACCAAAGGGTCCAGCGGACCGCCTGCCCAACTCTCGCCGGGACTCACTACAGACTTCAAATAATTACAATTTTCAATCCTCAATAATTACATCCAAATACTCCAAAATAACAACATAACCCAAAATTTACATTTCCATAAGTCATTTGAAATTCCAATTGTACACTTAAACTTAATATGGATCAAGCGATTATAAAATTTATCCAAGCATTAAAACATTGTCTCAAAATAAAGTACCACTCCAAATTACATGGACATAAAGTTTTCAAACATCTCCATCTTAAAGTTTACCACCAATTTTAAGCTTACAAAATGGAATAAATTCACTAATATATCAGTACTTAAACAGAAGGTTGCACACTTGACTTTTAAGCCAAAAGCAAACTCGCAGACCTCTTACACAACCCTGCTAAGGAAAACAAAAGGGAATGGGGTAAGTTAAAGCTTAATGAGGTCCCAAATAAAACATGCAGTCACATTAACAAATAGGAGAACTCAAGTAGTCAAATATCGCATTTAAAATGTAAAATAAAGAAACAAATATCACAACCAAGTACAAACTACATCGAGCCTCTCAACTAGGAGATCGTGTTCATGAGGAGAACACTGCTCGAACCTTTCAACTAGGAGATCGTGTTAAAGAACACGACTCGAGCCTCTCAACTAGGAGATCGTATTCATGAGGAGAACACTACTCGAGTTAACAAGCAGACATAAGACAAATGTAGTAGCAAGTAAATTTAAAAGGATACGGGTGGCTTCCAAAAGCCAATTCCACAAGAGCTTGATCATAAGATAGCCCGTTGACTCTCCGTCAACTTTTGAAGTCAAGAACCAAAGTCCGTAGAGCACCACTTTACCTCACAACCGTCCACCGTTCACCCCCTTAACGAGTCCGAACACCTCAACTAATCAAATTTGGGTAATACTCGAGTATACTGAAGCAAGCTTAAGTGTGGTCGATGAGATAACTCTCCAATCGACTTAATCAAAATTAAGGTACTGAGACGGTATGAGAGGTGCCTCCCACTCTAATTGAGCGTGACGCATACTGCCATTCAGTATACAAATCAGATATAGGACTGAAACGGGATGAGAGGTACCTCCCACCCGGCTTGAGTGTGGTACATACTACCGCTCAGCACTTATAAATCAAGCACTTAATCAAGAACAAAGTACTGGGACGGGATGAGAGATGCCTCCCACTCTATTCGAGCGTGACATATGCTGCCGCCCAGCACTCACAAGTCAAATATATGCCATACTCACACCACAAGTTTCATATTTCAAAGATGCAAAATTTCAAGTAAAAGAGATTGAGTGTGATAAAGTACACACTCATCTTAATCACGTAAATCATGTAGTTCGAGAAAACACATAAGTTCACGAAAGAAGCAAGGAAACACTCACCAAACAAAGCCAAGTAATTCAAACATTCGTGCCTTGATCACCCTCGATACCACCTTTGAGCCCTATGTATAACCAATGTATATAATCATCAACTCAAACCAAAGCAAACAAATGTAACCTAACGAGTGCAAATGAATGCTACTAGTTAATGCATCTAACTAGGAATTTTAGGGTGATTCAAGGTCGCAAAATGATGAAGCATTGAAGGTTTAATAGATTCACAAGTCAAGTATGATATTTGGAATGAAATAAGCGCGCAAAGATTCAAGAAACATCAAGGTTCAACCAATAACAAATTCACGACAAAAGCTAAGGTTCGGGTATAACAATGACCATTGCGCAATCTTGGGAAAATGGGCATAACTCGATGTAGAAAAATCAAAATTGAGTGCCGTCAGTGGTGTTAGAAACTAAACTCATAGGGATTTCCAACGGTATATGGTTCAGCTCCTAGTTTGTTTCCTATCAATACCAAAATAGCTGGGAAATTGACTGTTTTCTCTATTCTGACGGAATACATAACAGAAAATTTGTTCAAAAGTTTGTGCAATTCAAGAGGTTTTCACCCTTCAAAATAAATTGATTTCACTCCAATTCGATGCACAAATGTCCTAACAGGTTTTCTTAACAAGAATTAGTGACGATTTAGTAAGAAGAAATCACAAAACAAGAGGAAAAGAAACCACAAAATAGTCCACAACTTCCTTCCACTTTTAAATGTTTGAACCAACTTCTATAACTTTTCTAGCATGAATGTGGAAGCTAAATAAGCATCTTTCTCAAAGGAATAATCATCATAGGCTAGTGATTAGTGCTAATCCAAAAATCAAACACATAGTAGGCATAAACTTAAACCTACTCTCAAGATACAACTACAAGAATCCAAACCATAAACTCATGCTTCCAAGCATCAATCATCCTTAATCATCTTCAAAAACCTTCATTAAACCAACTTTAAAGATCATAGAGTTAGGGTTTTGGAAGAAAATTACCTTAACAAGCTAAAGAAGTGAGCCTCCAGGCAACTAAAATCTTCTTCTACCAAGCTTGAGGATTGATGGTTAAGGTGCTACCAACTTCCTTTCTTTGATTTTCTATCAAACTAAGCAAGATTTAGGTTGGTTTTTGTGATTTTTCTCCTCTCTTTTCTCTCCTAAATTTCATCGAACATTTCCTCAAAATGAAGCTGAAATTGTGTTGTTTTTAAAGAGATAAGTTTGGAGGGAAAAAACCATCAAGTCAAAGTTTAAATCTTAGGGTGACAAGTGGTGGTTTCTTGGCCACTTCTTAACAAAAATCTCACTTAATTGATTCTAACTCCTCTAATTTAGTTTAGTCTCCAATTAACATCAATACATCCTATTTTCCTAGCAATTAAGCCATGCAAGAAGTTCTCACTAATTTGAAAATTGAATCTAAGAAAAGTTCATTTAACCAAACAATGAATAATGTACTTAGGGAAAACATACCACTAATGCACTAAAGGAATTTATATGCACTCGAATGAGTTAAATGGTAATGTACGCTTGAAATTTTCTAGGGCTCTCACATAACACGATCAATTTAATGAAAAATTTCAAGCTCTCTAGCCAGTGTCGGACACAGGTTTCCTTGGGCGCAGAAAATACATCGGCCGTTCGATAAATATTGAAAGAAACTTTCGGATGATGACATCAGATGCAGAAGATTGTACTAGACATTCGATACCTCTAACGGGTAGTTGACTCTTCAGCTACCTTCTATCAGTTGTGTAAGGCCCAAAGACAACCTAATAGTGGGGGTGAATTAGGTTGACCAAGAACTAGTCAAATATTGCCCCTTTTTCAAATTTAATAATAACTTTGCACACAAAAGGTTTGTCAAGCAAATAGACAATCAAGACCAATAAGTATAGATGAGATTTCAATCAATAAATTCGAAAAAAGAGCTGAGAAATAGATTGAGAGTAAGCAAACCAAACTTCTTCCAAGCTCCACTTGAGCTTGAAGAAAAATTCCTCAAGCAAAGCTTCTTCAATTTGATGGACTTCAATCCACTTTGTGTACAATGGAAGGATAGCTTCCTCCTTGCCCCAAGCTACACTTAGTCAAGCCAGGAAGTTTTACACTCTTACTGAAAAGCCTCACAAAGCTACACAAATGATGAACTCACTCACAATTGAAAAGCTTATCAATGATCTCACACTTCAAGACTAACAAATCTTACTCAAAAAGAGTATTTTCTAGATAAAATCACTCTTAAGAACTTGTTATCCAAGTGTACAGTAGTTGTTTTGATTTTCAGACAATACTTGTATTTATAGGAGACCAAAAAGTGCCTTGAAATTGAGGTCAACGGATAGGAAAAGCTGAAAGGTCAACTAGCCGTTGGAGCTATCGGACGTCCGACACTCTATTGTGCGTCCGATGCTAGCGTCCGATAGGCTGTTGCGTTCTTTATCGGACGGCCGATGGATAATTCTACGTCCGATAGGCTTTGCATCCGACAGCGAACAGTAAGCTCAGAAAATCTTCATGAAAGTGATCAGATGGCCGATACATGTTTTGTGTCCGATGGATTGCGTCCGAAAGCAGCCAGAGAGCTTGAAAAATTTCTTGGATATTTTCGGACGTCCGATGTGGATGTTGTGTGTCCGAAAGAAGTGTCCGATAGATCCCCTGTCTATCGGACGTTTTATACGTCGAGTTGAGCGTCAGATAGAGAAGTTTCGAGTTTTATCGGACGTCCGATACAAGGTATCGGCCATCCGACAGTCAACAGTTTCTTCAACAGGTTTCCTGCCTTGATGACCTGTGCTGTCAAAGATCTCAGTGGAAAATATTAGATCAATTTCTTCAATTGTTTTGTAATTATTAAAATTCGGGATCACGATTAAGATTCTCCCCCTTTTTGATGATGACAAAACAATTGAATGTGATTTAAAAGCTCAAAACTCCTCCTTACTCGAATGCCTATTTAAATTTAGATGATTAATAGGCTCCCCCTTACTCGATCAATACTACTCAACAGTTAAACATGTCAAAAAATACGAGTTCAAATCACATTTTTTTTCTCCCCCTTTTTGTCATCATAAACGAAATTTTCAAAACAAAAATGTGCTTGCAATATACCAAATGTGTTTATAGTATTATACCATTTGCAACATGCCAAATCCAAAAGAGGTTATCAGTATCAGCATAATGCAGTCCAAATCAACATTTAACAACAACATTCAACAGTGCAAGCAGAGTTCCATTACTGCAATCTGTAGCATCATGTCCAAATTCAATGACATGATGCAGATTCAATCAAACAACTTTCAACAATAACATCCAACATCATTTCTCCAATATTCAACATCCCAGCAACACAGTCCAAAAACATTCAATGTCATTTACCATCACAAATCAATTAATCACAGTTAAACAAGACAGAGTATCAACATATCACAGCTCACATATATAAAAGAAAGTCACATTCATCATCATTAACTGAAAATAGTATCAACAGAAGTACTGAAGTGCTGATTTCCTGAAGGAATTACAAAAGACTTAAATGAAAGCAGTAAGATAGTTTGATACACTTCCAACATTAGCAGAAGGGAACAAAAAGAGATCTGTGCATTCTAATGTGAAGTGTGTGAGTATCCTAGTGTGCCTAAAGGGTGAATGTAGATCGAGTTCCAGGGCGTCTTCTGATAAGCTTGTATGCTGTAACATCCTCTTTTTCAGTTTCTTCACCATCATTCTCTTCCTCTTCCTCTTCCACACCAACTGGTTCTTTTCTTTTTTCAGATGATGAGGGATCACGCTGTGGGGTTGGTGATTCAGTCACCTCTTGAGCCTCCAATGTAGGATCAGTTCGTGGCTCTTTGACTTGAGAAGGATTTTCATCCAAGGGAGGAGGAAATAACAGATTTCTTTTTTCAAGAAAATTAAATTTTTGGTCGGATGTCATGGTTAACATAAGACCATGTTCGAGGAGAAGAACATGACTTTTGAGCTCATTTAGCAGTTCCATGACTTCAGATTGAGGAGAAATCCTAGAAACTTACTTCTTAGGATGAATTGATGGATCTGGAGTGAATTTAAGAGTTCTAGTAATACTAGGAGAAAGAGGAACATCATGTGTTTTCTTTGAACGTGACTCAGAGGCAACTTCCTTGGTGCACCAAGTACCTTCAAAGAATTTTAAATTCTTTCTTTCAGAATATTGTTTTGAAAACACAGAGGTGATTGAGTCCTTAGGACACACACCGCTTATAGGGACTTCGAAATGTTCGAAGATGGGAGTTAAAAACTTCCCATAAGATAGTTTTCTTCTTGTATTAGTGGAGAGTTTCATCAGAAACTTACACATGACAAAGCCAAAGTCTATTCTGATTTTTTCAACAAAGCAATAAAATAGATATAACTCCATTTTGTTTGCATCTGTCCGATGACCATCAATTGGAACAAGCAAATTTGAAATGATTGAAAAAGTGATCAGATTTTTAGGACTCAACTCTTCCAACTTAGCATCAACAGGGGTTTGAAAAGGGGATTGAAAATAAGCCATTAATTTTTCAGTATTGAAATGGTTCAAACTTGTTGGATTTTCCTCATAAGAAAAGAAGTTTGCAATCTTGCTTTTGCAACCAAACTCAATGGTGGTTTTTAAAATTTTATTCACAACATCAGAATCAAATACTAAATCAACTCCATTGACACGGGATTTAAGTTCATCACGAGAATTACCCTTCCTAAGATTAGCAAAGAACTGATACATCATGTCAGGGTAATAGATATTAGGCATAACAATGATGTGAAATCATTTCTGGAATTCAAACAACCTAAGAACAGACTCTAGATCGATTTTCCTAAACTCAGATGGGACAATGGACCTCTGAATGAAGAAACCTTTTTGAGAAAACAGAGCAAACTTAGACTCAGTATCAGAATCTATGAACTTGGGTAAAGGAACAGGTTCTGTGATAACCTGAGGATTAGAAGGAGTGGTACGAGTTTGTTGATGTGTAGCAGAGCCACGTCTGGTCCTCTGGGAAGTTCGTTTGCCCTTTGGAGAAGGAGTATCCTCATCCCTCAGTTGTCTCTTGCGTCCGGTAGCTGCTGAAGCACCACGAGTGATCACCATTTTGCTTGTAGTGATGCTAAGGTGTCTATGTGATATGCAGAAATAGGTGAAAAGAAGGTTTAGGGTTTCGGATGAAATTTGGGGATGAAAAGAGGGGTGTTTTATAGGGAAGAAGAATGATGAAAGTTCGACTGCAATAGGTAAGTGAAGAAGTCTGAACCTGCAATTTTGAGAAATGGTAAAAATTTGGCTTGGAATTTGGAGTTTTGAATTGAGGTGGTTAGGAAAGGTGCGTCCGAACTAAATGTGTTTGACTGATGGAAATGAAGTGAAATGACCTGATGCAGTGCGACTGTTCATGTGTCGGATGTCCGAGCGTTGTGAAGCGTTCGACCAATGCGTCCGATAGCATTTTCTGAAAAATGACCAAGAACACTGTCGGACGTCCGTTCATCAGGGTCGGACGTCTGATAAGTTTTTACCAGAAAAGCTTAAGGTTCCTTTTCTAAAATGCCCAATTTCGAACGAATATATATAAATTGTTCTAAGGGCAGTGTTTTTGTGAAAATGTCAGCAATTTGATCATTCGAACAAACATAATTTACATAAATTTCACTTTTTTGAACATGATCACGAATGAAATGATGCTTAATGTCTATATGTTTTGTTCTAGAATGTTGAATGGGATTTTTTGTCAGATTTATTGCACTAATATTATCACAAAATATAGGCATATTATCATATGTCAAACCATAATCATTCAAGATATGTTTCATCCATAGTAATTGAGCACAACATGCACCAGCGGCAACATATTCCGCTTCAGTTGTTGACAAGGATATAGCATTTTGTTTTTTACTAAACCAAGAGACTAAACAATTTTCAAGAAAATGACAAGAGCCACTAGTACTTTTTCTATCAATTCTACAACCGCCAAAATCAGCTTCCGTATAACCACACAAAGTAAATTCATCACATTTAGAATACCAAAGACCAAAATTCATAGTTCCTTTTAAATAATGGAAAATTCTTTTAACGGCATTCAAATGAGATTCTTTTGGACAAGATTGAAAACGAGCACATAAACATATGGCAAACATGATAACCGGTCTACTTGCGGTTAAATAAAGAAGGCTTCCGATCATACCTCTAAACTTTTTCTCATCTACATTAGTACCTTCTTCATCCTTCTCAAGCTTGGTGGACGTACACATCGGTGTTCCCACTTGCTTTGAATCTTCCATGCCGAACCTTTTGAGAAGTTCTTTGGTGTATTTAATTTGGTTGATGAAGGTTCCTTCACTTGTTTGAAGGACTTGGAGTCCGAGGAAGAAGTTCAATTCTCCCATTAAGCTCATCTCAAACTCATTTTGCATAATAGTGGAAAAATCCTTGCACAAATGCTCATTAGTAGCACCAAATATAATATCATCAACATAAATTTGCACAATAAGAAGATCATTTGATTTTTGTTTTGTAAAAAGAGTAGTGTCTACAATGTCTCTTTTAAAACCATTTTCAATTAAGAAACCACTTAAACGTTCATACCAAGCCCTAGGGGCTTGTTTTAGACCATATAATGCTTTTGAAAGCTTAAATACATGGTTAGGAAATTTTTCATTTTCAAAACCGGATGGTTGATCCACATAAACCTCTTGATCAATAAAACCATTTAGGAAAGCACTTTTAACTTCCATTTGATACAACTTAAAACCTTTAAAACAAGCAAATGCAAGAAACATTCTTATAGATTCTAATCTAGCAACGGGAGTAAACGTTTCATCATAATCAATACCTTCTTCTTGAGCATACCCTTTAGCCACTAATCTAGCCTTATTTCTTACAATTTCACCTTTGTCATTTAATTTATTTCTAAACACCCATTTTGTGCCAATGATAGGATAATTTTGAGGTCTTTCAACTTAAGTCCAAACATTATTCCTTTCAAATTGATTTAACTCCTCTTGCATGGCCACAATCCAATAATCATCTTTTAAAGCATCATTAATATTTTTAGGCTCAATATGCGAAACAAATGCAAAGTTGTCAAATAAAGGTCTTGATGAGGAACGAGTTCTTACCCTTTCGGATGGATCACCAATGATTAACTCCTTAGGATGATTTTGAATGAACTTCCAAGCTTTAGGAAGATCCTTTAGTGCATCATCATCCTTGTCTTCTTCATTTAGCATTCGGTTTTCTTGAACATCACCATCCTTTGAATTTTCTTCCATTTCACCATTGTTTCCTTCTTCAAGTGCAAACTTTTCAAGATCCTTTTGAATACCTACATCATCATCTACACAAGTACTATTAGAAGAATTGCCATTAGATTCATCAAATGTAATATGAATTGCTTCCTCAATTACCAAAGTTCTTCTATTGTAAACTCTATATCCTCTTTTACTTTTACAATAACCCAAGAAGATTCCTTCATCGGTTTTCTTATCAAATTTACCAAGATGTTCCTTAATATTCAAAATAAAACATTTACATCCAAAAACTCTAAAATAATCAACAATTGGCTTTTTTGAAACATCAACTCATAAGAAGTTTTATTCAAAATTGGTCTTAACAAGATTCTATTCATTACATAACAAGCCGTATTCACGGCCTCCGCCCAAAAATATTTTGGTAAATCATTTTCACTTATCATGGTTCTTGCGGCTTCAACAAGTGTTCTATTTTTTCTTTCAACAACACCATTTTGTTGAGGGGTTTTTACAACAGAAAATTCATGAGATATTCCATTATGATCAGAAAATTCTGGAAAACCACAAAATTTAAATTCCGAACCGTTATCACTTCTAAGTTTGATAATATGCAGACTAAGTAAATTTTACACTTTTGCAAATAGAGAAACAAAACTTTTAAATGCATCATCTTTATGAGGTAGAAAAGCAGTCCATGTATATCTAGAATAGTCATCAACAATCACAAAATAATATCTTTTACCTCCTAGGCTAGCAATAGGTGTATGACCAAATAAATCAAGATATAAGAGTTCCAATGGTTTAGATGTTGAAACATTTCTTTTAGGTTTGAACGATGTTTTGGTTTGTTTGCCAAATTGACATGCGTCACAAATCTTATCCTTTTCAAACTTGACTTTAGATAAACCTCTAACAAGTTCCTTTTTAGAAATTTCATTTATCACATCCACATTAAAATGACAAAATCTTCTATACCACAGCCAAGGGTCTTCATTTGAAATCTTAAGGCATTTAAAATTAGAAGAGTCAATTTCTCAAGAACTACAACATAGATATCATTGAACCTTTTTCCTTTGAAAATGATATTAAATTTTGAGTCAATGACTAGACATTCATGCTTTTTGAATAAAACAAACAAATCTTTATCACACAATTGGCTAACACTAAGTAAATTATATCCCAAATTATCTACTAAGAGTACATTATGCACAAAAGTTTCACCATTCTTACCAACATCACCTACACCAATTGTTTTGGCTTTCATGTCATCACCAAAAGATACATTTCCACTTGACTTTGATTTGAGCTTGATAAATTGTGATGGATCACCGGTCATGTGCCTTGAGCATCCACTATCAATGAACCATTTTGATTCCTTCATAGCTTTTTCAATTTTTACCTACACAAGAAATAGAAAGTTTGGTACCCTTTTCAATTTTTGGGTCCTTGGTGGTTAGAATCATGTTTGACTAACTACATGCATTTCATTCCTTTTCTCATATTTCTTCTTACATAACAATCATGCTTCAAATGTCCTATTTGACAACAAAAATCACACATAGTAGTGGGGTCATTAGCATGAATTGGTTTAATGAACCTTACTCCACTTTTTCTATAAATTGTAAATTCATTTGCACTAAAGGTGAATTCCCTTTCATAGGGATTAAAATGAGACTTAAATGAATTTTTTGTAGAGACATTTTGTTTCTTGTTTTGAAGGATCATATCTAGATTATCCATTCTCCTTTTCAAGTCATTTTGTCTTTCTTTAAGCAATTCACAAAGACTTGTTTTTCTTTCAAGCTCATGTTGCAATTCTATTTCAACTCTTACTAGGCAATCATTGTCCTAATTTAACTTTTTGTTATCTTGAAACAAGTTTGCATTGTCTTGCAAAAGAAAGGTAATTTTCTGTTTTAGTTCCTTATTTCTAGCATAAGATTCTTTTAGGCTTTCATGCAATTTTGCAACAAATGACTCTAGATCATCATCATCATCATCACTATCACATTGAGGATGAGAGGTTACCTCATTGTCACCAATTGCCATAAAGGCAATTTGAGCTGATTCTTCTTCTTCTTCAATTTCTCCTTTTGAGTTGCAATCGTTCCAAGTGATTTGGAAGTTGTTGAACTTTGGTTTTCTTTCATTCTTCATTTCTTTCTTCTTCTTTGTTGGACAATCCACCGCATAATGACCGGACTGTCCACACTCGAAGCATTTATCTCCTTGCTTCTTGTTTGCATCATATCTTGCTTTGTACTTTGTGTTGAATTGATTGTTGTTTTGATTGCTTGGTCCTCCTTTTCTGAATCTTCTCTTGTTGAGTATCCTTTTGAAGCTTTTTGTGATGAGTGCAAGGTCACTATCATCACAATCACCATCTTCTTCATCTTGTGAAGCCAAGTCATCCTCATCTTGTGCAGCTTTTAGAGCAATGCTTCTTTTTGCTCTTGCTTCCTCTTCATCTTGTATCTTGCTTTTAAGATTCAATTCATAAGATGTTAGAGAATTAATGAGAGACTTAATAGACATAGAATTCAAGTCTTTTGCTTCCTCAATGGCAGTCACTTTGTTCTCCCACTCTTTAGGTAGTGCATTCAAGATTTTTCTATTCTTTTCACCAAGAGTGTATTCCTTTTCCAACGCCTCTAAATCTTTAATAAAATCATTGAACCTACAATACATCTTATCAATGTTTTCATGAGGTTTAATTTTGAATGATTTATATCTAGTGACTAGAATGGATTTCTTTTGTTCTCTCACATCCTTACTACCTTCATGAATCTCTCTTAATTTATCCCAAATTTCTTTGGCAGATTTACATCCTTTTACTCTAATAGATTCATTTGAATCAAGTGCACAATATAAAACATTCATGGCTTTTGCATTAGATGTGAGATTAGCCCTATCCTCATGATTCAACTCATCCCTTGTTTTTAATCGAGGAACATGAGTGATAGGATCAATAATAATAGCAGTGTAAGGACCTTCACTAACAATAAACCATAGATCAATGTCAATAGATTGCAAGAAAATAATCATACGTTATTTCCAACTCACATAATTTGATCCATTAAACATTGGTGGTCTAGTGATTGATTGACCTTCAAAAAACATGGCATTGTTGGTTGTCATCTTTACTCTAAGTGGTTAACCTTGATCCTAGAGACCAAACTCTGATACCAATTGTAAGGCCCAAAGACAACCTAAGAGGGGGGGGTGAATTAGGTTGACTAAGAACTAGTCAAATATTGCCCCTTTTTCAAATTTAATAATAACTTTGCGCACAAAAGGTTTGTCAAGCAAATAGACAATCAAGACCAATAAGTATAGATGAGATTTCAATCAATAAATTTGAAAAGAGAGCTGAGAAATAGATTGAGAGTAAGCAAACCAAACTTCTTCCAAGCTCCACTTGAGCTTGAAGAAAAATTCCTCAAGTAAAGCTTCTTCAATTTGATGAACTTCAATCCACTTTGTGTACAATGGAAGGATCACTTCCTCCTTGCCCCAAGCTACACTTAGTCAAGCCAGGAAGTTTTACACTCTTACTGAAAACCCTCACAAAGCTACACAAATGATGAACTCACTCACAATTGAAAAGTTTATCAATGATCTCACACTTTAAGACTAACAAATCTTACTCAAAAAGAGTATTTTCTAGCTAAAATCACTCTTAAAGACTTGTTATCCAAGTGTACAGTAGTTGTTTTGATTTTCAGACAATGCTTGTATTTATAGGAGACCAAAAAGTGTCTTGAAATTGAGGTCAACGGATAGGAGAAGCTGAAAGGTCAACTAGCCGTTGGAGCTATCGGATTTCCAACACTCTGTTATGCATCCGATAGGCTGTTACGTTCTTTATCGGACGGCCGATGGATGATTTTGCGTCCGATAGGCTTTGCGTCTGACAGCGACCAGTATGCTCAGAAAATCTTCATGAAAATGATCGGACGGCCGATACATGTTTCTGCGTCAGATGGCTTGCGTTCGAAATCGGCCAGAGAGCTTGAAAATTTTCTTGGATATCTTCGGATGGCCGATGTGGATGTTGTGTGTCCGAAAGAAGTGTCCGATAGATCCCCTGTCCATTGGACGTCCGATACGTCAAGTTGAGCGTCCGATAGAGAAGTTTTGAGTTTTATCGGACGTCCAATACAAGATATCGTCCGTCCGACAGTCAACAGTTTCTTTAATAGGTTTCCTGCCTTGATGACCTGTGCTATCAAAGATCTCAATGGAAAATATTAGATCAATTTCTTCAATTATTTTGTAATTATCAAAATTCGGGATCACGATTAACAAGTTGACAGCCTTTATTACACTCTTTTTTATCCCCTTTAAATAGTCCTTGGTCTAAATAACTATGGTGACTTTTTGCACACTTAGATTACAAGTTCTTAAGAGTGATTTTGGTTAGAAAATACTCTCCAAGTAAGATTTGTACTCCTAGTGGTGTGAACTCGTTTGCAAACTTTTCATTTGTGATTGAATTCTTCAATAGTATAACTTTGAGAAGGTTATTCGGAGTGATTGTAAAACTTCCTAACTTGACCAAGTGCTGCCTGGGGCAAGGAGGAAGTGAGCCTTCCATTATACACAACATTGGTTGTAATTCATCAATTTGAAGTAACTTGTTTTAAGAATTGGTCTTCAAGTTCAAGAGGACCTTGGTAGTCAATTGGTTTGCATATTCCTTCATTGATCCATACAATTTATTTTGCGATCCTTATATTTCTTATATCTTCTATCTATCTTGAATTCTATGGATCCTTGATTGATAAATTCATTGTGTATAAGAGGGTAAATTTCTAATTGTAAAAAAAGGTATCATAACTTGATTAGTTTTTTAATCAACCTAATTCACCCCCATTCTTAGGTTGTCTTTGGGCCTTACAATTGGTTTCAGAGATTGGTCTTTAGGATCAAGTTTAACAGCCTAGAGTAAAGATGACAACCAACAATGCCATGTTTGTAGAAGGACAATCGGTAACTAGACCACCTATGTTTCATGGATCAAACTATGTAAGTTGGAAGGAACATATGATTATTTTCTTGCAATCAATTGATATTGATTTGTGGTTCATTGTTAATGAATGTCCATATACTATCACTATAGAGGATGCTACTACTCATGTTTTAAGACAAAAAAAAAATAGAAATGAATTGACTCAAGAAAATAGAGCAAATCTCACTTCAAATGCAAAGGTTATGAATGTGTTATATAGTGTTTTAGATTCAAATGAATCCATTAGAGTTAAAGGTTATAAGTCAGCTAAGGAAATTTGGGATAAATTGAGAGAGATTCATGAAGAGAGTGAGGATGTTAAAGAACAAAAAAAAAATCAATTTTAGTCACTAAATATGAATCATTTAAGATGAAATCTCATGAAAATATTGATAAAATATATTATAGATTTAATGATCTTATTAAGAATCTAGAAGTATTGGATAAGGAATACACTCTAGGAGAGAAAAACAGAAAAATCTTAAATGCTCTACCTAAAGAATGAGAAAGTAAAGTGACTGCTATTGAAGAGGCAAAAGACTTGAATTCAATATCCATTGAATCTCTTATGAACTCTCTAACATTTTATGAATTGAAACTCAAAAGCAAAGTATAAGATGAAGAAGATGCAAGGGTAAAAAGAAACATTGCTCTAAAGGCATCTCAAGAAGAGCATGACTCAGTCTCCTTGGATGATGAAGAAATGGATGGGGATGATAGTGACCTTGCTCTCATCACAAAAAGTTTCAAAAGAATCCTCAACAAAAAAAAGATTCAGAAAAGGAGGTCCTAATAATCAAAACTCCGACTAATTCCTCAATGCAAGATAGGAAGGAAGACAAGAGGGAAACAAAAAGTAAGGGGACAAATGTTTTAAATGCGGTCAACTTGGACATTATGCAAATGAATGTCCAACAAAGAAGAAGAAAGAAGGAAAGAATGAAAGAAAGTCAAGATTCAACAACTTCCAAATCACATGAATTGAGTGCAATTTTGAAGGTGAAGTTGAGGAGGAAGAATAATCTGCACAAATTGCTTTCACGGTAATCGGAGATAATGAGGTAACTTCTTGTGACCCTCAACTTGAAAGTGATGATGAAGATGATGATGATCTTGAATCATTTGTTGAAAAATTGCATGATAGTTTGAAAGAATCTTATGTTAGAAATAAAGAGTTAAAATAGAAAATCACCTTTCTTCTACAAGACAATACAAAATTGTTTCAAGAAAACAAAAAGCTAAAAGTTGATAATGATTATTTGATAAGAGTTGAAATGGATTTACAATGTGAGTTTGATAGAAAAGTAAATCTTTGTGAAATGCTTAAAGAAAAACAATGTGATTTGAAAAGAAGAATGGATAGTCTAGATGAGCTTATTCAACACAAGAAACAAAAATGTTTTCCAAGAAATAAATTGAAACCTCATTTTGATGCTTATGAAAGAAAATTAACTTTTAGGGCAAATGAATTCACAATTCATAGAAGAAGAGGAGTAAGATTTATTAAACCACTTCATGTAAATAACCCCTCTGTTATATGTAGTTTTTGTTGTCAAGAAGGCCACATGAAGTATGATTGTTATGTGAAGAAAAATATGAAAATAGGCATGAAGAGCATGTGGTTAGTTAGACATGATACTAACTATCAAGGACCCAAAAATTAAAGGGGACCAAATCTTTTTATCTCTTGTGAAGGTGAATGTGGAGAAAATCATGAAGGAATCAAAGTGGTTCATAGATAGTGGATGTTCAAGACACATGACCGGTGATCCATCACAATTCATTAAGCTCAAGTCAAAATCAAGCGAAAAAATGACATTTGGAGATGATAGTCAAAACAATTAGAGTAGGAGATGTTGGTAAGAATGGTGAAACTTTTGTTCATAATGTGTTTTTGGTTGATAATTTAGATTATAACTTGTTAAGTGTTAGTCAACTATGTGACAGAGATTTGTTTGTCTTATTCAAAAAGCATGAATGCTTATTTCTTGATTCAAAGTTTAATATTATTTTCAAAGGAAAAAGGTTCAATGACATTTATGTTGTTATTCTTGAGAAAATCAATTCCTCTAACTTTCAATGTCTTAAAATTTCAAATAAAGACCCTTGATTGTAGCATAGAAGATTTTGTCATTTCAATATGGACTTGTTAAATGAAATTTCTAAAAAGGAACTTGTTAGAGGATTGCCAAAAATTAAATTTGAGAAGGATAAAGTTTGTGATGCTTGTCAATTCGGTAAACAAACCAAAGTTTCTTTTAAACTTAAAAAATGTGTATCTATATCTAGACCATTGGAGCTTTTACATCTTGATTTGTTTGATCCTACAAAAATTGCTAGTTTGGGTGATAAGAGATATTACCTTGTGATTGTTGATGATTACTCTAAATAAACTTGGGTAGTTTTTCTTTCTCATAAAGATGATGCTTTCAAGAATTTTGTTTCCTTGTTTGCAAAAGTTCAAAATTTACTTGGTTTAAACATTGTTAAATTTAGAAGTGATAATAGTTCAGAATTCAAGTATTGTGGATTTATAGAATTTTGTGATCATAGTGGAATAACTCATGAGTTTTCAATTGTAAAAAGCCACCAATAAAATGGTGTTGTTGAAAGAAAAAATAGGACTCTTGTTGAAACCACAAGAACTATGTTAAGTGAAGGTGATTTGCCAAAATACTTTTGGGTTGAGACCGTAAATACGGCATGCTATGTAATGAATAGAGTTCTTTTAAGACCAATTTTGAATAAAACTTCCTATGAACTAGTGTTTGATAAAAAGCTAATTGTTGGCTACTTCAAAGTTTTTGGCTGCAAATGTTTTATTTTAAATATTAAGGAGCATCTTGGAAAATTTGATAAGAAAACCGATGAAGGTATTTTCTTGATCTATTGTGAAAACAAGAGAGGATATAGAGTCTATAATAGAAGGACTCTTGTTATAGAAGAGGCTATACATATTACATTTGATAAATCTAACGATGTTACTTCCAAAAGTCTTAGTAAAAATAATGATGTAGGTGTTCAAAAATGACTTGAGAAACTCACAATCTAAGAAGAAGGTAATACTCAAATGGGGGAAAATTTAAAGGAAAATGACTCACTAGAAAATCAAGAGCTAGAAGAAGAAGACAAGAGTGATGATCTACCTAAGGATTTTCCTAAAGTTTGGAAGTTCATTCAAAATCATTCCAAGGAGCTAATTATTAGTGATCCATCCGAGAAAGTAAAAACTCGTTCCTCATCTAATCCACTAATGGATAATTTTGCTTTAGTCTCTCATTTTGAACCTAAGAATGTTAATGATGTATTGAAAGATGAAAATTGAATTCTTTCCATGCAAGAGGAACTAAGTCAATTTGAAAGGAAATGTTTGGACCCTAGTTGAAAGACTTCAAAATCATCCTATTATTGGTAAAATATGGGTTTTTAGGAATAAATTAAATGATAAAGGTGAAATTGTGAGAAATAAGGCTAGATTAGTGGTTAAGGGATATACTCAAGAAGAAGGTATAGATTTTGATTAGACATTTGCTCCCGTAGCTAGACTAAAATTTATTAGAATGTTCCTTGCATTTGCTTGTTTCAAAGGTTTTAAATTATATCAAATGGATGTTAAAAGTGCTTTCTTGAATGGTTTTATTGATCAAGAAATTTATGTGGATCAACCTCCCGATTTTGAAAGTAGCAAAATTTCAAATTATGTGTTTAAACTTTCAAAAGATTTGTATGATTTAAAACAAACTCCAAGAGTTTGGTATGAGCGATTGGGTGGATTTTTGATTGAAAATGGTTTTAAAAGGGGTATTGTTGACACCTCCCTTTTCACAAAATAAAATTTGAATGATCTTCTTATTGTGCAAATTTATGTAAATGATATTATTTTTAGTGCTACTAATGAATGTTTGTATAAGGATTTCTCCACTATTATGCAAAATAAATTTAAGATGAGTTTGATGGGAGAATTAAACTTCTTCCTCAGACTTCAAGTTCTTCAAACTCAAGAAGGGACATTCATAAATCAAATAAAATACACGAAGGAACTCCTTAAAAGATTTGAAATGGAGAATTCAAAACAAGTTGGCACACCTATGTGTACATCTACCAAACTTGATAAAGATGGAGAAGGTACAAGTGTTGATGAAAAGAAATATAGAGGTCTGATTGGAAGCTTATTTTATTTAACTGCAAGTAAACCCAATATTATGTTTGCCGTTTGATTGTGTGCTCGCTTTCAATCTTTTCCTAAGGAATCTCACTTAAATGCCGTTAAAAGAAGTTTTAGATAGCTGAAAGGAACATTGAATTTTGGTCTTTGATATCCTAAATGTCATGAATTTGCTTTATGTGATTTTACGAATGCCAATTTTGGTAGATGTAGAGTAGATAGAAAAAGTACTAGTGGATCATGTTATTTTCTTGGTAATTGTTTGGTATCTTGGTTTAGCAAGAAACAAAATGCTATCTCTTTGTTTACAATCGAAGCGGAATATATTGCCGCTAGTGCATATTGTGCTCAATTATTGTGGATGAAACATACCTTGAATGGTTTTGGTCTTTTGTATGATAATATGCCTATTCAAAAGGGTGAAATTTGTGTAAATTATGTTTATTCAAAAGATCAAATTGCTGATATTTTCACAAAAGCCTTACCTCTAGATCAATTTACGTATTTGAGATCGAAGTTGGGTATTTTTGAAAAGAATTCTTGAAAAATTTTCAGTCAAATTTTATCGGACGTCCGATGACTGATGAACAGACGTCCAACGGTGTTCTAAGCAATTTTTCAGAAAATTTTATTGGACGGATGTGTCGGACGCTTCACTTCGTTCGAACATCTGACATACCAAAAGTCATGTCTTATAAAGAGCATTTCCTCTCATTTCTCTCAAGCAAAACCTCTCACTCTCAGATGCAAACCCTTTCTTTCCTTACATTTCAAAATTCAAATTCACACCTTCTCATGAAAAATCTTCCAAAATTGACTCCACAAACAGTTTTGTAAGCTTTTTACAAACAGTGCTGCATCAATATCTCACCTTAACAACAGCAATCCTTTCCGGTCCTAAATTTCTGTCAAAACCCTAGCCATTGCATCACACATATTTTAGGCAAATTCATCCCATTATTTCCATCTAAATAGCACACTTAGCTTCTGTCATTCCATCTCACTTCATAATCACCACTCAAAACCATCTGCATTTCACAGTGATGAGAATAAGAGGCGGATCTTCTGCTACCGGACGCAAGCACACCCTCCGGGATGAAGAACTGGAACTTCCTACTGCCAGACGAACCTCCAAAAGGATTAAGAAAGGACTTGCCATTGCTCAGGAACCCCATCCAACTTAGACTGAATTTCAGTCATCTCCTCAGCCCCCTCATTGCCTTGGTTTATCGATGATGAAGCCAAAAAGAAATTTGAACTGATTTCGCAAAAGGGATTCATCATTCAAAAGTCAATCAACCCCTTTGAATTTAGTAAGATTGACCTAGATTTTGTTCTCCGCCTCTTCGAATTTCAGAAATGGTCCTATATCATCACCATGCCTAATACATTTTATCCTGAAATGCTTTATCAATTTTTTGTAAATCTTAGGAAAGGCACTGATCACACTGAAATTAAGTCTTGTGTTAATGGGATAGATTTGTTTTTGATCCTGAACTTGTAAATGGTACCTTGAAAACTGCTATTGAACCTAGTTATCGTAGTAAGATTGCAAATTTTTTCTCTTATGAAGAAATACCTACAACTGCTCATCATTTTAATGCTGCAAAACTGATGACCTATTTTCAACCACCATTTCAAGTACCTGCTGATGCCAAATTGGAAGATCTTTCTCCAAAAAATTTGATTATTTTCTCCATCATTTCAAATCTTTTAGTCCCTACTGATGATCATCGCACTGATGCCAACAAAATGGAATTGTATCTGTTCTATTGCTCTGTTGAAAAAATTCGCATGGATTTTGGCATTATCATGTGTAAATTCTTGTTAAAACTGAGCATTGATACTCGAAAGAAGCTCTCTTATGGAAAGTTTTTAACTCCAATCTTTGAGTATTTCAAAATTCCTCTTACTGGTGTATGTCCTAAAGACATTTTTTTTCTCTATTTTCACTAAATCCAATTTTGAAAGGAAAAATTAAGATTTTTTTATGGTCATTGGTGAACTAAGGAGGCTGCTTCTCAGTCTCGATCCTAACATGTTCATGATACACCTATCACTCCTCAAACCACAAAACAACTACGCCTCACTCCTATTCCTTCTATTCATCCTCGAAAATCCTCTTCCCAAACTGTGAGGACTCAAAAATTCATTTTATTCAACCTATTTATGTAATTAATTATTTATTTTCTCTGAATAATTAATTTAGATCATTTTAATTGCAAATACGCCATACGTTACTTCCTTTTATTTTAAAACCATGTTTAACCATCAATTTAATTTATAAAATTACAAATTTTCATATTTTCATAAAATTACTTCATTAAAATTAGTTTGAATTATTTGAATGTCGTTTATCAATTAAAATTTTAAAGTGCTTTTTGTACATTTAAACTGTTTGAATGTTTAAATTTCATACTCGGGCCTAGGATCGACTAATAGACGTAAGTTTCGAATGTTAGAACATGTATTCGGGTTATATAAATGAGAGAAAATGGGATCATAATATCGCATTGCGTAAATTTATCGATACACTTTCTTTTAATTCTTCCATTTTTCCCCACAAAAGTCTCAAAAGTCAACAAACAACCACCACCACTCATTTTCTTTCTTTCCTTCCTCTTGGCCGGTTCTACCCTATTCCTTTTCTTCCCCAATTTCACTCCAAAATAGCCGCCCCTTTCTTCATCTTCTTCCTCTTCTTGTTTCATCAAAACCACCAACACAAAGCCACCATTGAAGCCATCAAAAGCTTGAGGTTTATGCTAGCTTCTTGGAGAAAGCTTCAAACCAGCTAGGAAGAGGAGGAGTCGGTTGTGAGCTTGAAAGTTGAGGTCTTGTGTGAGCTATTCCATCTTCCATTCATTAAGCTGCTTGATTGAGTTGAGGTAATCTTGCTCAACACCCAAAACTTTACTAATTTAATTCATTCTTTGGCTAAGAAAGCTTATAGTTCCTTGTAGTAGATTTTATTGTTGAATTTGGTTTCATGTGGGCTCTATGAAATTCCACTATCTATGAACTTGGGCTGTTGGTAATGTATTGTGTGTGTGTGAGGTGGTTATGTGGTGATTAGTTGCTAAAATGAAAGAAGGAAAAGAAGAGGAGAAGCCGAGAGGAGAGGAAAGGCTTGCTGTCCTGTTTTTGGTTGCTTTGATGGCAGCCTTTCTATGTGATTTTTTAGCTAAAATTTGGTGAAAACGTAGCTTATATACTGAGGTTGTTGCCTGCAAAATTTGGTGTTTTTATAGTGTCATTTCGTTGCTCAAATAATGTCTCAAAGTTGTTCTTCAAAGCTGGAATTTTCAGAAATCAGGGTTGGTCATGCAGCCTACTTACAACTATTGTAACTTGGCACAGGAAGGTCCAAATTGAGTTCCATTTATTGCGTTTGAAAATAAAATCTGAGTTCTTTTAGCAGTATAAATTTCAAGGGCTAGTTCAATTTATGTGAATTTTTGAGAATTTTCAAATCTGACTGAAAATCAAGACTGATGTGCTTTGTTTTCATTGTGTCAGCAGCTTTAAGCTAAAATTTGATTTAAATTTGAATCTTGTACAAGTGTTTTCTCGAGAGTTTTAGTTCATTGAGTCTATCTTCCAACAGTATAAGATTCGTAATTTTTGGACTTGTAGAACTCAAGTTATGATTTTCCAAAGAACACTACTCAAAACTGAAAATTCTTCCAAGCAAGCTTAAAATCTGGAATTTGAGTGTTCAAAACTGCCACTTGTCTTTTGGGGTTATTTTACCCTGTTTTAACATCATTATGTTGGGGTTATTCACTGCTAAGATGATGGTCTAGATGAGGGCTAGACTCTTTGCAAAAATGAGCATTTTTGGTGCATGAAAATGTTTAACAAAAGAATGTGAAAATTTATGAACCAAAGCCGTAATTTTGCTTTGATTGCTGCCCGTTTACCTTGCTATTTTTCAAGCCTTGTTTTGGACCTCTTTTTATGGCTTTCTTGGTTGTTTTGAAAGCTTAAATGTTACAACATGTGTCGGTAAAATGTTTTGCAAAGGTGAGTTCGATTGGTGTATTAAAAGTCCTTGACAGTTGGATTAAAAGTTGGAAGTTTTCTTCTTGTGCTTTGCCGGATGGTTGTCCTACTTTTGGAAACATTTTGATTCAAATTTTGCTATTATTTTTGCTTTCATTTGATAAAGGACTACTTCTAGAGTTTTTGTGTCAATACGTGAGTGATTTGGGGCTGTTTTAGTTAAGTAAAATGTTTGAAAATAAAAAGGAGGAAATCTGGCAGCTTAGGGTGGAGATTTTTCACAAACTTTGGCCATCTAAAAAGTTGTCTTCTCGTGTAATTTTTTGGCTCAAATTTGGTACACAAATAGTCCACCTAGTGAGGATTGAGTGTACAAAATTTGGTGATTTTTGAGTAAGAATTCGTCACTCAAATGAGACCTAAAACCTATCTTGCAAATCTGGAAATTCAGAAAAAAATCAAAATGTGGAACCTGCCCTGTTTGAACAACTATATTTTCTTATTCGAGAGTCAGAATTGAGTGCCATTGGTGGCTTTTGAAACTAGATTCATAGAGCTTTGAACGGTGTAAATTTCAGGGGTTAATTCATCTCCTACGATTTTTGACGGATTTCCAAAGCTTGCTGGAAAACCAGCCTGTCCTGTCTTGTTTTTCACTATAGCCGAATTCCAAAAGAAAATCTGGGAAGTTTTTGTCTGAAATTTCATCATGGTGTCTTCTACAAAGTTTTATAACTTTAAATGAAGTTTCCAACGGTACTAACCATGTGAATTTTGGACTTATATAACTCAAGTTACAATTTTCCAAAGATTTCTGCCATAAACCTCAAGTTTCGTGATTTTGCAATAAACATGCAAGTGGCTTGAAATTTTCGGCTTGGCCTTGATTGGGCACTTAAATGATCATGATTATACATGTCTCAGGTAATTACGAAGACTCTGAGGAGCTCATTTGAACTACTTGACTTTTACCTCTCTCACGACTATTGGTGAGTGTCAAGTGCATGTTAAGTGTTTAAATGAAATGTTTCTCGTACTTGCTAGTTAATGAGGCTAGGGTGTAATTTATCACCCTTGTCCTCTCTCTCATGTGATTGCTTGCTTGATAAGTGATAAGTGTTACATGTGAATGCAAATGAAAGTGTTTCTTGTGAGTATTGAGTGGCAGAATGTATCACGCCTATTTAGGGTGGGAGGTACCGCTCATCCCGTCTCAATGCTATGACCGAATATGTCGATTGGAACTTTGTCTCATTGACCATCGTGCTTGGGGGGGACGCCCCAGCCAATTGGCTAGCCTTGTAACTCGAGCCGGCAAGGACTTGGTCGAGAAGCTTGGTGAACCGTGGGAAGTGATATAGCTTGATCCAATTTGAGGGATCTTGCTAGGTATACTTGTTAAGTGATATCACGTACATGCTTGTTTGGTTACGGATCCGAGAGGGTGACATGGTGGTTGGAGGCAGTAAGTGGAGTACTACGGACATGGTTACTTGGGTTGACGGAGAGTCAACTAAAAGTGGATCGATCGGCCAAGACGTGGATTAGCTCTTGAGAGCTCCCGTATCCTTATATTGTGTTTAAATTCCCTACTTGCTAAATGTTTCGAAATTACTTGTTATTCAAGTTTCTTGCTTTATTCCATGTTATTTGCTCGCGTGCTTGCATGTTTTTTTCCCTTGGCCTCACTGAGCGTTAGCTCACCCCAGTTTGTTTTCCTTAACAGGTCTTGAAGTGAGGATCATAGTTCGAGGTTTTAGTTTCGTTGGTAGGATTTCTGTATTTTTGTATAGGATTGACATTAATTGTGAAGTTAGTGGTTTATTTTACTTGAAGTTTCTATTATTGTAATTTTGATGACAATTATTGAGAATTTACTCTTGTAAATTAATTAGTATTTTTGGTTAAACGTTAATTAGGGTTTTAGGAATTAATGCTTGTAATTATATTTTGGGTTTTGTAGTGAGTCCTGGCAAGAGTTGGGCAGGCGTCCCGCTGATACCCTTGGGTTCGCCCTTGGGAGAGGTGGGGGCGTCACACAAAACACTTCATCTCATTCCGAAGTGGTTGAGTTGTTAAAGGAGATTAAGATTCGTATTCTTCTTCTCGAACATGATCTCCTGTTAACCATGTCACCTGAGCAAATATCAGAATTTCTGGGGTTCTTCTTATACCCTCTGCTCCAGTTGAGAATGTTTTGCATGAAAAGAAACCGCGTCTTGAGTATACTCCTGCCACTGATGATGCCCATGCTACAAGTTCTCAGCCACCTCTCAATGTTCCATCCACTTCTGAGAAAAGCAAAGAACAAGTCCCTGCTGAATCTGAAGAAAATGATGAAGACACTGAAGAAGAAGATCACTCTACATTTCGCATTACTAGAAGAAGACCCGGCTCTTCCAAGTTCACTCTTTAGGCACTCTAGGTTCATATGCACTGCATCATTAGACTGCATTTTTCTTGTTTTGCCCCTTTTGACATGAATGATGTTTGTAATCCATTAAGTACTTTGCTATTTCAGCTTTTGTTGACGTTGAAATTATTAACTGTTGGATATTGGTGTTGGTTAAATGATGAAATTGTTCAATATTATGATATTGATATGTTTGTATGGTGATATTGGAATTGTGGTACTGGTATTGATATTAGTCCTGGAATTGTGATATTGGTGTGTTGGATATTGATATTGGATATTGGTAATTTGGAGTATTGGTTATAGGTATGTTGGTATTGAAACTGCTATTGCTCCTATTTTTTTTTTTTTTTGAGATGACAAAAAGGGGGAGAATTTGAATGAATATATGGTTGATATATGGTTGATTTGTTGGTCTATTGGTTTAAATTGGTTGAATGGTTAGTTTGAATGGCTTGAATGCTCGTTTCATATGACTGGAGTTTTGCTCAAGTGAGGGGGAGTTATGTTCAAGTCATATCGTTAGACGTTTACCAAATGAGGGAGAGTTACGTTCAATTTTTGCATATTCTGCTTTTATCTATTGGTGAATTGTGAAAGGAGAAGTTATGTATATTTATTTGTCAAAAGATTTCAAATTATCATAACGGTATCAATTGTTTTGTCATCATCAAAAAGGGGGAGAATGTCAATCATGATCCCGGATTTTGATATTTACAAAATAATTGGGCAATTCAAACTAATTTTTTCAATTGAGAAAAATGTCAATTCAAATCCTTGGTGACAATGAAGACAATGAAAGACACAAACAAAAAGGAGCAAAAGGACCTCAAGTCTGTCGGACGCTCGAAAACTTGTACCGGACGTCCGATAAATATTGAAAACTCTCAGAAGAACCTCCATCGGACACTCAAACTTAAGTACTGGATGTCCGATAGATAGGGGTAGTGTCGGATGCTCGTATCAGACGCATATCATCATCACCGGACGTCCAATCGAATTAAAGAAAATTTTCAAACTCTCTGACCAGTGTCGGATGCAGACTTCATCGGACGCAGAAAATGTATCAGCTGTCCGATAAACATTGACAGAAACTTTCAGACGATGGCACCGGAAGATTGTACCGGAAGTCCGATTCCTCCAATGGCTAGTTGACTCTTCAACTACCTTCTATCCGTTGACAGCCTTTATTATGCTCTTTTTGGTCCACTTTAAATAGTCCTTGGTCTGAATAACTATAGTGACTTTTTCACACTTAGATTACAAGTTCTTAAGAGTGATTTTGGTTAGAAAATACTCTCCAAGTAAGATTTTTACTCCTACTGGTGTGAACTTGTTTGCAAACTTTTCATTTGTGATTGAATTCTTCAATAGTGTAGCTTTGAGAGGGTTATCCGGAGTGATTGTAAAATTTCCTAACCTGACTGAGTGCTGCATGGGGTAAGGAGGAAGTGATCTTTCCATTGTACACAACATTAGTTGTAATTCATCAATTTGAAGTAGCTTGTTTTGAGAATTGGTCTTCAAGTTCAAGAGGAGTTTGGTAGTCAATTGATTTGCGTATTCCTATCTCTTCTACAGTTTATTTTACGATCCTTATATTGCTTATATCTTCTATCTATCTTGAATTCTGTTGATCCTTCATTGATAAATTCATTGTGTATAAGAGGGTAAATTTCTAGTTGTAAAAAAAAGTGTCATAACTTGATTAGTTTTTTAATCAACCTAATTCACCCCCCTCTTACGTTGTCTTTGGACCTTACACATATAAGATGTAAAAACTTTTAAATTGTGTCATATACATAATCATTTGTTGTTTCCATTTAAGGAAAGTTGTTTTAACATCTATTTGCCATACAATAACTGATAGTTAAAACAAGTAAGTAAATCTAAATGAATTTAAACGTATTGATTAGTAAGAAGGTTTCTTTAAAGATAATTTATTATATTTAATGGTGACCTCTGCTAACCAAGCTCTTATAGGTAAAATTTTACCTTCCATATTGATCTTTACTCTAGAGACTCCTTTGCACCTAATAGGTTTTTATACATTTCGATAGATTGACTAAGTTTATTACCCTTCGTCAGATATGGAATCCATTTTAGATTTATGGTTCTCAACCATCTCTATAAGTTATAAAAGTATTCATAAGTTATTAGGGAATCTTATGATCAAAAATCATGATTCTCTATTTCTAAAACTTATAAAACCTTTATTTGAGGAGCTTTCGTTGTGCCTCATCATCATGAATTGGAAGTTCCAATTCCATGCATTTGTTCAACTACCTTTTGTGATATTTGAAACTCTTTCAAACTTTAAGTTCTATCTTTCTCCCACTAATTTATCTAGACTAAATCATTTACTTAGAAAATAGTGGTTTTAGAGGTAAAACACTTTTACTCTTAGAGATGATAGAATTATAAAATTCTTGGAGAAAATAAGGAAATTCTAGCATATGTGCTAAGAAAAATTAAGTGAAATGAAATAAGAAGAACCGATTTACTCTTCTTCTTTTTGGCCTTCTTTTTATTTTTCTTTAATTCTTAAGAATACTTCATAAAAGGTTTCCATCAGATCTTTACTCCATTTTATCCGATTATGGATGTGCACTTCATAAGTAGCACAATCCAAATTTTCACAAAATTTGGATTCTTAACATTCCGTATCTCATATGGCATATTTTGAATAAATACATTTATAGAACAAGATTTAGTGCATAGGAGGCAATTTTATCTAGGACAAACCCCAAAACTATTTTGGTAAACTTGCATGGAATATGTCATCTCATGAGATATAATTCTTTATCTAGATTACTCAACAATAATTGAGATAACTAAAAAAATTTATTTTACTTGAAAACCTCATTCTCCTTAAGTCAATTTTGAAACCCTTAGATTAAGTATTCTTCACATTGATCAAATCACGCTGTTCCAATACTTCACCATGGTTCAAGTATTCTTCATGTTGATCATATTTCGGTTTCCTAATACTTGACCAAATTATTTCTCTACTTCATACTTAAACCTTTTAACTTCTCAAAGTTTTGGATTTGTACCTTAAAGATACATATATCCATTTTGAGTTGTTAATGGTAAAAGTAATAAAGTATGAGAAATAATTGTACCTTAAAGATACATATATCCATTTTGAGTTGTTAATGGTAAAAGTAATAAAGCATGAGAAATAATCATATCTAGCATGAATTGTTAATCTTCCACATACATCATAATATATGAATCCTAACAATTCCTTAAATCTTGTCATAAAAGATCAAATTAGTCTTTTATTAGTAAATAAGATTCATATGTCTCAAATGATTCATAATCGATTGAGTCAAATCATCATATGATTTAAAAATATGTTTCTCATTCAAAAGACTAATTCACAAATGTTAAAGATGGTTTCAAATCATTTAACATTATATTGAGAAATGGACCTTTTTATTTTAGAAAATAATAACACTTATTAAGTTCTGAGATAAGTCCATTATTTAATCTCAATTATAATCTCAAAATGAAACTTTCATAAAGTTGCATTTTAAAATCATGATTTGAAAGTTTGTACCACAAGGCTAGTTCTTTAAAACCTCTTAAATTATCAACTCTTGATAATTAATTCTCCTTGTCACCTCTTGATAAGTAATTTCTTTTGGTCAATGCTTGACTAATAGTGCATGACAAAACTTTGATTGATCTATGTTAATCATGATCTCGAATTTTGACAATTACAAAACAATTGAAGAAATTAGTTTAACATTTTCCATTGAGATTATTGCAGCACAGGTCATTCATGTAAGGAATCTTGTTGAAGAATCTGTTGACTGTCGGACGCTTAATACTTTGTATTGGACGTCTGATAAATCTCGAAACATCTCTGTCGGACGCTCAACTTGATGTACCGGACGTCCGATAGATAGGGGATCTATCGGACACTTCTTTCAGACGCACAACAACCCCACCGAACGTTCGATAATATCCAAGAAGTTTTTTGACCTCTCTGGTCGCTGTCGGACGCAAAAGCATGCATCGGCCGTCCGATCATTCTCAAGAAGATTTTCTGAGCTCACTGGTCGCTGTCGGACGCAAAGCCTATCGGACGCAGGAATACTCATCGGCCGTTCGATAAACAACGAAACAGTCTATCGGACACTAGTATTGGACGCACAACATGGTGTCAGACGTTCGATAGCTCCAACGGCTAGTTGACTCTTTAACTTCTTCTATCCGTTGACCTCAATACCAAGGCACTTTTTTGTCTCCTATAAATACATGCCTTGTCTAAAATTCAAGACAACAGTTGTACACTTAGATTACAAGTTCTTAAGAGTGATTTTATCAAGAAAATACTCATTTGAGTAAGAATTGTTAGTCTTGAAGTGTGAGTTCATTAGCAAGCTTTTCAATTGTGAGTGAGTTGATTAAAAGTGTAGCTTTGTGAGGGTTTTCTGTAAGAGTGTAAAACTTCCTAACTTGACTAAGTGTAGCTTGGGGTAAGGAGGAAGTGATCCTTCCATTGTACACAAAGTTGATTGAATTCATCAAGTTGAAGTTGCTTATATTGAGGATCTTTTCTTCAAGCTCAAGTGGAGCTTTGAAGAAGTTTGGTTTGCTTTCTATCACTCTATTTTTCAGCTTACTTTCTGAACTCATTGGTTGAAATATCACCTATACTTCTTGACCTTGACTACTTATTTGCTTGTCAAATTAATTGAGCAAAATAAGTTACTATTAATCACAAAAAGGGGCACTATTTCATTAGTTCTTAATCAACCTAATTCACCCCCCTCTTAGGTTGTCTTTGGGCCTTACAATTGGTATCAGTGTTTGGTCTCTAGGATCAATCTTAACCGCTTAGAGTAAAGATGACAACCAACAATGCCATGTTTGTAGAAGGTCAATCAGTCACTAGGCCACCTATATTCAATGAATCAAATTATGGTAGTTGGAAAGAACGCATGATTATATTCTTGCAATCTATTGACGTTGATCTATGGTTTATTGTTAATGAAGGTCCTTATACTGCTACTATTTATGATCCTATTACTCATGCTCCTAGATTAAAAACAAGGAATGAGTTAACTCGTGAGGATAGGGCTATTCTCACATCAAATGCAAAAGCCATGAATGTTTTATATAGTGCACTAGATTCAAATGAATCCATTAGAGTGAAAGGATGTAAATCTGTCAAAGAAATTTGGGATAAGTTAAGGGAGATTCATGAAGGTAGTGAGGATGTGAGAGAACAAAAGAAATCCATTTTAGTCACAAAATACGAATCATTCAAAATGGAACCTCATGAAAACATTAACAAAATGTACTGTCGATTCAATGATCTTATTAAGGATTTGGAGGTGTTGGATAAAGAATACACCCTTGGTGAAATGAATAAAAAGATTTTGAACGCTCTACCTAAAGAATGAGAGAACAAAGTAACTGCTATTGAGGAAGCCAAAGACTTAAATTCTATGCTTATTGAGTCTCTTATTAATTCTCTAACATCTTATGAATTGAAGCTTAAAAGCAAGGTACAAGATGAAGAGAAGGCAAGAGTAAAAAGAAGCATTGCTCTAAAAACTGCTCAAGATGAGGATGACTCGGCCTCACTAGATGAAGAAGATGGTGATTGTGATGATAGTGATCTTGCACTCATCACCAAAAGCTTCAAAAGGATACTCAACAAAAGAAGATTCAAAAAGGGAGGACCTAGCAATCAAAATCACAATCAGCTCAGCACACGATACAAAGGAAGACAAGATTCCAACAAGAAGCAAGGAGACAAATGCTTCGAATGTGGGCAGCCTGGTCACAATGTTGTTGAATGTCCAACAAAGAAGAAGAAAGAAATAAAGAATGAAAGAAAACCAAGATTCAATAATTTCCAAATTACTTAATGAATACAACTCAGAAGGAGAAATCGAAGAAGAAGAGAAATCTGCTCAACTCGCCTTTATAGCTATTGGTGAAAATGAGGTAACTTCTTATAGTTCTCAATATGAAAGTGATGATGAAGATGATGATCTTGAGTTATTTGTTGAAAAATTGCATGAAAGCTTAAAAGGGTCTTATGCTAGAAATAAAGAACTAAAGCAGAAAATTACCTTTCTTTTGCAAGATAATGCAAATCTGCTTCAAGACAACAAAAAACTGAAATATGACAATGATTGCCTAATAAGAGCTGAAATCGAGTTACAACATGAACTCGATAGAAAAACATGTCTTTCTGAAATGTTTAAAGAAAAACAAAATGACTTGAAGAAAAGAATGGATAATTTAGACATGATCCTTCAAAACAAAAAACAAAATGTTTCTACAAGAAATGTATTGAAGCCTCACTTTAATGCCTATGAAAGGAAACTAACCTTTAGTACAAATGAATTCACAATCTATAGAAAAAGAGGAGTTAGGTTTATTAAACCAGTTCATGTGAATGATTCTACCATTATGTGTAATTTTTGCTGTCAAGTAGGTCATTTGAAACATGAATGCTATGTAAAAAGGAATATGAAAAGAGGAATGAAATGTATGTGGTTAGTCAAACATGATTCTAACCATCAAGGACCCAAAAGTTAAAGGGTACCAAATTCTTCTATCTCTTGTGTAGGTGAAGATTGACAAAGTCATAAAAGAATCAAAATGGTTCATTGATAGCGGATGCTCAAGGCACATGACCGGTGATCCTTCACAATTCATCAAGTTCAAATCAAAATCAAGTGGAAAAGTGACTTTTGGAGATGACATGAAAGCTAAAACAATTGGAGTAGGTGACGTTGGTAAGAATGGTGAAACATTTGTATATAATATTCTCTTAGTGGATAATTTAAGCTATAATTTGCTAAGTGTTAGTCAATTATGTGATAAAGATTTATTTGTCTTATTAAAAAAGCATGAATGTTTGGTTCTTGACTCAAAATTCATATCATTTTCAAGGGAAAAAGATTCAATGATATCTATGTTGTAATTCTTGAGAAAATTGATTCTTCTAGCTTTAAATGCCTTAAAATTTCAAATAAGGACCCTTGGTTGTGGCATAGAAGACTTTGTCATTTTAACATGGATGTGATAAATGAAATTTCCAAAAAGGAATTTGTTAGAGACTTGCCTAAGATTAAGTTTGAAAAGGATAAAATTTGTGATGCATGTCAATTTGGTAAACAAACTAAAACATCTTTTAAACCTAAAAGAAACATTTCTACATCTAAGCCATTGGAGCTTTTACATCTTGATTTATTTGGTCCTACACCTATTGCTAGCCTATGTGGTAAAAGATTTTGTTTTGTAATTGTTGATGATTATTCTAGATATACATGGACTATTTTTCTTGCTTACAAAGATGATGCTTTCAAAAGTTTTGTCTCTCTTTTTGCAAAAGTGCAAAATTTACTTGGTTTATATATTATTAAAGTTAGAAGTGATAATGGTGCGGAATTTAAATATTGTGGATTTCCGGAATTTTGTGATCACAATGGGATAACTCATGAATTTTCTATTGTAAAAACCCCTCAACAAAATGGTGTTGTTGAAAGGAAAAATAGAACACTTGTGGAAGCTGCAAGAACCATGTTAAGTGAAAATGATTTACCAAAATATTTTTGGACGGAAGCCGTAAATACGGCTTGTTATGTAATGAATAGAGTTTTATTAAGACCAATTTTGAACAAAATTTCTTATGAATTGATGTTTGATAAAAAGCCAATTGTTGGTTATTTTAAAGTTTTTGGATGCAAATGTTTTATTTTAAATATTAAGGAACACCTTGGAAAATTTGATAAGAAAACCGATGAAGGTATTTTCTTGGGATATTGTGAAAATAAAAGAGGATATAGAGTTTATAATAGAAGAACTCTTGTGATTGAAGAAGCAATACATGTTACATTTGATGAATCTAATTGCAATTCTCCCAATAGTACTTGTGTAGAAGATGATGTAGGTATTCAAAAGGATCTTGAAAAGCTTACACTTCAAGAAGAAAACAATTGTGAAGTGGAAGAAAATTCAAAGGAAAATGGTTCTCAAGGAAACCGGATGCTAGATGAAGAAGATAGGGATGATGATGCACCAAAGGATCTTCCAAAAGTTTGGAAATTCATTCAAAATCATCCCAAGGACTTGATTATTGGTGATCCATCCGAAAGGGTAAGAACTCGTTCCTCATCAAAACCACTACTTGACAATTTTGCATTTGTCTCTCAGATTGAGCCTGAAAACATTAATGATGCTTTGAAAGATGATTATTGGATAGTAGCTATGCAAGAGGAATTAAATCAATTTAAAAGGAATAATGTTTGGACTTTAGTTTAAAAATCTCAAAATTATCCTATCGTTGGCACAAAATGGGTGTTTAGAAATAAACTAAATGACAAAGGTGAAATAGTGAGAAGTAAGGCTAGATTGGTAGTTAAGGGGTATGCTCAAGAAGAGGGTATAGATTTTGATGAAACTTTTGCTCCTGTAACTAGATTAGAATCTCTAAGAATGTTTCTTGCATTTGCTTGTTTCAAAGGCTTTAAATTGTATCAAATGGATGTTAAAAGTGCTTTTCTAAATGGCTTTATTGATCAAGAGGTTTATGTAAATCAACCTCCCGGTTTTGAGAATGATAAATTTCCTAACCATGTGTTTAAGCTATCAAAAGCCTTATATGGTCTAAAACAAGCACCTAGAGCTTGGTATGAACGTTTAAGTGGTTTCTTGATTGAAAATGGTTTCAAAAGTGGCATTGTAGACACTATTCTTTTTACAAAACAAAAATCAAATGATCTCCTTATTGTGCAAATTTATGTTGATGATATTATATTTGGTGCTACTAATGAGCGTTTGTGCAAGGATTTTTCCACTATCATGCAAAATGAGTTTGAGATAAGTTTGATGGGAGAATTGAACTTCTTCCTCGGACTCCAAATTCTTCAAACACGTGAAGGAATCTTCATCAATCAAATTAAGTACACTAAAGAGCTTCTCAAGAGGTTCGACATGGAAGATTCAAAGCAAGTGGGAACACCAATGTGTACGTCCACCAAGCTTGAAAAGGATGAAGAAGGATCTAATGTAGATGAGAAAAAGTATAGAGGTATGGTCGGAAGCCTTCTTTATTTAACCGCAAGTATATCGGATATTATGTTTGCTGTATGCTTATGTGCTCATTTTCAATCTTGCCCAAAAGAATCTCATTTGAATGCAGTTAAGAGAATTTTTCGTTATTTAAAATGAACTATGAATTTTGGCCTTTGGTATCCTAAATGTCATGAATTTGCCTTGTGTGGATATACGGATGCTGATTTTGGTGGTTGTAGGATTGATAGAAAAAGTACTAGTGTGACAGCCCCACCTTCCCCTAAGGCGAACCAAAGGGGTCGGCGGGCAGCCTGCCTAACTCTCGCCAAGACTCAAGCATTCAAAATTTTAAAACGATAGCTAACAAAGCCAACTCACAACCCAGAAAAGGAAATAACTGTACTAAAATAACATTAAATCCTAATATGCAAAATGTGAAGGCTAACAAGCCCAAAAGATCAAGTCCAAATATATTACACAACCAAGAGTGGGAATATACAGATCAAAAGGAATTACAGTTCTCAATTCTAAACACGGAGAAAGGGGAAGAGTGAACTAAACCTAGCTAAGGTCGCTAAACCTAGGGGTTCTCGTCACCTGTTAAGGAAAACAAATTGGGGTGAGCTAACGCTCAGTGAAGCCAAGAGAAACATGCACAGGCAAATCAAAGCAGATAAATAAATAAATAAAATAGCAAAGGAGTAAAATAGTTAATTTAGCATTAAATCATTTAAACAGTACAAATTGAAGGATACAGTTGTCGGCTCCACATTTCCACAATCTCTGTAGTTACTTTCTCCGCTTCACAAGTATCAATTCAAGTCATATGTTGACACTCTCCAACCACTCATTCCCGGTCCATATTCACCACTTTTTATCCCTCTCCCCTTCTTACACCCCACCGGGACCGAACTCCTAAATTTGAACGGTGATTGGCAACCCACTATAGGTATGCCAAATTCGGACTCATTCCAAGGCGTACTTTAAACAAAATACCATGGTTCACCATCCCTTGCCCTAGCCTGTTTGGGACAAGGTGAAGGGATCCCGATGGTTTGGGCGTCCCCATAGTTATAAACAATTCAAACAGTTCAAGCAGTCAATCAATTAACATTTTAAACAGTAGAACTCATTTAGGGGCAAATTCCAATAAGGTGAGCGCGATAAAGTACACGCTCACCAGATCACACAAGCATGCTTTTCAAATTATTTACATCATTTAAAGTAATTAAACATGCACTTGAACACTCACCAACAAATTAGGTCTCGGAGTTCTAGTTTGGATCACTTTGTAACTCAGCACCACCTCCTAAAATATTTAAAAAGTAATGAAAATAAGTTTCTAGTTTATCCACCAAATCTCATTCAAGAAAATCAAGTTTAATATCTTCCTACTTGAGCAGAAATCTTTAAAGAATTGTAACTTGAGCTACATAAGTCCAAATTTCACAAGTTTGGTACCGTTGGAAACCTCATTTAAATTTCAAAAACTTTGTAGAAGGCACTTAGTTAAAATTCTGGACAGAAACTGCCCAGATTTTTGATTAACAAACTGCTACAGTACTGAAACAGAACATTACAGGTTGGTTTTTCAGCCAACTTTGTAAATTCACAAAAAATTGTAGAAAATGAATTGGCCTTTGAAATTTACACAGTTTAAATTCCTATGTAAGAAGTTTCAAAAGCCACCAACGGCACTCAATTTTGACACTTGAACAAGAAATTATAGCAGTTCAAACAGTGTGGGTTCGAAATTCTAAAATTTCTGTTTTCCAAATTTACAGGGCAAAATTCTAGGCCCTGTTTGAATGATGGTTTCTTGTCCAAAAGTTACCAAATTTTATATACCAAAACTAACATATAAAGGCTAGGTTCAAACCAAATTTCAGCCATAAATTCAAACAAATGAATGTCAAACCGAAATGAATTCAAACAGTGCTCAAAGCTGGGAAAATTTTCCAGATTAAAGAGGCAGTTTTGAAATATCATTTGAGCAACGAAATGGTACTGGAAAAATGCCAAATTTTGCAGACATACACCTTCGTATATGAACTACATTTTTACCAAAATTTAGCTAAAAACTCGCATGGGAAGATAGTGATTAATGCGACCAAAACAGGGCAGCAGCAACAGTGAAAATTTTCCAGATTTTGATTCCTTCTTTCCATGCGATTTTTACCACACCAAATGGAATGGTTTTTGCAAATAAATTTACACACATACAGACCAACATTTCAATTCTCAAAATAGCCAAGAAACTCACGAAAATATGTAGCTAAAACAGGGCATAAAAATCAGAAAATAAACCGGCAACATAACCCCTCTTCACTCTCGGTTTTGCCTTTTTCCTTTTCTTCCTAGTTTTCTAACTCCTAAACTCATCACAATCACTCCATCACATATGTATATATCATAGCAACCAACCATCAATAATTGTGGGAATTCATAGAGCCCACTCAACAACCCAAATTCAACACAAAGACAAACAAGAAGCTACAAGCTTCAAAACTAAACAATGGAAGCTAAACAAGAAGCCCACTAAATTAAGGTTTGTTGAAGCCATTGTACCTCAAGTAACTCAAGGAAAATTCAAGCTTGTGGTGTGATCAAACCCCCTCTCCTATCAAACTCCTAGTCGGCTCTCCTACTATTTCTTGTTGATCTTCAAGCTCCAAGTGAACAAGGGTGGAAGATGTCTCAAACTTTCTTGGTGGATTTGATGGAGGATGGAGTTGATTTTGAAGAAAAAATGAAAGGGAGAGATGGGGAAGGGAGTTCGGCTGATGAGAGGAAGAAAAAGAGGGTTTTTGGTTGTTTGGTAAAGTGGGAAAAAGTGAAAGGAAGAAGAAACATAAAGCCTTGTTTTATGGTGCCCCAAAAGTCAACTTTAATTTGTAGACAAAATGCTCCAATTGGAGTTTAATTCCAAGCACTTACTTCTAATTCCTCAATTAGCTTTTCTTAATCCACTAATGATCATTCTTATTCTCCAAACTTACATCACTCTCAGTCCAAATATTTGCCTCGAAAAATGTGTCTTTTCTCATTTTTCATAATTGAGTGACAGAAAAATCAAATTGATGGTTAAACATAGTTTTTAGAATAAAATGAGGTAATGTATAGTACAGTTGTAATTAAAATAATTTAAGTCAATTACTCAGAGAAAATAAATAATTAATTAAATAAATAGGTCTGATAAAAATAAAATTTTCAGGTCCTCACAACTAGTGGTTCATGTCATTTTCTTGGAAATTGTTTAGTCTCTTGGTTTAGTAAGAAACAAAATGCCATTTCTTTGTCAACAACTGAAGCGAAATATGTTGCCGCTAGTGCATGTTGTGCTCAATTACTATGGATGAAGCACACCTTGAATGACTTTGGTTTAACATATGATAATTTGCCTATATTCTGTGATAACACTAGTGTTATAAATTTGACAAAAAATCCCATTGAACACTCTAGGACAAAACACGTAGACATTAAACATCATTTCATTCGTGATCTTGTTCAAAAAGGTGAAATTTGTGTGAATTATGTTTGTTCAAAAGACCAAATTGTTGACATTTTCACAAAAGCCCTGTCCTTAGATCAATTTACTTATCTTCGTTCGAAATTGGGTATTTTAGAAAAGGACTCTTAAGTATTTCTGGTCGAATCCTATCAGACGTCCGACCCTGATGAACGGACGTCCGACAGTGTTCTTGGTCATTTTCCAGAAAATGCTATCGGACGGATGTGTCGGACACTTCATGACGTTCGGACGTCCGACACACGAAAAGTCGCACCTTATCAGGTCATATCACCTCATTTTCATCTGTCAAACCACATTAATTCGGACGCACCTTCCCCAACCAACAGCATTCAAAATTCCAATTTTCCAGCAAAACTTACATCAATTCTCAAAATTGAAAACCCATATTTTCTCTCTAACCCATTACGGACCAAGAATCACTCATTTTCTTTCTTATAAATCACACATCTCTCCACCCCCAAATCATAACCGAAACCCTAAAACTTCATTTCTCCTCTTTTTGGACCTCTAAATCGATACATTTTCATCAAAATTGCTAGTTTAACACTCTGCATCTCCCCTAGACTCTTCATCTTTGCTCAAAACACACACACATTACACTAAGGTGCGAACTCGTGGAGGCTCGGTGAGGACTCGAAAATTTATTTTATTAGTCTTATTTATTTAATTATTTATTTATTTTCACTGAATAATTGATTTAGATCATTTTAATTGCAATTACACCATACATTACTTCCTTTTATTTTAAAACCTTGTTTAATCATCAATTTAATTCATAAAATTTCAAAATTCCATATTTTCATAAAAAAATTACTTCATTAAATTAGTTTGAATTATTTGAATGTCATTTATCAACTGTAACGGTACAAAAAGTTTTAAAATACATTTTGTGCATTTAAACTATGTTTTCGATTTAAACTGTTTGAATGTTTAACTTTCGCACTCGGGTCTAGGATCGACTATTCGACGTAAGTTTCGAATATTAGAATGTGTATTCGGGATATATAAATGAGAGAAACCGGGATTGTAGTGTCGTGTCGTGTGAATTGATCCGATACGACAAAAGTGATTTTACGTCAAATTACTCATTTTCCCCTCATTTCACCCATATCACACAAAAGACCCAAAAGTCAAAGAAACCACCACCACTCATTTCTTTCTTCCTTCCATCTCTTGGCCGGTTCCTTCTTCTTCATTTCTTTCCCAATTTCCCTCCAAAACAACCACCCCTCTCTCTTCATTTTCCCCTCCATTTCCTCTCCAATAATCAACACAAAACCACCAACATAAAGCCACCATTGAAGCCATCAATAGTTTGGGAATTTGGTTGAAACTCTTGGAGATGCATTCGGTCCAGCTAGGAGGGAAGGATATCCGGTTTTGAGCTTGGAAGTTGAGGGTTTTGTGAGCTTGATCATCCACCATAAACCAAGCTTCTTGTTGGAAGAGAGGTAGTAATGCTCAACACCATCAACTTTGCTCATTGTTTCATTCTTTAGTTAGGAAAACTTATGATTCTTTGTAATAGATTTTATTGTTGAATTTGGTTGAATGTGGGCTCTATGAAATCCCACCATATATGAATTGGGGCTGTTGATGATGTAATGTGTATGTGTGAGGTGTTTTTGTGGTGTTTTGTTGTCAAAATGAAAGAGGGAAAAGAAGAGGAGAAAACCGAGAGGATAGAAAATGCTTGCTACCCTATTTTTGGTTGCCTTGATCGCAGCTTTCCCATGTGAAGTTTTGTATGAAATTTGGTGAAAATGTATTTTACATTCTGAGGTTTATGTCTGCAAAATTTGGTATTTTTCCAGTACCATTTCGTCATTCAAATAATGTCCTAAAGTTGTACTTCAAATCTGGAAAAAAAAATGCAGGTGACAGGACAGCTTTTGGCCCATGTTCAAATGACTATATTTTCTTATTGCATTTGAAACTAGAATACAAGTTCTTTTAGCAGTATAAATTTCAAGGGCTAGTTCAATTTCTGTGAATTTTGGAGAATTTTCAAAATGAACTGAAAATCAAAACTGATAGGCTTCGGTTTCACTGTGACAGCAGTTTTAAGCTGGATTTTGATTGATTTTCGATTTAAATATGGTATAAGTGCCTTCTTGAGAGTTTTAGTTCATCAAATATATTTTCCAACGGTATAAGATTCATAATTTTTGGACGTATAAAACTCAAGTTATGATTTTCCAAAGAACACTACTCAAACTGAAATTTCTTCCAAGAAAGTTTAAAATCTAGAATTTGAATGTTCAAAATTACTACTTGTCTTTTGGGGTTATTTTGCCCTATTTGGACACCATTATTTTGTGGTTATTCATTTCTAAGATGATGGTCTAAATGATGAGCTTTAAGTTGTTAATTTTCCCTACAAAAACCCCTCAAAAGTTATAGTAAGAATGGCAAGAGAAAATTCTGCTTTGGAAGCTTTAATGTTGGCTGAGAATCTTGCTATGCTTCCTCTATTTTGCGGCTGTGTTTTTACAAGCTTGAAGACCGAAGGTGATGTGTAAATGGTGAGGATTAAGCTGGTAATTTGTCCCCCACAAACCCCTTCAAAAGTTGTGTAAAAATTGGTGACCTGCTGAAAGCCAAAATTTGGAATGTAGGAGGACATGCTGTCTGAACTCTTGAATTGTCTTAGTGCTAAGTTTTGATCCAAACTTATGGCATTTTTTTTTATCATTATTAGGCCTAGGAAGATTAATACCAGCTTGGTTTCAAGAATTGGGGCATTTGGTAGTGATTTGAATATCTTAGAAGCTTATGGATGAAGAGGACAAAACTTCACAGATTGGGTTTAAACTTGCTGAGGGCACTTTGGGAGTTAAGAAAACTATCTTCTCGTGAGAGTTTTTGGTTGAATTTTAGTATGAACTTAGACTATATATATTAGAGTTAGTGTACCAAATTTAGTGATTTTGGAGTAAGAATTTGTCACTCAAATGGTGCTCTAAAAATGGCCCTGCAAATCTGGAATTCCAGAAATCTCAGAAATGCCAACCTGTTTTGTTTGGGCAACTATATTTTCTTACTCAAGAGTCAGAATCAAGTGCCGTTGGTGGCGTTTGAAACTAGGGTCATAGGGATTTGGACTGTGTAAATTTTAAGGGCTGATTCATTTCCTACGAATTTTGGCAAATTTCTAAAGTAGATAGAAAAACCAACCTGGGCTGTCCTGTATTTCATTGTAGCAGTTATTTTTACACGAATTTCTGGACTGTTTTGGTTTACAATCTCACTGAAGTGTCTTCTTCAAAGTTTTAGCCCTTTTAATAAGGTTTCCAACGGTATCAACTATGTAAATTTTGGACTTATATAACTCAAGTTACAATTTTTCAAAGAATTCTGCCCATAAACCCAAAAGTTTCTTCATATTGCAATAAACCTGAAAGTGACTTGAAAATTTTGCTTGGCCTTGATTGTTCACTTAAATGATTGTGATCATACATGTCTTAGATATTTACAAGGACTCTGAGGAGCTCGTTTAACTACTTGACTTTCTCTCTCACTCGACCATTGGTGAGTGTCAAGTGCATGTTAAGTGTTTAAATAAAATGTTTCTCGTACTTAGTAGTTAATGAGGCTAGGGTGTACCTTATCGCCCTTGTTCTCTATCTCATGTGATTGTTTGCTTGATAAGTGATAAGTGTTATATATGAATGCAAATGAAAGTGTTTCTCGTGAGCATTGAGCGGCAGAGTGTATCACGCCCTTTTAGGGTGGAAGGTACTGCTCATCCCGTCTCAATGCTATGACCGAGTATGTCGATTGTAGCTTTGTCTCATCGACCATAGTGAGGGCGCTTAACCATTGGCTAGCCTTGTTCGATGGCAAGGGCTTGGTCGAGAAGTTTGGTAAACCATGGGAAGTGTTATAGCTTGATCCAGAATTGGGGTCTTGCTAGGTATACTTGTTGAGTATTGCCATTTAAGTGCATGTTTGGTTACGGATCCGAGAGGGTGTCATGGTGGTTGGAGGAAGTAAGTGGAGTACTACGGACATGGTTACTTGGGTTGACGGAGAGTCAACTAAAAGTGGATCGATCGGCCAAGACGTGGATTAGCTCCTGAGAGCTCCAGTATCCTTTTATTGTGTTTAAATTTCCTATTTGCTAAATGTTTTGAAATTACTTGTTATTCAAGTTTCTTGATTCATTCCGTGTTCTTTGCTCGCATACTTGCATGTTTCTTTTTCCTTGGCCTCACTGAGCGTTAGCTCACCCCAGTTTGTTTTCCTTAATAGGTCTTGAAGTGGGGATCGTAGATCGAGAATTTAGTTACTTTCGTAGGATTTTCATACTTTTGTATAGGCTTAATATTAATTTGTAAACTTAATTGTTTATTGTACCTGAAATTGATATTATCGGAATTTTTAATAGAAATTATTGATGATTTACTCTTGTAAGTTAATTATTATTTATTGTTGGACCTCAATTAAGGTTTTAAGAATGAATGCTTGTATTATTATTTTAGAGATCTTAAATTGTAATTATTTTAGGTCTGTAATATAATTGAGGATTTGTAGTGAGTCTTGGCGAGAGATGGGCAGACAGTCCGCTAAACCCTTTGGTTCGCCTTAGGGGGAGGTGGAGCCGTCACAGGCTCCTCAGGTACCAGACGTAAACGCACTTTGAGAGATGAAGATGCTCCTGCTCCAAAGGCCAAACGAACTTCATCAAGGATCAGACGAGGTTCTGCTACTACTCAGACACCCCGTACCACTCAATCAGACCCTCAGGTTATCACAGAACCCACTCCCTTGCCTAAGTTCATTGATAATGAAGCTGAGTCTAGATATGCTTTATTTTCTCAAAAAAGCTTCATTATTCAAAAGTCTATTGATCCCTCTGAATTTAGGAAAATTGATCTTGGGTCAGTCCTTAAGCTGTTTGAATTTCAGAAATGGTCTCATATCATTACTATGCCAAACATCTACTATCCAGACATGTTGTACCAGTTCTTTGCTAATCTTAGGAAAGAAAACTCTCGTGATGAACTGAAATCTCGTGTCAATGGTGTTGATTTTGTGTTTGACTCTAATGTAGTTAATGAAATTCTGAAAACAACCATCGAATTTGGCTGCAAAAGCAAGATTGCCAATTTCTTTTCTTATGAGGAAAATCCAACTAGCTTGAACCATTTCAATGCTGAAAAATTGATGACATATTTTCAATCCCCTTTTCAAACCCCTGTGGATGCTAAGTTGGAGGATTTAAATCCGAAAAATCTTATCATTTTCTCCATCATATCCAACTTGCTTGTGCCTACTGATGGTCATCGTACGAATGCCAATAAGATGGAACTAGACTTGTTTTACTATTTTATTGAAAAAATCAGGATTGATTTTGGTTTTGTCATGTGCAAGTTTTTAATGAAACTTTCCTCTGACACAAGACGAAAATTGCCTTATGGAAAGTTTTTAACTCCCATTTTTGAGCATTTCAAAGTTCCCATCAGTGGTGTATGTCCAAAGGATACAGCCACATCTATTTTTTCCAAATTATATTTGGAAAGGAAAAACTTGAAGTTTTTTGATGGTGCTTGGTGCACTAAAGAAGCTGCATCAGAATCACGTTCCCAGAAGACACATGACACTCCTATCTCTCTTAGTATCACCAAGACCCTTCGATTCACTCCTGGTCCATCCATTCATCCTAGGAAGTCCGTGTCAAAAATCTCTCCTCAATCTGAAGTCATTGAACTGCTCACTAAACTCAAAAGTCATGTTCTTCTTCTTGACCATGGTCTTATGCTAACTATGACTTCCGAACAAAAATCTGATTTTTTGGACAAAAGGAATCTGTTGTTTCCTCCTCCCATGGATGAAAGTGCATCTCAAGCAAAGGAACCTCGACCTGACTCAACATTGGCAATCCAAGACTTGACTGAAACCCCAACACCCCAGCGTGATCCCTCAACGTCTGACAAGGGAAAAGAACCAATCACTGTGGAAGAGGAAGAGGAAGATGGTGAAGAGACTGAAGAAGAAGATAACTCAAATTATCAGCTGATCCGAAGACGACCTGGAACAAGATCCACGTTCACACTTTAGGCACTTTAAGAAGCACTTTCACTTCACAATTAGCTTGCATAAGTTCTTTTTGTTCCTTTTTGCTACTGATGGAAGTGTATTGATGTGAGGACCCGTACCGACTTTTATTTTGTTTAAGTTTATTATAGGTGTTTATATGCTTGTTTTACTTTTAAGAGTGTTTTGTTTTAATAATCCTGTTTTACTCGTTTTAAAACCCTAACTTGAAACGTAAAACTCTAATTTGTTTCGAAAAACCCTAATTTTGATAAAACCCTAATTTGAATATGGAAAACCCCAATTTGATTTCTTAAAACCCTAGTTTTGAAAGTGAGTCTAAGTTTTATGTTTAATTACGAGTTTGTTAACTCTTTGATTTTATGTGTATCAGTGCATGATTAAGAGGGGGAATTACAATTCCTAGGTGATTAGTAGCCCAAGTAGGGGTAATTGAGTTTGGATGGGCTAGGTTAAATTAAGCCCTTATGGACTAATTTGATAGGAAAAGAAGTTATGAGGGAAAGAGTGGAAAAAGACCTAAGTTGCTGGGTTTTGGGCATGACATTTTGACAATTTGACCAAGGCTTAAGATATTTATGGAGAGTTGTCTTGAAGCTCTTTCTAGAGCAATACAATCCAAACAAGGGAGGAAAATAGGGAAAAACCGAGAGAAGGAAGAGAGGAAAAGAGAGGAAAAAAAAAAGAAAACTTTGGGAAATTTTGCCAATCCAACCTTTCTTTGGAAGTTGGAAGCTCTTGATTGTGAAAGCTCAACCTTGATTGGAAGCACTTGATTGAGGTATTTTACCTTTTTGCAAATTGGGTGATTGCTGAAATTTCTTTAAATTGATTAAGTTAATGAAAATGATGGATGTTACTCATGTTTTAGCTTCTTGAGGATCAACGTTAGTGGAGGAGATGATTCCATGGTTTAGTTTTCTTGTTTAGCTTGATTTGAAGCTTGGCCAAGAACTAGGGTTAGGGTTTCCTTAGGTGAGATTCATGTTGTAGTTCATGGTTGTGGTTGGTAATGATAAAGCATTGTTGGTTAAATTGTTGTGTGGGCTCTTGAATTCCCACTAGCTTCGTTGTTTAAATGGTTACGTGGGCTCTTGGAATTCCCACTTGGTGTGTGTAGTGTGTGTATGTGCGTGCTGGTCTGGTGGTGTGTGAGGGGCTGTTTTGCGTGTTTGTAATCGCAGGCGAGTCGAGGGAGGTTGCATGAATGCATTTCGAGTGCATGAAATTCGTTTGGGGCATTGGACGGAAAAACAGGATTTTGTCGGCAGTGACTTTGGCGTCATTTTTGGTGTTGTTCCTTTGTGATTTAGCTTTTGGCCAAAACACGAAAGTTATAGCCCTTTATTCTAGCTTTCCAACGCATTTGGAATTTCCTGATTTCGATTTGTGAGCGCTGAGTTATGCCCGTTTGAAGTTGGCCTGTCGAACATTCTGACGGTGAAACTTCTGAGACTGTTTTCTGCGTTTTTGACCTAGATAGAGTAAATATGGGTTGAAGTTGTCTTCACGAAAGTTGTAGGTTGTTCTCTTAGCTTCGAAACGGTACCTCGTACGCTCAAATCCGACACTTGTAGCCTGAGATATGGGCAATGGCGTACAAGGTGTCAAAACTATTTTTTTCACCTTCCACTGTGTGTTTTCCGTTTTCGAGTTGTCATCGTCCGTTTTCCGTCTAACGCCCACGTATGTGCTTCTTTTGCTATTTTAAGTGTTTATAAGCATTTATGAGAGCTTAGTTCATGGGCATATGCATGTCGCGTCGGTTCACCTTTGAAATAGTTTTCTTCCAATCTTATAACAAGATTGCTTTAAATAGAAACCAAAAGAGTTGATGGTTTGATTTGCATGTTCAAGTGAGTCACAGGGGCGTTGGCGTGTTTGACCCATTATCTTGCTTGCAGCTCAACTAGCGGTGAGTGTTCAAGTGCATGTTGTTTTCATACTTGGATGTCGATTTGATGAATTTCGTTGAAAAGCATGCTTGTTTGACTTGGTGCGTGTACTTCGCTCACCCTTGTTTGAACTTACTTGAATTGAAATTGTGAAATGCTTGTACGTGTGCTTGTTCTTGACATGTTAAAACCAAACGGTTGTATGTACCACACTCAAGAGAGTGGGAGGTACTCTCTCCCGTTTGGGTCGGTTGTTGATTAAGTCGATTGGGCGTAGTCGTCGACTCATTTACCAAGCGGTAGTATGTACCGCTCTATAGAAGCGGAGATGCCGCTCATCCGACTTGGTTTAATGATATTATTATTTTGTGGCGGGCGTACGGGGGTGTAAGTAGGCGGGTGAGAGTAAAGTGAATGTTTGATTACGTGAGGTAGTGGTTGTGAGTGTCAGCGTTTCCACTAAAGTCGGACGAAGACCAATGATGGAAGCTGACAAGTTGTATCCTTTTCTAATGATATTTTATACTGTATGTATTTTCGCTTTATTTTTTTCTTACGTTAATGTGTGTTATTGTTTTACCACTGCTTGTGCATGAATTCTTGGCCTCACCGAGCTTTGCTCACCCATGCTTTGTTTTCCTTAACAGGTCGGAAGGGGTGCCAAATCGAGGACTCTAGTTTTGTGGATTTTCTTTTCCACTTTTGTATAAGTTGGAAGATAATGGATGCCTTAGATGGTTTGTAGTATTTTTGAGTTGTTCAGGCGTAACCTTGATGTGTTTTGGAGTAAATTTATAAGAATTTGTCAGTTTCTTTTACTATAGTTTTATGATTTTCGTTTGAGTCTGGCGAGCAAGGCGGTGATCCATGACCTGGTTAGCTTTGGGGAAAGAATGGGGCTGTCACAGTTGGTATCGAGCCTAGGTTTGAGATCTGTTTAGAACCTATTAGGAAATTTATTTTGAGTAATGAGTGTTTAAGATTCTAGCAGGTGGGTTTATGGTTGTTTTGTAGGTATGGAGGGAGGTAATGGTGGGCCCGGAGCCAAATGGGAGCTAGTGGTCATGGTGAGGAGCTAATGAGGCTAATGGTCATGTAACTTTGTTAGAGCGGTCGGTCAGTGCTGGAGGAGGAGCCTCTTATTGATATACACCAAGGAGATCTCCCGATGTCCACAGGGAGACATTTTCTTACTAGCAAGTTAGTGTTGTCTATCGACAATGGCGCAACTATTGAATGAAAGCAGGCGATGAAAATGAGGGTTTGCGGATTTGAAGAGCCGAGGGAATTAGGATTATGGAGCTGGAGGATGAGAGTGTTCTGCTGGCGGGCTCGAGCAGCCCGCTCAAGGCGAGGTCAGAGCTCGAACTTCGGTTGACTAGGAGTGATCAACGAGGTGTGACTGCTAGGATCTGAGTGATTACTGTGGAAGAGGTGGAGGAAGCTGGAGTGGAGGAAGTGGCAGTTAGGGATGAGGGTTCGGCACACGAGAACCCTTCTGGAGGGGAGCCGGTTGAGGGACCCCTCCGAAGAGGAGCCGATGGAGGAAGAGTCGAGATCCCTCGAAGAGGAACCAATGGAGGAGGAATAGGCGAGGAGAGCTGGAGACTAGTGGCTTCTGAGGAAACTAGACTAGGAGGGTGATGTTGTGACTTTTGTTTTGACTAAGGATTAGTTGGGGTGAGGCTCATGAAACTGTGGCTTTAGTGTATAACTAGTCCTCTTTGTGGGAAGCGTGTGTGCTGTTTTTGAGCAATGTCTGTGGCGTGCTAGATTGACATGTGTGGGCTATTTTTGAACATGCCCCATGACTTACTAACTACTTGTAAATTTTGATATGTGAATATATGTTCATTATTGTTATTTTCTAATGTTTCAATGTTGATCATTAGTTAAAATTTCATTTTTCCCTTGAATAATGACTTTCATGTTGCTTTTAGACATTGTTAAGACCATGGAAAGCAAAGCGAGGTCGAGGTCGAGGCCGGAGCGAGCGAGCCTCAACCCTCGAGGAGAGTGCAGGTCTTGGTAGGGACGGAAGGGGATCTGGCGGTGAAAATGTAGATCAGATAAGCTACGGCTATCAATAAGATGCGGATATTCTTGGCGTCGGCCAACAATGGTCTTGGACAGCAAAATCAACCTCTAGGTCTGAACATGGAGAAGATAGAGCCACAGGCGTTTCCTTAAGTTCACGCCGCCCTAAGTTTCTAGGAGGAGGCGGACTCAGATGTGAGGAAACTGGTTGAGAGAATGGTCGACATCTTTGCCGTCTTGAACTATCTTTGAGGAGAGAGCAGTGATGTTTACACCTTCAATTCGAGGGTCCAGCTAGGTCATGGTGGAATGTTATTAGGGCTAAATGGGAGAGAAACAGACCCCATGGATTTGGGCGAATTTTAAAGGGTGATGTAAAGTTTTGCCTCCTATGATCAGGAGAAAAAGAGGATGATTTTATTAGGAGGCGGGGGGACAATGAGTGTAGCTGATTCTGAGACTGGGTTCACTGAAACTCTCAAGTTTGCACGGAGTTGGTGGCCACGGATCCTTGAAGGATTGACGATTGGGTGCAAGGGCTTAATGTTGAAATCAGGAGGCTCTAGCCGTGACCAAATTAATACTTTGCGAGGCCTTAGAAAAGGCCCAAGGGTGGAAAGTGCTAGGCTTCAAGTGAAAGCTTTCCGCCAAGAAAAAAATGCCGGCGGGAGTGGTGTGGGAGCTTGTGGATAAAGCGCCCCTAAAGTTGGGAGAGGTGTAGGAGGAGAATGCAGCTTGGCGGGGAGGCGTCTAGGGGGTTTATGACAGAGGAGCTACCGGTGGTGGAGACTGGACCACAACCCAAGGAGGTTCCGTGTCTACTCCTCGAGGTAGGGTGTGGATTGTGGAAAACCAAACCACACCACGCGATTGTTGGAGGAAAGCGGAAAAATGTCTAAGCTGTGGGAGATGCGAGCATCGGTTGCCAAGCTGTCCAACACTTCGTCGAGGCGGTGGTAGCTCACAATCATCTGTTTAGTCAACCTCTAAACAGTCCAGCGTAGGGGATAATCGCCCGAAGATACCCGCTAGAGTGTATGCTATGGACCAATGTGAGGTTCACGATCCCTCTGAGAGGTTGTTGAAGGTGCGATTCCCATATTTCACCGTCTAAAAGTTTTAAGTTGATCCGGGGCAACCCATTCCTTTGTGAATCCTACTTTCATGGAAGGTGTAGATGTTAAATCTGAAAAACTTCCATATGATCTAGAGGTTAGTACGCCTCTGGAAACCAAGATTATTATCTAGCTTCGGTTTATAGGAGTTGTGATATTTGGATTGGTGAGCGAAAATTGCTAGTGGACTTGATGAGTCACGAAAATTGGGACTATGATGTTATCACGGGTATGGATTGGTTAGCCGTTATCATGCTAACTTCGATTGTAAGGCGAAGATGGTAGAATTACATGTACCGGAGAGCCAACTTTAAAATTAAATGTAAGGGGTAGTTTAGCGTCATCGACTCTTATTTGAGGAATCGAGCTAGGAAATTGTTGAATAAGGGGCGAAAGGGTTCTTAGCCTTCGATCAATACACAGGGATAAGGTAAAAGTGGAAGATGTAGGTGGTGAGAGAATTTCGATGTATTTCTGAAGGGAATTGAAATCTTTACCACGAAAGGGAGATAGCTTTAAGATTGAGGTGACTCAGGAGACAAGCGCCTATTTCTAAGTAACCCATATGGGATGGCTCCAGCTGAGTTGAGAGAACTGAAACTTCAATTGCGGGATTTGTTGGAGCGAGGGTTTATTAAAGAAGCGATTCACCTTGGGGTGCACCGGTTTTGTTTGTTAAAGAAGGATGGAAGTCTAAGATTGTGTATAGACTATCGAGGATTGAATGATGTTACCATTAAGAACAAATACCCTACCACACATTGATGAGCTTTTGATCGGATTCTGGGAGGAGGTGTACTCTAAGTTGGATCTCGAGGCAGGGTTACTATCAGTTGAGGATTGAAGAGGACATACAGACAGCCTTTAATTCGAGGTATGGGCATTTTGAGTTTGATACCATTTGGGTTGACAAGCAGGCTGCGTTCATGGATTTGATGCATCGAGTTTTCAAGCCTTACGGATCAATTTGTGGTGGTGTTTATCGATGACATTCTTATTTTCTAAAACTTCAGAGGACCATGAGCGACATTTGAGGATAGTGCTACAAACCCTAAGAGAACATCAACTATATGCCAAATTGGTAAGTGTGAATTTTGGCTGGAGGAGGTAACATTTGGGTCATATAATTTCTAAAGATGGAATCCTTGTAGACCAACTAAGGTGGGCAGTGTCAAAATGGAAGCAACGAGAATCCAGCGGAGATTCCGGAGTTTCTAGGTTTATTTGGTTATTACCCGTCGGTTTATTAAAGATTTCTCAGGATAGCGGGACCTATGGCCGGAGTTGACTAAAAGCATACCAAGTTCATATGGGGGCTAAGTGTGAGAGTTTTCGGGAGTTGAAGAGCGGTTAGCGAGGCACCGGTGTTAGCTTTAATGGAGGAAATGGAGTGCATGGTGTTCTTGATGCATCAATGGAATGGTTAGGTTGTGTGCTAATGCAAAATGAACGAGTCATAGCTTACGCCTCGCGAAAATTGAAACCTCACGAGCAAAATTATCCGACCCATGATATGGAATTAGCTGCCGTGGTGTTCGCACTGCGTAAGTGTAGACATTACTTGTATGGAGTAACATTTGAGGTTTTCACTGACCATAAGAGCCTTAAGTATCTATTTTCCCAGAAAGAGTTGAATTTGAGACAACGTAGATGGGTGGAATTTTTGGAGGACTATGATTGCACAATTAAGTACCACCCTGGGAAAGCTAATGTAGTAGCGGATGCATTAAGCCGAAAGGTACAAGTAGCTGGCTTGATGGTGAAGGAATGGCACATGTTAGAGGAGATTAGTGGTTGGAATCCTCATCTGATCTAACAAGGTTATCTGGGAAATATTGTATTAAGATCTACCTTGCTTGGATAAGATTAAAGAGGTGCAAAGCTCAGAGATACAAAGTGGGTGGAGAAGGTCCAAAAGGAACTTCCAGGACTTTAATATGGAGAGAAGGAGTTCTCAGGTATCGAAATCGAATAGTGGTACCAAAGGATGAGGAACTTAAGAAGGAGATCTTAGAGGAAGCCCATCGATCAAAGTATCAGGTACACCTGGAGGAAATAAGATGTACGAGATTTGAAAAGTCTATCTTGGTGGGAAGGCATGAAGGACATAGCCAATTTGTTGAGACATACCTAGTATGCCAAGGTTAAAAGCGAGGAACATCGAAACCCTCAGGATTATTGCAACCATTGGAAGTACCGTATGGAAATGGGAGGATATTACCATGGATTTTGTATCGGGATGCCAAAGGCATAAAGAGGGTCATGATGCGATTTGGGTTGTGTAGACCGTCGACTAAGTCTGCATTTTCTACCATAAGTATGAAATACTCGATGGAGAAATTGGCTAAATTGTATATGGATGAGGTTATAAGGTTGCGGTATTCTGTGAGCATAGTGTCGTCGAGATCCAGCGGTTTGTGTCTAGATTTTGGCAAAGATCAGGGAGACATTAGGAACCAAGCTAAATCTTAGTACTACTTACCATCCTCAAGCCGGCGTGGTCAATCGAAGGGCGATTCAAACTCTTGAGGACATGTTGAGGACTTGTGTTCTAGACTTTGGGGTTAGTTGGGTCAATATTTGACCTTGGTAGAATTTGCCTATAACAATAGTTTTCATTCATCCATACAAATGGCTCAGGTATGAAGCTCTTTCACGATTAAGTAAATGTCGATCCGATTTATTGGGATGAGGTAGGAGAGAAGAAAGCCCTAGATCAACTACAATCCCTTGGATGGAAGAAGCTTCGAGAAAAGGTCAAGTTAATTGAGAGAATTTTAGCGCGAGTCGACAAAGAGTTCTGGAACAATAGGAGAAAAGATTTGGAGTTCGGAGGTGGGGGATCAGGTTTTCTTAAATTACTCCTTTAAAGGCGAGCTTGATGGCGGGGAAGAAAAGAAGTTACAGCCAAGATATGTGGGACCATACACCATTCTTGAGCGAGTGGGAAGGTAGCTTATAGGTTGGATCTACCGATGTCCGTATTCATAACGTGTTCCATGTGTGGTTTCTTAAGAAATATCATCCGATCCATCTCATATACTCCAGCCGGAGGATATAGAACTTGATGAAGCTCTAACTCTGAAGAGAAACACAAAAGCTTTTGGACCATGGAACCAAGGAGTTGAGGAATAAGCAAATTCCGTTAGTGAAGGTCTTGTGGAAAACCATGAGGTTGAGGAAGCCACGTGGGAGGTTGAAGAGGATATAAAGGCGAAAATATCGGAGACTCTTCTTTAATTCGGTATGAATTTGAGGGCGAAATTCTTTTAAGAGGAAGGTTGTGAGGACCGTACCGACTTTTTTATTTTGTTTAAGTTTATTATAGGTGTTTATATGCTTGTTTTACTTTTAAAGTGTTTTGTTTTAATAATCTGTTTTACTGGTTTTAAAACCCTAACTTGAAAGCGTAAAACTCTAATTTGTTTCGAAAAACCCTAATTTTGATAAAACCCTAATTTGAATATGGAAAACCCCAATTTGATTTCTTAAAACCCTAGTTTTGAAAGTGAGTCTAAGTTTTATGTTTAATTACGAGTTTGTTAACTCTTTGATTTTATGTGTATAATGCATGATTAAGAGGAATTACAATTCCTAGGTGATTAGTAGCCAAGTAGGGGTAATTGAGTTTGGATGGGCTAGGTTAAATTAAGCCCTTATGGACTAATTTGATAGGAAAAGAAGTTATGAGGGAAAGAGTGGAAAAAAGACCTAAGTTGCTAGGTTTTGGGCATGACATTTTGACAATTTGACCAAGGCTTAAGATATTTATGGAGGTTATCTTGAAGCTCTTTCTAGAGCAATACAATCGAAACAAGGGAGGAAAAATAGAGGGAAAAACCGAGAGAGAAGGAAGAGGAAAAGAGGAAAAAAAAAAAGAAAACTTTGGGAAATTTTGCCAATCCAACCTTTCTTTGGAAGTTGGAAGCTCTTGATGTGAAAGCTCAACCTTGATTGGAAGCACTTGATTGAGGTATTTTACCTTTTGCAAATTGGGTGATTGCTGAAATTTCTTTAAATTGATTAAGTTGATGAAAATGATGGATGTTACTCATGTTTTAGCTTCTTGAGGATCAAGCGTTAGTGGAGGAGATGATTCCATGGTTTAGTTTTCTTGTTTAGCAATTTGAAGCTTGGCCAAGAACTAGGGTTAGGGTTTCCTTAGGTGAGATTCATGTTGTAGTTCATGGTTGTGGTTGGTAATGATAAAGCATTGTTGGTTAAATTGTTGTGTGGGCTCTTGAATTCCCACTAACCGTTGTTTAAATGGTTCACGTGGGCTCTTGGAATTCCACTTGGTGTGTGTAGTGTGTGTATGTGCGTGCTGGTCTGGTGGCGTGTGAGGGGCTGTTTTCGCGTGTTTATGTCCTTGTAGGCGAGTCGAGGAGGTTGCATGAATGCATTTGAGTGCATGAAATTCGTTTGGGGCATTGGACGGAAAAACAGGATTTTGTCGGCAGTGACTTTGGCGTCGTTTTTGGTGTTGTTCCTTTGTGATTTAGCTTTTGGCCAAAAAAGTTATATACTATTCTAGCTTTCCAACGCATTTGGAATTTCCTGATTTTGATTTGTGGCTGAGTTATGCCGTTTGAAGTTGGCCTGTCGAACATTCTGACGGTGAAACTTCTGAGACTGTTTTCTGCGTTTTGACCTATATAGAGTAAATCTGGGTTGAAGTTGTCTTCTGAAAGTTGTAGGTTGTTCTCTTAGCTTCGAAGCGGTGCCTCGTGCGCTCAAATCCGACACTTGTAGCCTGAGATATGGGCAATGGCGTTACAAGGTGTCAAAACTGTTTTCACCTTCTTGTGTGTTTTCCGTTTTGAGTTGTCATCGTCCGTTTTCCGTCTAGCATACGTATGTGCTTCTTTTGCTATTTTAAGTGTTTATAAGCATTTATGGTAGCTTAGTTCATGGGGCATATGCATGTAGCGTCGGCTCACCTTTGAAATAGTTTTCTTAATCTTATAACAAGATTGCTTTAAATAGAAAAAGAGTTGATGGTTTGATTTGCATGTTCCAGGTGAGTGCAGGGGCGTTGTGGCGTGTTTGACCCTACATTATCTTGCTTACGCTCAACTAGCGGTGAGTGTTCAAGTGCATGTTGTTTTCATACTTGGATGTCTGATTTGATGAATTTCGTTCGAAAGCATGCTTGTTTGACTTGGTGGGCGTGTACTTCACCGCGCTCACCCTTGTTTGGACTTACTTGAATTGAAATTGTGAAATGCTTGTACGTGTGCTTGTTCTTGACATGTTAAAACCAAACGGTTGTATGTACCACACTCAAGAGAGTGGGAGGTACCTCTCCTCCCGTTTGGGTCGGTTGTTGATTAAGTCGATTGGAGCGTAGTCGTCGACTCATTTATAGCGGTAGTATGTACCACGCCTCTATAGGGCGGAGATGCCGCTCATCCGACTTGGTTTAATGATATTATTATTTTGTGGCGGGAGTGGGTGTAAGTAGGCGGGTGAGAGTAAAGTGAATGTTTGATGTGAGGTAGTGGTTGTGGTGTCAAGCGTTTCCACTAAAGTCGGTGAAGACCAATGATGGGCGGCAAGTTGTATCCTTTTCTAATGATATTTTATACCGGCTTTGTATGTATTTTCAGCTTTATTTTTCTGTTATCGTTCGTTAATGTGTGTTATTGTTTTACCACACTTGTGCATGAATTCTTGGCCTCGTTGAGCTTTGCTCACCCATAACTTTGTTTTCCTTATGGTCGGAAGGGGTGCAATCGAGGACTCTAGTTTTGTGGATTTTCTTTTCCCTTTTGTATAAGTTGGAAGATAATGGATGCCTTAGATGGTTTTAGTATTTTTGAGTTGTTCCAGTAACCTTGATGTGTTTTGGAGGCTGTAAATTTATAAGAATTTGTCAGTTTCTTTTACTATGGTTTATGATTTTTTTTTGAGTCTGGCGGAGGCTGATTCCAGTGACCCTCGGTTAGCCTTTGGGGAAAGTGGGGCTGTCACAATTGAAGTCTTTTGCTATTTTCTGCTGTACTAATGTGGAAACTCTGTACTCCACTACCTTTGTTGATTTCGTTTGCAGTTATATTAATTTGGTGACTTTGACTTCCTTTCATATATATGTTGAGTTTGTGTGATGAACTTGATGGTATAATAGCAATGCGTTTTGTTTGGCTTGTTCGAATAAATTTGGATTGTGAAGTTTTAGTATTTGAACTGCTGTGAAATGAAGTATTGAAATTTTGATGGTATAATATTGAAATTCTATTTGAATTTGAAATGTTGCTATTGGTATAATATTGCAAGCACATTTGGTATTGAAGATTTCATTGTTTACTAAGCACATTTGGCATTGAAGATTTCATGTATGATGACAAAAAGGGGGAGAAAATCTTGAAATCTGTGATTTGAATTCCTATCAAAAGTATAAGTATTCGAGTAAGGGGGAGCCACTAGATGGGTATTAGTAAGGGGAACTTGTTAATCATCAAAATTACACTATTTATATAAGCCATACAATGCCCACTAGATAGGCATTCAAGTGGGGAACCTTTTGATTCATTATCCTTAAATCACATTCAATTGTTTTGTCATCATCAAAAGGGGAGAATGTTAATCGTGATCCCAAATTTTGACAATTACAAAACAATTGAAAATAGTTTAACATTTTCCATTGAGATTATTACGACTGGTCATTCATGTAAGGAATCTTGTTGAAGAATCTATTGACTGTCGGACGCTTAATACTTTGTATCGGACGTCAGATAAAACTGGCGGCATCTCGTGAGGCAGCTCAACTTGATGTACGGACGTCCGATGGGCAGGAGGTCTATCGGACACTTCTGGGATGCATAACAACCCCACCGACATCCGACAATATCAAGTTTTGAGCTCTCGGTGGCATGGGGCATGACCCATGGACGCAAAAACATGCATCCGCCGTCGATCATTCTCAAAGATTTTACGAGCTCAATGGTCAATGTGGCCTTAAACCCTATCGGATGCAGGAACACTTATGCGTCCGACAAATAACAGAAACATTCTATCGGACGCACAACATGGTGTTGGGCGTAGATAGCTCAACAACTAATTGACTCTTTAACTTCTTCTATCCGTTGACCTCAATACCAAGGCACTTTTTTGTCTCCTATAAATACATGCCTTGTCTGAAATTCAAAACAACAGTTGGACACTTAGATTACAAGTTCTTAAGAGTGATTTTAGAGAAAATACTCATTTGAGTGTAGTCTTGAAGTGTGAGTTCATTAGCAAGCTTTTCAATTGTGAGTGAGTTGATCAAAAGTGTAGCTTTGTGAGGGTTTTCTGTAAGAGTGTAAAACTTCCTAACTTGACTAAGTGTAACTTGGGGCAAGGAGGAAGTGATCCTTCCATTGTACACAAAGTTGATCGAATTCATCAAGTTGAAGTTGCTTATATTAAGGATCTTTTCTTCAAGCTCAAGTGGAGCTTTGAAGAAGTTTGGTTTGCTTTCTATCACTCTATTTTTCAGCTTACTTTCTGAATTCATTGGTTGAAATATCACCTATACTTCTTGACCTTGACTGCTTATTTGCTTGTCAAATTAATTGAGCAAAATAAGTTACTATTAATCACAGAAAGGGGCACTATTTCATTAGTTCTTAATCAACCTAATTCATCCCAGCTCTTAGGTTGTCTTTGGGCCTTACAATCTAAATTTCTCAATATAGTCAATCACTCTCTAATAAATTAATATTTAATTAGAGAAATTTTTATCATCTTGTAATAGAATTACTGCTCAAGGATTTCATACATCTTATACCTTGATTATTCATCGTTCAACTCTTGAAATGTGTAATCATGGCGAAAGAGAATTACTATTTATGCAAAACAAAACCAAGTAAAAAAATGACATAAAAATTAAATTTGGTTTTGCTCCCACTATTTTATTCAAATCTATAACCGTCTTATATAAATTCAGGAATTTCAAAATTTTCTAGTAAGTTAGAATCCCGTCTAGTTTTTTTGATCTTGAATGTGCTCAACAAATCAAAATAATTTCAATAGGTAGGTACCTATTACCAATTACATCTCTTGTAACTTCTACATAGGTGAGCTATCAACCTTTAATAAATCACATCATATGTGTTACCCAACCTCTGCCTCTAAAACTTTACGACCTTGAGTGTACTCAACAAATCACAAATTTTAGTTAAACCAAAACCCATTATTCTGAAATCTCATCTCATAGTTAAAACTCGTCATGGTAGAGAAACCTTGAGTGTACTCAACAAGTTAACTTGAATATGATTTCATTTTAATTATAATAATGGAAGACAACTTAAATCTTGACTTAATATTTGAGTAGAGAGACTTTAGACATGTTATATTCCAGGTTGGTCTCATCAAATATATAGCATGCATATCCATTCATTAATATAAATAAATAAACATATACAATTGAACGTGGATGATTATGGACTTTATTCCTAGACTAAGTTTCCTCAAGGCAAAAGGAAACTGGATAGTCAAACTAAAAGACAAGCGACATCTCCATGTCCTGTACGCCTTTTGTATGTCCGTCATGGTAGAATTAGTGTCATCTCCATCTCCTTTGTACATTACAAATGTAAATCTATTCTAAACATTTTAGATCCTCACCCTCTCTCTATCCCTAATATAGTACATTATATAACATTGGGAGAAATCTTGAGTTACATTCAAGGGAAATGAGATGAGAAGAGAATTTACATTGAGAATATATAGAGAAGGCATGACACATAGGCCCTATTTAAAAACCAAACCATAAATACATCCAACCATTCACAATCACATTGGTTTTAGTCCATGATCATCCATTATATTCAAAAAATATAATATTAAATGAAAGCATAAATATTTATTTAGTTCCAATTATCATTATATACACAAGCCTTTAACATCAAAAGGCTTCAACTCAAGAGGTTTAAAAATTAGTTGAATCAAATTCAATTGAATAATTTTTAATTTCTGAAAAAAATTTAGCGACAGCAACCTGGTATTAGCGACAAAATTTCTTCATAAGAAAACTGTCGCTAAAACTTTTAGTGACACTCAGGAAAATACCGGACTTGACTGTCAAGACCAATGCCCTTTCTCCTTTTTTTAAATTTCCAAAGAGAATAAATACAATGAATACATTTTGGAAATTCTAATGATTTGCACTATATTTTATTCATAATAAAACACAAATACAATTTCCAAATCACTTTAGAAACCAATACTAATTTGGAAACTCATATTTCTTACGAAATCTTATTTCCTAAGGAATATTAAATAGTTTCCAAATTTTTTTCCAATTCCATTTGTGAGGACCCGAAAATTTTATTTTATCTGACCTATTTACTTAATTAATTATTTATTTTCTCTGAGTAATTGACTTAAATTATTTTAATTACAACTGTACTATACATTACCTCATTTTATTTTAAAAACCATGTTTAACCATCAATTTAATTATTTAATTATTTATTTAATTTATTTCATCTTGAGGTGATTCGATTTCATTTCACCCTTAATTTCTTATAGTTTATCAATAATGGTTTAGCTTTCAAAATTTGCCTTTTTTACATCAATTAGACAGAAATGAGAAAAAACACGTTTTCTGGTGCGAGGTAAAAGCAATAAGTGGTAAGCGGCTGGAGTGTAGGGATGATCACATTGGGTTAGAAATGTAATCCAGTGACTAGAGGTGAATTAAAAGAGTGATTATAATTAGGGATTTGAAATCATAGTTTAAGTTGGATTAACCTCCTTGGACTAGAATCTTAATTAAACATTGTTTCTTCCACTTAATTCACCCTAATTCACTTCAATTTTATTTCTTTTCATCTCGATCCTAATCGAGATTAACCCTTAATCTCTAGCTAAGTGAGATAATTATTTTCCCTCAAAATTGTTAACACAAGATTACTATTCTTTGGTTGACTTTTGAGTTACAAGACAAGCATGTCTTGTCTTTCTCTTCTCATTTAATTCATTCAAAATCAACACAAAATACCTCTCTTCCTCTCCTCCTCTTGGCCGAACTCCCCTCCCCCTCTTCCCTTGAAATTTCATAAAATTTCTTCTACCAAACTCCCTTCTAAAACCACTTGCAACTTCCAAAAATCTTGGCTTGAGCTTGGACTTGGGGTGAGGAGCTTTGAGGAGGAGCATTTGGAAGATTTAGTCTAGAATTTCTTGGGTGAGTTTTTGCTCACTTCTTGGAGGAGGTAAGGAACTAAAGCTAGCATCTTTGTCTATTAATTCCATTGTTAAGCATGACATTAGGCTTGGGAGCTTGAGAGGTTGCTAGAACCTTGACATTTGTTGATGAAATTGATTCTTGTGTTAGTTTGCAATTTTGGATGATAAATTTCATTAAATTGCCTTTCTTGATTTTGGTTAAATGAGTGGGCTCTTGGACTCCCACAATGGTGATAATTTGATTTCTAGCATGATTATGGATGCAATGTATGTATTTAAGTTGGAAATTGTGGTTGAACATTGGAGGAAAACCAGGAAAATTGATTGGAAGGAAGAAAATGAGGAAGAAAATTTCTGTTTTCTTTTAATGTTGTGCTGTGATTTTGGCAAGTTTAAAGGTTAATTGTGAGGCTTAAATATAGGGTTAGTTGTTAATTTGCAAATCTCTTGAAGGTTAAGCAAAGTTGGTGGTTAGTTGAAACAAGGAAAACTGGAAAATTGAGCAGGCATGCTGTCCGACGTTTTTTAAGGCTGTTTTAGTGCTAAATTTTGAGCTAAACTTGTATCAATTTTGACCATTATTAGGTCAAGGAAGGTTAAAACTATCTTGTAGGATTTGAAAATGAAGTCAATTGGAAGTAGTTTAGGTATGAAAAGTTGATTAGAATAAGTGGTGCTAGAAACTTCACTGGTTTGAGGTAGTTTCTTGAGTGAACTTTACAGGCGACTAGAAACTGTCTTCCGTGTGAGTTTTAGCTAAATTTTGGTACAAATGTATCTCATATATTGAGGGGTTATGTCTGAAAAATTTGGTGTTTTCCATACCATTTCGTTGCTCAAATGATGCCTCTTTAATCTGGAAAAGTTTCCCCAGCTTTGAGTACTGTTTGAATTCATTTGGTTTGACATTCATTTGTTTGAATTATGGCTAAAATTTGGTGTGAACCTAGCCTTTATATGTTAGTTTTGGGTATATTAAATTTGGTAATTTTTGGACAAGAAAGCGTCACTCAAACAGGGCCTAGAATTCTGCCTGCAAATCTGGAAAACAGAAATTTCAAATTTGAACCCACCATTTGAACTACTATAATTTCTTACTCGAGTGTTGAAATTGAGTGCCGTTGGTGGAGTTTCAAACTTCTTACATAGGAATTTAAACTGTGTAAATTTCAAAGCCCAATTCATTTTTTACAATATTTGGTGAAATTTCAAATTTGGCTAAAAAACCAACCTGTTATACCCTGTTTTGTACTGTAGCAGTTCTTAATGAAAATCAGGCGGTTCTGTCCAGAATTTTATCATGGTGTCTTCTGCAAGTTTTAGAAGCGATAAATTAGGTTTCCAGCGGTACCAAACTTACACAATTTGGACTTATGTAACTCAAGTTACAATTTTTCAAGATTACTACTCAAATAGGAAGTTTTAATTTGACTTTTCTTGAGAGCGAGGTTGATTGGAGAACTAGAAACTTATTTTTGTTGTTCTTTAAATATTTTGGGAGGTGGTGTTGATTTTAAAGTGCAAAATGATCAAACTTGAACTCCGAGAACCTTGATTGATCGCGTGAATAGCTCTCACTTATTCTCAACAATTGGTGAGTGTTCAAGAATTGCATGATTAATTGCTTTAAATGATGTAAACAATTTGAAAAGCATGTTTGGGTGATCGGTGGCGTGTACTTTATCCGCTCACCTTATTGGAATTTCCTCTAAATGAGTCCTTTTTAAAATGTTAATTGACTAATTGCTTGAGCTGTTTGAATTGTTTATAGCTGTAGGGGCATGAGCCCCATTGGGATCACTCCATTGTCAGCAGGGGGCTAGGGGCAAGGGATGGGTGAACTCATGGGTTTTACTTTATTTAAAACACGTCGGTTGGAATGAGTCGCCGACTTGGCATACTCATAGTGGGTTGCCAAAGCTCTTATTCAAATTGGGAGTTGGGCGGTCAAGGGGTTTTAAGTGAAGCGAGGGAGGGATAAAATTGGTGAATATGGACTGTGAGAGTGAGTAGGAGTAGTTGGCGAGTGTCAACATGTGACTTGGATGATCTTGGTAAAGAAAATAATTGCAGGAATTACGAAATGTGGAGCCGACCAACTGTATCCTTCAAAATTATGCTTGTTTAAATGTCTTATTAACTATTTTTCTCTTTTCTTGTTTCATAAATTTCTTTAATTGCTTTGAGTTGCACGTGCATGTTTCTCTTGACCTCGGCGTTAGCTCAAAATTGTTTTTCCTTACGGGTTTGAGGTTGAGCGCGTGAATCGAGGAAGTTAGTACTTTTGTAGGATTTCCTCATTTTGTATAAGATTGAAATTAATGGATGAATTTGATGGTTTATAGTATTTTGGAGTTATTATCAATGTATTTTTGATGAACTTTTGGGATTTGTATTTTGTGAGAGTTTATTGGTAAAATTTAATAACTTTTAATGATGACTTTCTGAATGAATGTTTGGATGATATTTGGGAATTAGTAGTGAGTCCAGACAAGAGTTAGGCGAGCGGTCCATGAACCTTTGGTTCGCCCTAGGGGAGGTGGAGGCTGCCATCCTGCAAGTGGTACTCGAGCTTGACTTTAGATCCTTGTAGTGTATCCTAGACTAGATGTTTAAGATGCGGTTGTGGGGTTAGTTGAAAGTTAAGTGAAAAGATTACACTACTTTTGGTTAAGACTTGCATTTTAAGTGGATGATTTGGAGTTTAGGAATGTATAACTATATATGGTGAGGTTTAATTTATGATTAGAGAATTTGGATGGTATGTGGGGCAAAATGAGGGTTGAGTTGATTTACACTTTGGGGTGGCTAACAGGTGTTGATTTTGTTCTTATTTTGGTGCTAGAATCAAATATGTTATAACTAGGGATATTCGCCATACTTGGAGGTTATCAAGACCAGTGAGGAAGCAAAGAGAAAGTTGAGAGCATGGCTGGGAGGGAGCCCTCGGAGGAGGAGCCATTCAAGGACCCATCTGGGGATTCCCGACCAGCGGTTTGGCTGTAAACCAAGTTAGGGTTTCCAATCTTTGAGTGTTTTGTAAATGGTTTAGTTGGGGTGAGGCTAGTAGGGCCTACAATTGTGTACATGACTATTTGTATTTCTATGGCATTTGTATGTGTTTTATCTTATAATACCCCATGGTTTGCTACTTACTTGTGAACTTGCAAATATAAATGTATGTTAGCGTTTCTATTTTAAATGTTTTCACCATTGATTTTTATACTTAATTTGCTTTTGCGTAATGGCTTTATTTCTGCGTTTAGACGTAACTAAGACAAATGGATGCTTTCGAGGTTGAGGTCGAGGTGGAGTGGTGAAATGGTGCACAACAACCCTCCATGAGTGTTCACCTTTAAATTTGAGTCGAGAAGGGACGAGCGGTGGTAATGATGATCAAGTGGCTGACCATCAATGGGATCCATGACATGCCTGAGCGACATTTGAACGCCGATAATCAAGGCCTTGGACAGAATCAACCTTTGGGGCCGACCATGGGGATGATAGGGTTTTGGAGCGTTTTCTTAAATTCTACGCCACCTAAGTTCATGGGAGGGCTGGGGATCAGGAGGTAGGCGAGAAGCTAGATAGAATATCTGATATTTTCGCCGTTCTAAATTATTACGGGAGAGGCGGGTGAGCTTTGCCACTTTTCAACTTGAGGCTGTGGCGAGATCTTGGTGGAATGTAATCAGAACTAAGTGGGAGCGAGAACAGACTCTGTGGATTTGGGTGAACTTTAGAGAGTGATGAGAGAAATTCCTACCTCGATTGGGAGAAAGGGAGGATGATTTTATTAGATTAAGGCGGGGATCTATGAGTGTGGCTGACTATGAGACCAATTTACAAAGCTCTCAAAATTTGCACGGAACTAGTGGCACTTGATCAGGGAAAGAATTAGGTGATTTGTACAAGGACTTAACGTTGAAATCCAAGAGGCGTTGGCTGCGACCCAAATTTATACTTTAAGAGACTTTATAAAAAAGGAGAGTTGAGGGTGCTAGGCAGCGGTGAGAGGCTTTTCATGCTAAAAAGAGAAATGCTCCGAGTAGTAGTGAAGTAGGATCGTCGATAGAGATATACCAACCCAAGATGGGAAGGGTGCAGTTGGAGTGGAAGTAGGACTACAGTGCTCGAGGGAGTCTATGGCTAGAAACCTCTAGGTTGGCGTGGTCAATCCGGAATACCTCACAGGAGGTTCTAGCTTGTGCTCGATGTCACAAATGGGATGTGAATATTGCGGTAAACCAAATCATTCGGTGGGCGATTGTTGGAAGAAAGCTGGAAAATGTCTGAGATGTGGGAGTGCAGAACATCAAATTATCAATTGTCCCATGTCACGTCGTGAGGGTGGTCGATCACAACAATGCACTTGGAGCCGGCGTCTAAATAAGGTCGAGTGTGGGGATAATCGCTCGAGAGTGCACTGCCGGTCTATGTCATGGACGATCGGACCCTAATCCTCAGGAGAGGTCATTGAAGGTATGACCTCCGTTTAACATGCCTAGTTAGAGTTTTGATTAATCTGGTTCAATAGACTCTTTGTAAGTTTTAGTTTCATGAGTGGGGTAGACATGAGGTCAAATAGGCTACCTCACAGTTGAAGTTAAAGCGTTTAAGGAAAACAAGGTTGGATTGCCAATTTGATGTGTGAAGATTATGAGGTATGAATTTAGGGACGAAATTCTTTAAGGGGGAGGTTGTGAGGGACCGAAAATTTTATTTTATCTGACCTATTTACTTAATTAATTATTTATTTTCTCTGAGTAATTGACTTAAATTATTTTAATTACAACTGTACTATACATTACCTCATTTTATTTTAAAAATCTTGTTTAACCATCAATTTAATTATTTAATTATTTATTTAATTTATTTCATCTTGAGGTGATTCGATTTCATTTCACCCTTAATTTCTTATAGTTTATCAATGATTCGTTTAGCTTTCAAAATTTGCCCTTTTTACATCAATTAGACAGAAAATGAGAAAAACACATTTCTGAGGGTAAAATTAGACAATAGGTGAAGTAGCTGGAGTGTAGGGATGATCACCCGTAGGTTAGAAATGTAATCTAGTGACTAGAGGTGAATTAAAAAGAGTGATTATAATTAGGGATTTGAAATCATAGTTTAAGTTGGATTAACCTCCTTGGACTAGAATCTTAATTAAACATTGTTTCTTCCACTTAATTCACCCTAATTCACTTCAATTTTATTTCTTTTCATCTCTCGATCCTAATCGAGATTAACCCTTTAATCTCTAGCTAAGTGAGATAATTATTTTCCCTCCAAAATTGTTAACACAAGATTACTATTCTTTGGTTGACTTTTGAGTTACAAGACAAGCTTTATGTCTTGTCTTTCTCTTCTCATTTAATTCATTCAAAAATCAACACAAAATACCTCTCTTCCTCTCCTCCTCTTGGCCGAACTCCCCTCCCCCTCTTCCCTTGAAATTTCATAAAATTTCTTCTACCAAACTCCCTTCTAAAACCACTTGCAACTTCCAAAAATCTTGGCTTGAGCTTGGACTTGGGGTGAGGAGCTTTGAGGAGGAGCATTTGGAAGATTTAGTCTAGAATTTCTTGGGTGAGTTTTTGCTCACTTCTTGGAGGAGGTAAGGAACTAAAGCTAGCATCTTTGTCTATTAATTCCATTGTTAAGCATGACATTAGGCTTGGGAGCTTGAGAGGTTGCTAGAACCTTGACATTTGTTGATGAAATTGATTCTTGTGTTAGTTTGCAATTTTGGATGATAAATTTCATTAAATTGCCTTTCTTGATTTTGGTTAAATGAGTGGGCTCTTGGACTCCCACAATGGTGATAATTTGATTTCTAGCATGATTATGGATGCAATGTATGTATTTAAGTTGGAAATTGTGGTTGAACATTGGAGGAAAAACCTTAAGGAAAATTGATTGGAAAAGGAAGAAAAATGAGGAAGAAAATTTCTGTTTTTCTTTTAATGTTGTGGCTGTGATTTTGGCAAGTTTAAAGGTTAATTGTGAGGCTTAAATATGAGGGTTAAGTTGTTAATTTGCCCCACACAAATCTCTTCGAAGGTTAAGCAAAGTTGGTGGTTAGTTGAAACAAGGAAAACTGGAAAATTGAGCAGGCATGCTGTCCGATTTTTAAGGCTGTTTTAGTGCTAAATTTTGAGCTAAACTTGTATCAATTTTGACCATTATTAGGTCAAGGAAGGTTAAAACTATCTTCGGTTCGAAAATGAAGTCAATTGGAAGTAGTTTAGGTATGAAAAAGTTGATTAGAATAAGTGGTGCGAAACTTCACTGGTTTGAGGTAGTTTACTGAGTGAACTTTGGGCGACTAGAAACTGTCTTCCCGTGTGAGTTTTTAGCTAAATTTTGGTACAAATGTATCTCATATATTGAGGGTTATGTCTGAAAAATTTGGTGTTTTTCCCATACCATTTCGTTGCTCAAATGATGCCTCTTTAATCTGGAAAATTTTCCCCAGCTTTGAGTACTGTTTGAATTCATTTCGGTTTGACATTCATTTGTTTGAATTTATGGCTAAAATTTGGTGTGAACCTAGCCTTTATATGTTAGTTTTGGGTATATTAAATTTGGTAATTTTTGGACAAGAAACCGTCACTCAAACAGGGCCTAGAATTCTGCCCTGCAAATCTGGAAAACAGAAATTTCAGAATTTCGAACCCACCCTGTTTGAACTACTATAATTTCTTACTCGAGTGTTGAAATTGAGTGCCGTTGGTGGCGTTTCAAACTTCTTACATAGTAATTTAAACTGTGTAAATTTCAAAGCCCAATTCATTTTTTACAATATTTGGTGAAATTTCAAATTTGGCTGAAAAACCAACCTGTTATACCCTGTTTTGTACTGTAGCAGTTTCTTAATCGAAAATCTGGGCAGTTTCTGTCCAGAATTTTATCATGGTGTCTTCTGTAAAGTTTTAGAGCGATAAATTAGGTTTCCAACGGTACCAAGCTTACACAATTTGGACTTATGTAGCTCAAGTTACAATTTTTCAAAGATTACTACTCAAATAGGAAGTTTTGAATTTGACTTTTCTTGAACGAGGTTCGATTGGAGAACTAGAAACTTATTTTTGTTGTTCTTTAAATATTTTAGGAGGTGGTGTTGAATTGCAAAATGATCCAAACTTGAACTCCGAGAACCTTGATTGATCGTGAATAGCTCTCACTTATTCTCAACAATTGGTGAGTGTTCAAGTGCATGATTAATTGCTTTAAATGATGTAAACAATTTGAAAAGCATGTTTGGGTGATCTGGTGAGCGTGTACTTTATCACGCTCACCTTATTGGAATTTGCCTCTAAATGAGTCCTTCTGTTTAAAATGTTAATTGACTAATTGCTTGAACTGTTTGAATTGTTTATAACTGTAGGGACGCCCAAACCCCATTGGGGATCCCTTCACCTTGTCCGGCAACAGGGGCTAGGGCAAGGGATGGGTGAACCATGGGTTTTTACTGTTTAAAACACGTCGGTTGGAATGAGTCCGCCGACTTGGCATACTCATAGTCAAATTTAGGAGTTCGGGCCCGGTCAAGGGGGTGTAAGTAGACGGGAGAGGGATAAAAGTGGTGAATATGGACTGTGAGAGTGAGTGGTTGACGGAGTGTCAACATGTGATTTGAATTGATGCTGGTGAAGAAAATAATTGCAGAGAATTACGGAAATGTGGAGCCGACCAACTGTGTCCTTCAAAATTGTACTGTTTAAATGTCTTATTAACTATTTTGCTCTTTTACTGTTTCATAAATTTCTTTAATTGCTTTGAGTTGCCTGTGCATGTTTCTCTTGGCCTCACTGAACGTTAGCTCACCCCAATTTATTTTCCTTAACAGGTTTCGAGATAAGGCACGTGAATCAAGGAAGTTAGTACTTTTGTAGGATTTCCTCATTTTGTATAAGATTGAAATTAATGGATGAATTTGATGGTTTATAGTATTTTGGAGTTATTGTCAATGTATTTTTGATGAAATTTTGGGATTTGTATTTGTAAGGCCCAAATACAACCTAAGAGGGGGGGGTGAATTAGGTTGACTAATAATCAGCCAAGTATTACCTCTTTTTCTAATTTTAATCACAAGCTCTTGAACAAATGATTTATCAAGTAAATAGATGAGTCGAGATTGATAAATATGGATGAAATTTCAAACAATGAATATGACATTAAGATAAAGCAAGTAATGAAAGATAGCAAACCAAACTTCTTCAAGTCTCCACTTGAGCTTAAAGAGAATTCCTCAAAACAGCCTTCTTCAATTTGGTGAAATTCGATCACACTTGTGTACAATAGAAGGATCACTTCCTCCTTGCCCCAAGCTCCACTTAGTCAAGCTAGGAAGTTTTACACTCTTTACAGAAAACCCTCACACAGCTACACAATTGATGAATTCACTCACAATTGAAAAGCTTCTCAATGAACTCACACTACAAGACTAACAATTCTTACTCAAAATGAGTATTTTCTAGCTAAAATCACTCTTAAGAACTTGTTATCCAAGTGTACAGTTGTAGTTGATATTTGGACAGTTCTTGTATTTATAGGAGACCAAAAGTGCCTAGAAAGCGAGGTCAGCGGATAGTAGAAGGCTGAAAGGTCAACTAGCGTTGGAGCTATCGGGCGTCCGACACTCTTTGTTCGTCCGATGCTGGCGTCCGATAGGCAAGTTTGAGTCTTATCGGACGGGACGATGAATAATTCGCGTCCGATAGCTTTGCGTCGGCGGTGGCGGTGAGGCTCAGAAAATTTCCATGGAATGATCGGACGGCCGATACATGTCTATCGTCGAAGGCTTGCGTCCAGCGTCCGATAAGCTCATTAAATTTCTTGGATATCTTGGACGTCCGATGTAGATGTTATCGTCCGAAGGAGATGTCCGATAGATCTGTCTATCGGACGTCCGATCTGTCGGTTGGCGTCCGATGGGAAGGTTTGAGTTTTATCGGACATCCAGGTACAAGGTATCGTCCGTCCGATAGTCAACGATTTTCAGCGGTTTCTTGCCTCAATATCACATTACGTCAAGAATCTCACTAGAAAACATTAGACCAATTTTCTTCAATTGTTTTGTAATTATCAAAGGCGGGATCACAATTAACATTCTCCCTTTTGATGATGACAAAACAATTGAATAAATAACAAAATTGAGTTTTAACAAAAGAACTCCCCCTTACTTGAATAACTCCCCCTCACTCAAATAACTCCCTCACTCAAATAACTCAATTTTCTTTCTTTTTATTTTACTCCCCCTTTTTGTCATCACAAAAACATTCAACCCAAATGTAGTAGCAGAATCAGCATAATGTAGTAATGTAAACAAGCAGTGAAATTTCCAAATTCAGATTTCATCAGATAACATCATCAGATAACTTAGTGCAAAATCATGGAAAGGCCAAGTGTAAGGCCATCATCATTGCGAAAGAAATGTTAAAGAGTCTTGAAGTGCTGGTTCTACAAAGTCTTAGATGAAAGCGGTAAAATAGATTGATACACTCTCACATCGACAAGGGAACAAAAAGACTTGTGCATTCTAATGTGAAGTGTAAGTGCATCTAGAGTGCCTAAAGGGTGAATGTTGATCGAGTTCCAGGTCGCCTTCTGACAAGCCGATATGTTGAATCATCTTCTTCTTCAGTTTCATCCCCATCATCTTCGTTTTCTTTATCTTCCACAACCACTGGTTCTTTCCCCTTGGTAGATGATGTGGGATCACGCTGTAGACTTTGTGACTCAGTCATCTCTTGGTCATCCAATGAAGGATCAGTTCGTGGCTCTTTGGCTTGGGTGGTGTTTGCATCCTCGGGAGGAGGAAACAACAGGTTTCTTTTGTCAAGAAAGTTAGATTTTTGGTCAGATGTCATGGTTAACATAAGACCATGTTCAAGTAGAAGAACATGACTTTTGAGCTCGTTCAACAAATCCAAGACATCAGATTGAGAAGAAATCCTAGAGGCTGACTTCCTAGGATGAATTGATGGACCTGGAGTAAATCTAAGAGTTCTAGCAAAACTAGGAGAGAGAGGAACATCATGTCCTTTCTTTGAGCGAGATTGAGAGACACTTCCTGGTGCACCAATTTTCATCAAAGAATTTTAAATTCTTTCTTTCAAAATACTGTTTTGAAAACAGTGGTTAAGTCCTTGGGACATACACCACTTATAGGAATTTGAAGTGTTCAAAGATGGGAGTTAAAACTTTCCATAAGAGAGTTTTCTTCTTGTATCGGTGGAGAGTTTCATCAGAAACTTACACATGACAAAGCCAAAATCTATTCGAATTCTTTCAACAAAGCAATAAAACAGATATAACTCCATTTTGTTTGCATCTGTCCGATGACCATCAGTTGGAACAAGCAAATTTGAGATGATTGAAAAGATGATCAGATTTTTTGGGACTTAAATCTTCAACTTGGCATCAGCGGAGTTTGAAAGGAGATTGAAAATAGGCCATTAATTTTCAGCATTGAAATGATTCAAGCTTGTTGGAGTTTCCTCATAGGAAAAGAAGTTTGCAATTTTACTTTTGCACCCAAACTCAATGGTGGTTTTAAAATTTCATTCACAACATCGAATCAAATACCAAATCAATACCATTGACACGGGATTTAAGCTCATCCGCGGGAATTACCCTTCCTAAGATTGGCAAAAGCATACATCATGTCGGGGTAATAGACATTAGGCATAACAATGATGTGAGACCATTTTTGAAATTCAAACAACTTAAGGGACTCTAGATTGATTTTCTTAAACTCGAAGGAATAATGGATGTTGAATAATGAAACCTTTTGAGAGAATAAGGCAAACTTAGACTGACATGAGAATCTATGAATTTAGGTAAGGGGAAGCGGGTTCTATTATAACGAGAATCGAGGAAGGAGTAGTGCTGAGGTGGTTGTTTTGTAGCGAGCCGTCTTGTTCTTTTGGAGGTGCGTTTGCCACAGTAGGGGAAGTATCTTCATCTCTTGGCATCTTCTTGCGTCCGGTAGATGTGAGCTCCACAGTCGCATTACCATCTTGCTTATGTTGTGTGATTCCGGTGATGAGGAAGTGTTTACGTGTAATCTGAGTGACACACTTTTAAATTCAGTGAAGATATATCAATTTTTCGAGCGAGAAAGAGGAGAAAGGAGAACTTAGGGTTTGGTGAGATTTGGGAATGAGAAGAGGAGTGTTTTATAGTCACGGGTACCAGTGAAGATTGGACCGCAATAGGTGAGAGGTGAAATCTGAACTTTCAATTTTGAAAATGGTGAAGTTTTGGCTGGGAATTTGGAGTTTTGAATTGAAGTGGTTGGGAAGATCGTCCAATTAAATGTAGTTGGCCTGATGGAAATGAAGTGAAATGACCTGATTGATCGCATTCATGTGTCGGACGTCCGAACGATCTGGCGTCCGACCATGCGTCCGATAGCATTTTACGGAAAATGACCAAGAATTGTCGGACGTCCGTTCATCGATCGGACGTCAGATAAGTTTTACGAGAAAGGCTTAAGGCATCTTTTCTAAAATACCAATTTTGAGCGAAGATATCTAAATTGTTCTAGGGGTAGTGCTTTTGTGAAAATATCAGCAATTTGATCATCTGAGCAGACATAGTTTACACAAATTTCACCTTTTTGAACAAGATCACGAATGAAATGATGCTTAATGTCTATATGTTTTGTTCTAGAATGTTGAATAGGATTTTTTGTCAAATTAATTGCACTAGTGTTATCACAAAAAATGGGCATGTTATCATATGTCAAACCAAAATCATTCAATGTATGTTTCATCAAATTAATTGTGCACAACATGCACTAGCAGACAACATATTCGCGGTTGTTGATAAGGAAATAGCATTTTGTTTCTTACTAAACCAAGAGACTAAACACTTTCAAGAAAATGACAAGATCCACTAGTACTTTTTCTATCAATTCTACACCATAAAATCAGCGTCATTATAACCACACAAGGTGAATTCATTACATTTAGAATACCAAATACCAAAATTCATGGTTCCTTTTAAATAACGAAAAATTCTTTTAACGGCATTCAAATGAGATTCTTTTGGGCAAGATTGAAAACGAGCACATAGGCATACACAAACATAATATCCGGTCTACTGCGGTTAAATAAAGAAGGCTTCCGATCATACCTCTATACTTTTCTCATCTACATTTGTACCTTCTTCGTCCTTTTCAAGCTTGGTGGGCGTGCACATTGGTGTTCCCACATGCTTTGAGTCTTCCATGCCGAACCTTTTGAAGTTCTTTGGTATATTTTATTTGGTTGATGAAGGTTCCTTCACGTGTTTGAATGACTTGGAGTCCGAGAAAAAAGTTCAATTCTCCCATTAAGCTCATCTCAAACTCATTTTGTATAATGGTGGAAAAATCCTTGCACAAATCCTCATTAGTAGCACCAAATATAATATCATCAAGCGTGAGATTTGTACAATAAGAAGATCATTTGATTTTTTGTTTTGTAAAAGAGTTGTGTCTACTATGCCTCTTTTAAAACCATTTTCAACTAAGAATCCACTTAGCGTTCATACCAAACCCTAGGGGCTTGTTTTAGATATATAATGCTTTTGAAAGTTTAAATACATGATTAGGAAACTTTTTCATTTTCAAGCGGGTGGTTGATCCACATATACTTCTTGATCAATGAAACCATTTAGAAAAGCACTTTTAACATCCATTTGATACAACTTAAAATCCTTGAAACATGCAAATGCAGAAACATCCTAATAGACTCTAATCTAGCAGGAGCAAGCGTTTCATCATAATCAATACCTTCTTCTTGAGCATACCCTTTAGCCACTAATCTAGCCTTGTTTCTTACAATTTCACCTTTATCATTTAATTTATTTCTAAACACCCATTTAGTGCCAATGATAGGATAATTTTGAGGTCTTTCAATTAAAGTCCAAACATTATTTCTTTCAAATTGATTTAACTCCTCTTGCATGGCCATAATCCAATAATCATCTTTTAAGGCATCATTGATGTTTTTAGGCTCAATATGAGATACAACCGCGAAATTATCAAATAATGGTTTTATGAAGAACGAGTTCTTACCCTCTCGGATGGATCACCAATGATCAAATCCTTTGGATGATTTTGAATGAACTTCCATGCCTTAGGAAAATCCTTTAGTGATTCATCAATCTTGTCTTCTTCATCTAGTCTTCGAATTTCTTGAGAATCACCATCTTTTGAATTTTCTTCCATATCACAATTGTTCTCCTCTTGAAGTGTGAGCTTCTCAAGATTCTTTTGAACACCTACTTCATCATCTACACAAGTGCCACATCACCTACTCCAATTGTTTTAGCTTTCATGTCATCTCCAAAAGTCACTTTTCCACTTGACTTTGATTTGAGCTTGATGAATTGTGAAGAATCGCCGGTCATGTGCCTTGAGCATCCACTATCAATGAACCATTTTGATTTCTTCATATCCTTTTCAATTTTTACCTACAAGAAATAGAAAGTTTGGTACCCCTTTTAATTTTTGGGTCCTTGATGGTTAGAGTCAATGTTTGACTAACCACATACATCTCATTCCTTTTTTCATATTTCTTTTTACATAGCACTCATGCTTCAAGTGACCTACTTGGCAGCAAAAATCACACATAATGGTAGAGTCGTTTACATGAACAGATTTAATGAATCTAACTCCACTTTTTCTATGAATTGTAAATTCATTTGCATTAAATATAATTTTCTTTCATAGGGTTAAACACCTTCCTTGTAAACTGTTTTGTTTCTTGTTTTGAAGCATCGCGTCAAGATTATCCATTCTCTTTTCAAGTCATTTTGTCTTTCTTTGAGCATTTCACAAAGGCTTGTTTTCTATCAAGTTCATACTGCAATTTCATTTCAGTTTTCACTAAGCAATCATTGTCATATTTCAACTTCTTGTTATCTTGAAACAAGTTTGCATTATCTTGCAAAAGAAAAGTAATTTTTTGTTTTAGTTCCTTGTTTCTAGAATAGGACTCTTTCAAGCTTTCATGCAGTTTTGCAACAAATGACTCTAAATCATCATCATCATCATCACTATTGTATTGTGGATGAGAAGTTACCTCATTGTCACCAATTGCCATAAAGGCAATTTGAGCTGTTCTTCTTCTTCTTCAATCTCTCCTTCGAGTTGCATTCGTTCCAAGTAATTTGAAAGTTGTTAAACTTGGTTTTCTTTCATTCTTCATATCTTTCTTCTTCTTCATTGGACGGTCCACGCGCATAATGCCGAGCTGCCCACATTCGAAGCACTTATCTCCTTGCTTCTTGTTTGCATCATATCTTGCTTTGTATTTTGTATTGAGTTGATTGTTGTTTTGATTGCTTGGTCCTCCTTTTCTGAATCTTCTTTTGTTGAGTATTCTTTTGAAGCTTTTTTGTGATGAGTGCAAGATCACTATCATCACAATCACCATCTTCTTCATCTTGTGAAGCCAAGTCATCCTCATCTTGAGCAGCCTTTAGAGCAATGCTTCGTTTAACTCTTGCTTCCTCTTCATCTTGTACTTTGCTTTTGAGCTTTAATTCATAAGATGTTAGAGAGTTAATGAGAGACTCAATAGACATAGAGTTCAAGTCCTTGGCTTCCTCAATTGCAGTCACTTTGTTCTCCCATTCTTTAGGTAGAGCATTCAAAATTTTCCTATTCTTTTCACCAGAGTGTATTCCTTTTCCAAAACCTCTAGGTCTTTAATAAGGTCATTGAATCTACAGTACATCTTATCAATGTTTTCATGAGGTTCCATTTTGAATGATTCATATTTAGTAACAAGAATGGATTTCTTTTGCTCTCTTACATCCTCACTACCTTCATGAATTTCTCTTAGTTTATCCCAAATTTCTTTGGCGATTTACACCCTTTTACTCTAATGGATTCATTGAATCTAGTGCACTATAAAGAACATTCATGGCTTTTGCATTTGATGTGAGATTAGCTCTATCCTCTCGATTCAACTCATCTCTAGTTTTTAATCTAAGAACATGAGTGATGGGATCATTTATAATGGCAGTGTAAGGACCTTCACTAACAATAAACCATAAATCAATGTCAATAGATTGCAAGAAAATAATCATACGTTCTTTCCAACTTACATAGTTTGATCCATTAAACATTGGTGGTCTAGTGATTGATTGACCTTCACAGAACATGGCATTGTTGGTTGTCATCTTTACTCTAAGCGGTTAAGCTTGATTTTAGAGACCAAGCTCTGATACCAATTGTAAGGCCCAAATACAACCTAAGAGGGGGGGGGTGAATTAGGTTGACTAATAATCAGCCAAGTATTACCTCTTTTTCTAATTTTAATCACAAGCTCTTGAACAAATGATTTATCAAGTAAATAGATGAGTCGAGATTGATAAATATGGATGAAATTTCAAACAATGAATATGATACGTAAGATAAAGCAAGTAATGAAAGATAGCAAACCAAACTTCTTCAAGTCTCCACTTGAGCTTAAAGAGAATTCCTTCAAAACAGCCTTCTTCAATTTGGTGAAATTGATCACACTTGTGTACAATAGAAGGATCACTTCCTCCTTGCCCCAAGCTCCACTTAGTCAAGCTAGGAAGTTTTACACTCTTTACAGAAAACCCTCACACAGCTACACAATTGATGAATTCACTCACAATTGAAAAGCTTCTCAATGAACTCACACTACAAGACTAACAATTCTTACTCAAAATGAGTATTTTCTAGCTAAAATCACTCTTAAGAACTTGTTATCCAAGTGTACAGTTGTAGTTGATATTTGGACAGTTCTTGTATTTATAGGAGACCAAAAAGTGCCTACAAAGCGAGGTCAGCGGATAGTAGAAGGCGAAAGGTCAACTAGCGTTGGAGCTATCGGACGTCCGACACTCGTTGTTAGTCCGATGCTGGCGTCCGATAGGCAAGTTTGAGTCTTATCGGACGGCGATGAATAATTCTCGTCCGATAGCTTTGCGTCGAGCGATGGCCGATAGGCTGAGAAAATTTCCATGGAATCGATCGGACGGCCGATACATGTCTATCGTCCAGAAGGCTTGCGTCCGAAAGCGTCCAGTAAGCTCATTAAATTTCTTGGATATCTTCGGACGTCCGATGTAGATGTTATGCGTCCGAAGGAGATGTCCGATAGATCCCTGTCTATCGGACGTCCGATCGTCAGTTGGCGTCGATAGGAAGGTTTGGTTTTATCGGGACGTCCGATACAAGGTATCGTCCGTCCAGATAGTCAACAGTTTTTTCAACAGTTTCCTGCCTCGATATCCTGTTCTGTCAAGAATCTCACTAGAAAACATTAGACCAATTTTCTTCAATTGTTTTGTAATTATCAAAAGACGGGATCACAATTAACAGTATTTTGTGAGAGTTTATTGGTAAAATTTAATAACTTTTAATGATAACTTTACGAATGAATGTTTGGATCGATATTTGGGAATTCGTAGTGAGTCCCGGCGAGAGTTGGGCAGGCTGTCCGCCGAACCCTTTGGTTCGCCCTAGGGGGAGGTGGGGCTGTCACACCTTTTATTTTAAATTGTGGAAACCCCACTCTAATCCCATTATAATGATTTTTCATATTTTAAAATCATGATAAGAAACTTTTCATAATCGAATGACATTCCAAGTCAAAATTAGGATTTTCTAGTCTAACTAGAATTTTCTAATTCACTTGTTTTTGGAAATTTTCTTTTTAAAGCATTTTAGAATTTCAAATACTAATCTTAAATCACTTTCTTGATTTAATCTCATTAAATTAGAAAATTTCTAAAAGTATTTGAACACTTACCAAACTTAATCGCATCAAATTTGTTAATTTCTAAAGTTTGTTACACCCTTTTAATTTTAATCTCACTAAAATTTCAGTAAGTTTCCAAAACTTAATTGAATAACTACTTGTCCAATTTAGATTTCTAAAATTTCATAAAATACCTTAATTCTAATCATATTAGAATTATAGGAAATTTCCATGTTAGTTTAGAAACCCAAATGAAAAGGAAATCAATAACCAAATCCTATTTGTCATTTGGAAACCAACTTGTTTCTCGAATTTCCTTATACCAGAAAATTTCCTGCAATAATTAACAGCCAAAAACTCTTGATTGTTTTGACCGTCTCATGACAAGACACGAAGCTGGATGGACGAGAAAATTTCAGCAACATCCCAGCTGGAAAGTTACCATGAAAAATCAGATTTTTTGCAAGTTTCTTTTGCAAAATCTGTTGCGTTATTTTTCAAACGTCATTCTTTATTTTTCCTTTCTTGGCTAATCACAAACGGTGAAACAGACGATCATCCACAATTGGTTCAGCAACCAACATAAAGATGATCAAATCCACAATTGATTGTGCATTGGAAGGAAAATCCAGCACATTAGACTAGTTTACTAAATGAAATCATGGGTAACTCATCATATATACATCATATGTATCATGACTTTTAATAAGTTATTCCATTGCTTCATTCTCATATAAATAGTCCAACATTTTTTTTATTTCTTCCTTTCCGTGATCTCATCACACAAAACAAAAGTCATCAAATATATTATCATGATTGAAAGCTTCAACCCCTTTTCATGAATTTTCATGCCATAAAAAATAACATATTTCCAGAAAATTCATTCGATGAAAAATCATCAATTTTTGAAACCTTTCCAAAAATTTATTTTTCATCAAAACTATAATTTTTAGATCTCTTGAATCGCATATAATCAAATCTAATTTAACATACATGACAACTAAATAATCAAATTACATGATTTAATCCAAGTTGGCTCTAATACCACTATTAGGAATCATAGAGATAAACACAGCGGAAATTTAAAATTTTGATTCCTTCCAATAGATCGTCCTTTGATTAAATCCGTGCAATGCAAAGTTAGTTTAAGAAAATTACCCCAATCCATGGAGATCTCCTTGAACTTGGTGGAGATTTGACACAGAAGATGGCAAAGAGATCCCCGTAACCGTACATGCATCCAGTCTTTAACGGTGATCTACATGAACCTCCTTAGTTAGAATCTCCAAGGTTGAATTAGTTTAAACTAGATTAGTGCTATCTATTACCAAGATATCCACACGCAAGTCTATTGAAACAACCCTAATTTTTCACCATAAAAAACTCATCCCAAGATAAGAAATAAGAGATGCAATTTTTCTCTTATTTTCTTGGACGAATTTTGCAAATGTTTCTTTCAACATTTTTCTCAAAATATCACAAGACAATTTGTGTGATGATTCATCTTGCTAGCAAAAGTTTAATGAATATTTATAGACAAATAAGTTGTCAAAATTTATGGAAACCCGAAATCATTTTCCGATGAGATTCAACTTCCTTATTCTAATACAACTCTTGTATTTGAAAGATTAAAATGTATTTACACTATAAGTCTCTCAAATTTAATTTGTCTCACAAATTAAATTATAAGTTATAAAAACTTATATATCAAATTCCACTTGAAATTCATTTAATCTAATAAAAAAAGTTCTTAATCTGTGTGACCCATTAGGTTCTCATATACATTAGCAATAAGTATGAGTTATAAATTCTTAATAAATATGAACTAGATAAATTAAGACTTCTTTTAATTTATTATTGATTCCACTAATCAATTAACTCATACTTATAGATCAAGATTGGCATCTAACAATGCGTCATTACCACCCAAGCAATGAGAAAAGCCAAGTGGATGACTTCACCTTTCAGTGAATGTTTACCGTGTAACTAATATCCTTTTACCACACTTATCTCACATTAATCTTGGAATAAGTTATGCCTCTTCCAATATATGATTAATGCTCTTTTCTTGTACCAAAATATAACTCCAATGAAGAAGTTCTTAGAAACATTTTCTAAAACTCGCCCACTTAGCGCTAAAATTTCCGAATTATACTTTTACAAGTGGCTAGACGTGAGATAACTCCTCTTCCGTAAGAGGTGGTAAATCCTTATAGGTTATTCACTATATTTCCATACTTTAAGTGTACACCCATTTGCTAATGATGTGAGCATTCCTTATTACGGGAGCAATCATATAACAAAGAAAATATAACTATCCATACTCAAGATACCATGATAACCTTAAGTCTAAGGACCACTTACATAAACATCATTAAGAGATTAATCCTTTGATACTTAAAGGATATCTCTATGCGGATCAATCTAGTGAGTTTAATCATACCATCAAGCACCCATATTCTTGCTTAGGTGTCTCACACGACGTAGTAGATGTCATCTGCTAATTGTCTTATAGAAGAAGCATAGTATACGCTAGTCCAATTGTATTAACATTGCCCTTTCTTGTTAATATTTTAACTAGAGATATTTAAGAATAAACCTTATTTATAATTGAATAAACCTCACCATCGTAATTCTTATGATTTCATTGATCAGGTTTATTCTAAGGGTTTTATCATACTTGTATGAAAATATAAGCAATCAATATGATAAAGATGTCATTTATTATTATATAAATGGTTAAAATGTATAATAAACCCTAGAAGTTGATTGACTTTAGGGTATATACACTAACACTTACATCTTCTTTTTGAAAGTTGCTGGGTCAAAGCATTTTTAATCAAACCATCTAAAATCAAATTAGCACTATGATAGCCAGGATTCAGTATCACCTTCTTCTCTACTGCTATGGGTCTTTTGGTGAGGATAGTTCCCATCTTCCTTGACATCATCTGTCTGATCCAAACTTCTTTTTCACCTATCAAAATCGATTTTTATTGGATATTATATAATAATCAAAATACAACAATATATATTATCTTGTTTCAATAATATATGTTATCCTTCAAAATTGGATTTTATAAAAAAATATTTTTTTGATTTAATTCACCATAATTAAAATTGATGTTTCACCTTTGTAACTATTATTATGATTGGCATTGATGTATATAATATTCATTAATTGTAGTTTAATGCTATTAGTTGTTACAAGAATACCATTAATAACATTTATTAAATTTAATTTTTGTTGCAAGTTAAATAAATAAATTTCCAATGCAAAACTCTTTGTCTACCGTATTATTTATTAATGAAATATAATGCAATTTATCCATTTATTATAGAGAAGTGTAATTTTGGCATCATAAAGTGGCTTAATTTGCTAGTATCCAAAGAAATAAAAAAACTCATGTTACTTTTTGAAAGACTCATATATATTTCCAACTTATTATATTCTGTTTCATGTTTAAAGTACTCTTTATATTTGGATATTTTGTAAATTAAATTTGTTCTTCTTTCTTTTGGTAAATAAAAAATAAGGAATCTTTCATTTTTGTAACTGTTAGCATATTTGATATTATTTATTAATGAAATATAATGTAATTTGTTCATTTATTGGAGAGAAATATAATTTTGGCATCACAAAACTAATATTATTTTTTGCTTACACTATTAACGACGAAGATTCACTATATTTTTATAATTCATAAATAAAATTTATTCTTCCTTCTTTGATTTAATTCACCATAGCTCACGGGAATATTTTTTCATTCCTTTAACTCTTGGTATACTTAATATTAATTATTGAGGAATCCAATGAGTTGGTTGTTCTTTTTTTCGATTTAATTCACCATAACTCAAGGAATGTTTTTCATTCTTGTAAATTATTGATATAATTTGTATTAATTATTGAGGAAATACAATGATTGTTTGTTCTCTTTTTTTTCTTTTTTTAATTTAATTCACCATAACTCAAGTAATGTTTCCTTGTAATTGTTAGTATAATTCTTATTAATTATTAAGGAAATTAAATGCAATTTGTCTATTTATTGGTGTCAAGGGTAATTTTGGTATCACAAAAACTAAAATCAACTATTGCTTACACTTACATGCCAAGATTCGTCATACTTTTATAATGGAAGTCCTTGATGGACAAGATGTAGCAATTGTTGGCCTTGTTCCTAGGTTTTGATGATAACAAGATAAAATGATGATTTGGACTAATGTTTTTATGTGAGAATTTTGTTAGAACAGGTCCTTGATTCATTGGAAAAGAAAAGAAATCAATTCAAGATGAATTGAGAAGATGCTAACTTATCGGACACTTCTATCGGACGACATCATTATCATCGGACGTCCGATAGAATTAAAGATGAAATCAAAGCTCTCGTCGCCGGACGCCAAAGCTATGGACGCAGAATTATGCATCGGCCGTCCGATAAAGAACGGCAACCTATCGGACGCTTGTGTGGACGTACAAAACCCATGGGGACGTCCGACGAGCGTTGAGAAGAACTCGTCGGACACTCCCATCGGACGATAACATTGTATCGGACGTCCGATAGGTCCAACGGCTATTTTTCAACAGCCATATTTTTGACCGTTGGAGAGGTTCTTGAGGCTATTTCTCACACTCTATAAATACCCACAAGTTCAAGAAGATTATAGACTTTTGCCTACATGAAATACAAGCTTGCAAGTGAATATTTGGGTAGAAATCTTCTTTGTTTGTTGTATAGGTGTGGGGAAAGTTGGGTTTGTGAGGTTGCTCAAGTGAAGGTTACTCTATAGGAGGCATAAAACCTTGGTGAAGGTGAGCCTATCACTTGGAGTGGTAAAACCTTGGTGAAGGTTGCCTCACTTGTAATAGTAGTTCTTAGTTGGTTGGTGAGCTTTCAATTGTAGCTAGTTGAGGGTTTACTTGGGAGAGTAGTAAAACTCCTTTGCTCAACCAAAGGGTGTTTGGGGTGAGGAAGGAGTGATCCTTCACTTGTACAAGTTGGTTAGTGTCACTATCAATTGAAGAAACTATTTGGTGAATTCAACTCCAAGTTTGGAAGAACCTTGGGAGTTTGATTGGTTTGAATTCCTTTTACCTTTTTGTTACTTTATTCTTTGTGGTTTAAGATTGTTTACATTTATCATTATTGTGGTTGTTTGAGTACTTGTTTGCTTGAACAATTTTAGTTGATTTCTTGGGTTGCATTTCGGGACCTACAGCAATAATAATATTGTTCAAGGACTTAACAATTAATTTTATTGAATGCCCAGTTCAAGAATATATAGAAAGCACTACATCTTCCAATATAAATTCTTAAAAAGTATAAAAATTAAAAAATGTTAACTTTTATTGGTTCTGCATTTCATACGAACTTGTCTAATCTACAAATACTCAAAATTCAACAGGACAAGGAGAAATCAAAGTTTTATAGGAAAATGATCGCCACAAAGCATATGGAGTTCAAATTCCTCATCAAGCTGAATAGGATCGGACAAACCTCCAATAGACACCTATCAATGATTGTCATTGCATTAGAGCAACTACCAAATAGAGAAAAAGAAGAAAAGGCCACTCCAATTATTACATCTGAGCAACATCCTCAATAGACTATAAAAATAAGCAAAAATTCAACGATAGTTGAAATTAAAGATGATGTTTCAATACAATGCTTCAAAATTGGAAATGGAGAGCAAGAAGTGATGCATCCAAGTCCAAAACTCAACTGAGAAAGAAGATAAAAGTTGAGAAAGATTAAAACACTAATTACTACTCTTTCATCTTTATTGTCTTCTTTGTGTCCATTTTACATTCAATAACATTGATTTACACTGCTTACTATTTAAAATTATGTAACACGTTTTTCCCACTCTTAATTCTATTCCCAACTCTATATTATAGAGGTTAATACATTAAAAAAAAAGACCAAACTACATATTATCCAACCACGTGCAACACATGTACAACATTAATATACCACATCTTTTTTAAGAGACTCATATATATTTCCATTTTATTATATTTTGTTTAATGCTTGAAGTTCTCTTTAAATTTGTATATTTTGTAAATAAAATTTGTTCTTCTTTCTTTTGGTAAACAAAAGATAAGGAATCTTTCATTTTTGTAACTACTAGCATGTTTGATATTATTTATTAATAAAATGTAACGCAATTTGTCCATTTATTAGAGAGAAGTATAATTTTGGCATCACTAATGACTACCAAGATTCACTATATTTTTTATAATTTATAAATAAAATTTGTCCTTCTTTTTTTGATTTGATTCACGATAACTCAAGGAAATGTTTTTCATTTTTGTAATTATTGACATAATTTACATCAATTACTTAGGAAACGCAATGAATTGGTTGCTCTTTTTTTTTGTTTAATTTTTCACAACTCAAGGTATGATTTTTGTAACTATTAGCATAATTCTTATTAATTATTAAGGAAATGAAATGCAATTTGTCTATTTATTGGTGTCAAGGTAAAAATTCTTGATTAGTCAGAACATAATTAACTTTTCAAGTTTTCAAAAATATTTCTATCGATACCAAAACAAGGTGCTCTTAGGATAATAAATTCTTTGCTATTTGTACTTTATGTTAGATTCTACGAAAAACTAATAAAAAATAAAAGAAAATAAAAGGACAAAAAAAAGCTCAATTGTATCTACCAATGAAATTTCAATTCTACGTAAATGAATAGTTAGATAGAAAAAATTTATATATGGTGGATCATTTATACTTCATTGTTAACAAAAACAACACACAAAATAATGCAAAGAGTTCAACTTCAAAGAATATGCATTTCTTTACTTTTTTTTTATATAAAAACAATGCATATAACTTCATATTGAGGAATTTCATCAAGATACTAACAAATTCAACTAATGTAAGATGAAAAATGATAATGGTATAGCATGTGGCTGATATTTATGCAAACAATTAAGCATTGTTGTATATGCATGATTGTAATCTTAGTGTTTGCTATTCCAATTATGCCTTTATTAATTGATTATTGAAGTTTCATATTATGCTCCTTTTAATTTATGATGGTGATTAAATTTTATTAATTCAAATATAACATCTTTTAGATATAATTTCTTTGTGAAATTTGATTGTTTATCTGATAATAGAATATTTTATATTTTTAATTTCTTTAACCAATTGTCGTTACAAAAAACTATCTAAATATGAAATCTTTGATAGATTGATTTTTAAATTTATTTTGAGCTTTCCTTTTTAAAATTTATTTTGAGCTTTTTGGTAAATTATGAATTCAATTTTGATAGACAATTCTTAATATAATTATCTTTCACCAAAGTTCTTGTATACTCACAAAAACCTTACCATCAAGAGTGAGCCTATTAAATAGAATTCATAATCAATTTCTGAAGAGGTATTAGAGAAAATAAATTGGCTTGTTAGATTTTGTCATTCTAATTATTTTTACCATACTCAGCTTTTCTTTTACTCTTTGAAAAATATGCCTATGTATTTGGAAAATTAATTCAGGTCATTTGATCGTAAATACTTAGTTATATCTTGAATTATTGATCAATGATGTAAGATACAAATAAAAAATGACTATTGATTAATTCAAATCAAAATACAATTCATTCATGTAAATACAATTTACAATAATATTATTTTTTTGCTTACACTATTAGCGACCAAGATTCACTATTTTTTATAATTCATAAACAAAATTTATTCTTCCTTCTTTGATTTAATTCACCATAGCTCACGGGAATATTTTCCATTCTTGTAATTGTTGGTATAATTGATATTAATTATTGAGAAATCCAATAAGTTGGTTGTTCTTTTTTCCAATTTAATTCACCATAACTCAAGGGAATGTTTTTCATTCTTGTAAATGGTTGACATAATTTATATTAATTATTGAGGAATTACAATGATTGGTTGTTCTCTTTTTTTCCTTTTTATAGTTTAATTCACCATAACTCAAGTAATACTTCCTTGTAATTGTTAGCAGAATTCTTATGAATTATTAAGGAAATTCAATGCAATTTATCTATATATTGGTGTTAAGGGTAATTTTGGTATCATAAAAACTAAGATCAACTACTACTTACACTTACACACCAAGACTCGCCATACTTTTTATATAGTAATTTTGATTTAATTTACCATAATTCAAGGGAATGTTTTTCATTCTTGTAAATTGTTGACATAATTTATATTAATTATTGAGGAAATACAATGATTGGTTGTTCTCTTTTTTATTTTTTTAGTTTAATTCACCATAACTCAAGTAATGCTTCCTTGTAATTGTTAGCATAATTCTTATTAATTATTACAGAAATTCAATGCAATTTGCCTATTTATTGGTGTTAAAGGTAACTTTGGTATTACAAAAACTAAGATCAACTTTTACTTACACTTACACACCAAGACTCGTCATACTTTTTTATATAGTAATAATAGATAGATCCTACCTGTCCTGATACCATCTGTCTGATCCATGCATCCTTTTCACCTCTGTCAACAATGACTTTTACTGGATCACATGACCATTTATCTTGACCTCCGTCCTTGCCTTCATTGTGTTTAACAATATCAAGAAACGTCTCCATTACAATCCTGTCCTCCATACTGTGAAATGAGATTACCGCAAGCCTCCCTCCTGAAACAAGGGAATCAAAACAAGCATGGATGGAATCCTGTAGTGTGTTGAGTTTATCATTCACTGCTATTCTTAAAGCTTGAAACACTCTTATTGCTGTCTTGATCCAACCTTGCCTCCCTCTTGATACATTTGAATTAACTATTTATCAAGCATAGATAATCATAAAGCACTTGCAACAGGGAGAACAAGTCTCATTACGAACAACACAAGAAATCCTTGACCACAAAAAAAGTTATTGATATAATTATTTGATCAAGCATATAACACTTCTGACATCATGGACATCTTAGAATCCAAAAGTGGTCATCATTTAGAAACATGTAACATTCTAAATGACAAAAAAAAAAAAAATTAACCAACCTCTTGTCCATGAAGTTGAGCTCCGAATGAGATCTACTAGTTCAGCAGTAGAGTGCAAACCACCATGTAGATGGGCCCTTACAAATTTGTTCTGAGTGTGGTACCAATTGCTTTCTTCTCCATACTCCCGCAGCACCTTCCCCATTTCAGCATCTGGCCATGAGTTTAGTATGTCTTCTGCTTGTAGACTTGCCTGTCATAGCACCGATCTAATTAGTTAACTTGGAAAACCAATTACAAGGGAAAGGATTGTGGAAATAAGCTTGTTATGATTAACCTGAGCAAACTTCGGAAAATGTGTGGCAATTAATAGTGAATCATCTATTCTTTAACTATATACAAACACTTTTCTGTAATTAACTAGTTTTATGGTCTTCTTCATGTGTTCAATATTACATTAGTCATCTTTTATGCTCCAGTAATTCAAAATGACCATTATTCTATAGTTTCACAATTTGATTTCTCTGTCTTACATGCAGCCACATCCATAATCTTAACTTAATTTTGACTATGCTTTCTTAGTAAGAGTGGCTTACATTTTCAATATTCAAGATTGGATTAGTAAAAGGTCTTTTAAGTCCATATATGCAATTATTCAATATTCATTTAAAAGCAAAGAATGCAGTTTATAAGCATTTCTTTCCCGTTATGAGAGATTTTGCAAGCCATTATATGCTTGACACCTGAAGATTTCTCGGCTACATTCCTGGCAGTGTGATGCCTAAAGCTTGCTAACAAATATTCCTAGACTTTTCTACACTAGAAACTTAATGTCTCTTCAGTTCTAATCAACAATGAGTCATCTCCAAAATAGCTAGATGGACACATAAATCAAAATAACTACCACTAAATTTGAGTAACAACCCACTTTCTCTCAACTTTTTTCTCGTTAACCAAAAAGTGCATGGGAAAGTGACTTTTAACTTTGCTTACCTCGCTTTCTTGCATTTAACTTTCCCACCTAACTCTCCCTCTGTTGCAACAGAACTGCAAGAAAGGCACACTCAATTTAAAGTGTGTAAACAAAAACCCATACTCAAAATCTCATAAAAATAAAGCTGAAAGCTGAATTCAATGAAGGTTTTATGTAAAGCTTGGAGGGAAGTCTTTGACAATATGGGGATAGAAAAGCCACAGTGATTTTAGGATACTGGCTGTGACTCTCACATATCTCCAATACTGGCCTTATTTCACGTCCCACTACAGATTATTACTAATATGGAAATGATGCATTTCCATACTCCTTTTAGCATTGGTGTTTATTTGTATATGTGATATTCTTTGAACATAGCATATATGATTTTTTTATGGGGCAATATCTCAATATAGATGATTTTCTACTACCAACCTCAAGTCCTTCTACAAGGTTTATTAACTAAATTTAAAGCATTTTGGGAGATGATGCATTTCTACTAATGCAGCAAAACGTGTTGAATGTAGAAATTGTCTATCTCTTCCTTGCAAAGAATGACAGTTTTGTCTAGGCTATTTAAGTATTCAATATTAAATTTTCTCTTTAAGTAAGTTACTAGAAAACTTGCTACGTCACCCAAATAGATATTTCAAAGTTTACTTATAGTAATGCCCAACCATAGGAAATGACTAAATTCCATAAAATCTACGTTGCAAACTCCATGTAAAATTCAAGACTTAGTTATCATCATAACACTTCACACTATTTTGAAGAGAGTTGGGAGTTATAGGAACTCAAAAATTATCTCCTTCTACAGAATTCCATATCTCCAGAAGTTAAATTGGCAAAAGGACACTTCAAGTATACCTCCACCTTACGCCCCCCTCCCCCCAAATCATTCATTCATATGTACACATGTATGTGGACTGTGGTGTGTCCGAAGATAAATACATGTATAACCTTCTCTGGACATCAAAACCTGATAAAAGAATGCAGTGGCTTTGGCATTTCTTTGCCCTGTCATTCATCCTATCAAATCTAATTCTTCAACAAATAATCTTTTTCCATGGTCCTGTAAGGAATCAAGGGGATAAACACAGCGGAAATTTAAAATTTTTGATTCCTTTAATAGATCGTCCTTTGATTAAATCCATGTAACATAGAGATAGTTCAAGAAGATTACCTCAATCCATGAAGACCTCCTTGAACTTGGTGGAGATTTGATACAGAGGATGGTAAAGAGATCCACGTAGCCGTACATGCGTCCGGCCTCTAATGGTGATCCACACGAACCTCCTTAGTTAGAACCTCCAAGGTCGAATTAGCTTAAGCTAGATTAGTGCTAGCTATTGCCAAGACAACCACACACAAGTCTATTGAGATAATTCCAATTTTTCACCAGGAAAAATTCATCCCAAGATAAGAAATAAGAGATGCAATTTTTCCCTTATTTTCTTGGACGAATTTTGGGTATTTTTTCTCTCAAGATTTTACTCAAAAATCTCACAAGACAAATTGTGTGATGATACCCTTGCTAGCAAAAGCTTAGTGAGTATTTATAGACAAATAAGTTGTCAAATCCTTATGGAAACCTGAAATCAGTTTCCAATAAGATTTAGCTTTCTAATTCTAATACAACTCTTGTATTTGGAAGACTAAAACTCCTTATGGAAACCTGAAATCAGTTTCCAATAAGATTTAACTTCCTAATTCTAATACAACTCTTGTATTTGGAAGACTAAAACTTATTTGCACCATAAGTCCCTCAAGTTTAATTTGTCTCACAAATCAAACTATAAGTTATAAAACTTATCTATCAAGTCCCACTTGAAATTCATTTAATCTAGTTAAGAAAGTTCTTAATGTGTGTGACCCATTAGATTCTCATATACGTTGGCAATAAGTATGAGCTATACATTCTTAATAAATAAGAACTAGATAAATTAAAACTCCTTTTAATTTATCACATTCCACTAATCAATCAACTCATACTTATAGATCAAGATTGGTATCTAGCAATACATCATGACCACCCAAGTAATGAGAAAAGTCAAGTGGATGACTTCACCTTTCGAAAGCGTTTATAATGTAACTAATATCCTTTTACCACACTTATCTCACATTAATCTTGGAATAAGTTGTGCCTATTCCATTGTGTGATTAATGCTCTTTTCTCTTGTACCAAAATATAACTCCAATGAAGAAGTTCTTAGAAACACTTTCTAAGACTTTCCCACTTAGCTAAGATTTGAAGTTATACTTCTACAAGTGGCCAAACACAGATAACTCCTCTCACATAAGAGGCGGTAAATCCTTATAGGTTATTCACCATCTTTCCATACTTCAAAGATACACCCATTTGCTAATGATGTGAGCATTCCCTTTTACAGGAGCAATCATATAACAAAGAAAGTATAACTATCCATATTCAAGATATCATGATAACCTTAAGTCTAAGAATCATTTACATAAACGTCACTTAGACATTAATCCTTTGGCACTTAAAGGATGTCCCTATGTTGATCAATCTAGTGAACTTGATCATACCATCAAGCACCCATATACTTGCTTAGGTGTCTCACACACCATAGTAGATGAGGTCTACTACTTCTCATATAGAAGCGGCATAGTATATGCTAATCTAACCGTATTAACAATACCCTTTCTTGTTAATACTATGACTAGAGATATTTAAGAATAAACCTTATTTATAATCGAATGAACCTCACCATCATAACTCTTATGATTTCATCGATTAGGTTTATTCTAAGGGTTTTATCATACTTATTTGAAAATATAAGCAATCAACATGGTAAAGATGTCATTTATTATTACATAAATAGTCAAAGTATATAATAAACCCTAGAAGTTGATTGACTTTAGGGCATATTCACTAACAATCTCCCACTTGCACTAAAGCCAATCACTCACAAGTTAAAAAACAAATGAGCAAACATGACTATCATGTTTTCTTTAAGATAAGATTTAGTGAACGGATCAACTATGTTGTAATCCATGGGTACTCCTTTTAATCTTCACTTTTTAATTCCCACCAATGATTTCATCAAATCATGTGAAACTACCTTAACAAATATGCGGATCTATGATGAGACTTTGGTTCCTTTGTTAGGACAAATTCTATTATAGTCTCAACATAAGTTGAAGGACTTCTAATAGAATGAACCAATTCAAACTCAAATTTGAACTTGTCGATTCACATGTTTCCTTTTGCCACTTCTCAAGTAGCATTTGTTAAGGTTTTAATTGTAGAAATTTAGTTGTGTTTCACTTGAAACTCTTTCAACACATAGCACTGATATTATGAATATACGCATAATTACTTGCAAATCATTTCTGTAGGAAAGTTTACAAGTACATTCTCGAACTTTCAATTTTAAACTCTTCATGGACCAAAGGAGACAATGAGTTTAGTACAATGAAAGGATTATTCTATATAATATAGATAAGACCCCTTCTTAGATTATTCCATACTAAACATTTTAGCATCTTGTCTAAGTACTTAAAAACTTAAGCAATCATACCTATCAATATAGACCTTTACCCTAAAGGTAGATTGCCACTCCTTTATATCATGAAGGAAGTCTTGGATAGCTACACCTATAATTTTGGAATATAGGCATACCATTTCAATGTATCATATATTAATTACATATGATGCATGAAACCAACAATAGCTCCTACTAAATCAAATATAAGTACAAGGCCATTCATACATTTGATAAAATCAAACTCTTTGATTATTTCATCAAAATGGATGATACCACTTTTAGAGATTTGCTTTATTGGCACACTAGATGTAAAACCTTTAAATTGTGTCACATACACAATTATTTGTTGTTTCCATTTAAGAAAAATGGTTTTAGCATCTATTTGCCATACCATAACTTATAGTTAAAACAAGCAAGTAAATCTAAATGAATTTAAGCATATTGATTAGTGAGAAGGTTTCTTTAAAGATAATTGCTTATCTTTAAAAGTGACCACTCTACCAACCAAACTCTATAGGTAACACTTTACCTTCCATATTAGTCTTTACTCTAGAGACTCTTTTGCAGCTAAAAGGTTTTTAAACCTTTAGGTGAATTGACTAAGGTCAATACCTTTCGTCAAATATGGAATCCATTTTAGATTCATGGGTCTCAACCATCTCTATAAATTATAAAAGTATTCATAAATCATTTAAAAATGCATGATCAAATATCATGATTTTCTATAAGAAATCTATATTTCTAAGATTTATGAAACCCTTATTTTAGGAGCTTTCGCTGCGCCTCATCATCATGAAATGCAACCCACAATTCTATGCATTTTGTTCAACTTGCTTTTGTGATACTTGAAACTATTTCAAGTTTTAACTTCCATCTTTCTCCCACTATTTTATCTAGAATAAATCACATATCTAGAAAATAGTAGTTTTAGAACTAAAACTCTTTTATTCTTGTAGATGATAGAATTATAAAATTCTTGGAGAAAATAAGAATATTCTAGCATATGTGCTAAGAAAAATTTAAACCAAATGAAATAAGAAGAATGGATTTGCTCTTCTTCTTTTTGGCCCTCCTTTTCTTTTCCTTTAATTCTCAAGAATACTTCACAAAAGGTTTTAATCGGATCTTAGCTCCACTTTATCCGATTATGGATGCTCACTTCATAAGTAGCACAATCCAAATTTTCACAAAATTTGGATTCCTTAACACTCCATATCTCATATGGTACACTTTGAACAAATATATTTTTGGAACAAGATTTAGTGTATAGGAGACAATTTTATGTAGGACAAAACCCCAAAACCATTTTGGTAAACTTGCATGGGACATCTCATCTCATGAGATATAATTCTTTATCTAGATTACACAACAATAATTGAGATAACTAGAAAAATTATTTTACTTGAGAATCACATTCTTCTTTAGTTAATTTTGAAACCCTTAGATTAGGTATTCTTCACCTTGATCAAATCATGGTGTTCCAATACTTTACCATGGCTCAAGTATTCTTCACCTTGATCATATTTAGGTGTCCTAGTACTTGACCAGATTGTTTCTACTTTATCCTTAAACCTCTTAACTTCTCAAAATGTTGGATTAGTACCTTAAAGATACATATATCCATTTTGAGTTGTTATTAGCAAAAGTGATAAAATATGAGAAATAATCTCTAGTATGAATTGTTAATCTTCCACATACATCATAATGTATGGATCCCTAACAATTCATTAAATCTTTTCATAAAAGATCAAATTAGCCTTTTATTAGTGAATAAGGCTCATATGTCTCAAATGATTCATAATCAAATGAGCCAAATCATCATGCGATTTGAAAAATATGTTTCTTATTCAAAAGACTAATTTCCAAATGTTAAAGATGGTTTCAAATTATCTAACATCATATTGAGAAATGGACTTTCTTTTATTTTAGAAAATAATAACATTTATTAAGTTCTAAAATAAGTCCATTAGTTAATCTCAATTATAATCTCAAAAATAAAACTTTCACAAAGTTGTATTTCAAAACCATGCATTGAAAGCTTGTATTATAAGGCTAGTTCTTTAAAACTCTTAACTTATCAACTCTTGATAAGTAATTCTTATTATCAACTCTTGATAAGTAATTACTTTTAGTCAACGTTTGACTAATAGTGTATGACAAAATTTTGATTGATCTAAATTTTTTAATATAGTCAATCACTCTCTAATAAATTAATATTTAATTTGAGATATTTTTGTCATCTTGTAATAGAATTATTGCTCAAGTATTTCATACATCTTATACCTTGATTATTCATCATTAAACTCTTGAGATGTATAACCATGGTGAAAGAAATTGAAATATTATCTAGTAAAGGAGATTTAGGAAGCATCTATGGCATACTATCATCATCTCCTCTTACCTGTTGTTAGCAATTTTTATTAATTCCATTACATCTTCCATAATTGGAAGTGCTAAGGTTTTAAATGATATAGCCAAATTTTCTTGAGAACTTTTCTCAATTTAACTTGCCAATCCAAGAAATTAAAAATACCAATTATATCGAGAATAATATGCAATTACTCATAATTTCTACAACGGATGGTAAAGATAAAAGAGAATTGCTATTTATGCAAAATAAAACCAAGTAAAAAAATGATATAAAAATCAAATTTGGTTTTGCTCCCACTATTTTATTCAAATCTATAACCCTTTTATATAGATTCGAGAATTTCAAAAATTCCTAGTAGGCTAGAATCCCATTTAGTTATTTTGATCTTGAGTGTGCTCAACAAATCAAAATAATTTCAATAGGTAGGTACTTATTACCAATTACAACTTTTGTAACTTCTAGATAGTTGAGTTATCAACTCTTGATAAATCACATCATATGTGTTACCCAATCTTTGCCTCTAAAACTTTATGACCTTGAGTGTACTCAACAAGTCACAAATTTTAGTTAAGTCATACCCATTATTTTGAGATCTCATCTCATAGTTAAAATTTCTCATGGTAGAGCAACTTTGAGTGTACTCAACAAGTTAACTCGAACATAATTTCATTTTAACTATAACAATGGAAGGCAACTTAAGTTTTGACTTAATATTTGAGTAGAGGGATTTTGGACATGGTATTCCAAATTGGTCTCATCAAATATATATATAGCATGCATATCCATTCATCAATATAAATAAATAAATAAACATACTATAATTAAACATGGATGATTATGGACTTTATTCCTATACTAGTTTCCTTGAGCCAAAAGGAAACTAGATGGTCAAACTAAGGGACGAGCGACATCTCCATGCCCTATACGTCTTTTGTATGTCCACCATGGTGGAATTGATGCCATCTCCATCTCCTTTGTACATTACAAATGTAAATCTATTCTAAACATTTTAGATCCTCACTCTCTCCTATTAATATAGTACATTACATAATATTGGGAGAAACCTTGAGTTACATTCAAGGGGGTGAGATGAGAGAGAATTTACATTGAGAATATATAGAGAAGGCAGGACACGCAGGCCCTATTTCAAAAATATCAAAACCAAATAATACATACATTCAATCATTCACAATCACATTGGCCTTAGTCCATAATCATCCATCATGCATTCATAAAATACAATATTAAATGAAAGCATAAATATTTATTTAGTTCCAATCATGTATCATTATATGCACAAGCCTTTAATCTCAAAAGGATTCAATTCAAGAGGTTTAAAAATTAATTGAATCAAATTCAATTTGAAAATTTCTAATTTCTGGAATTCAGTTTTAGCGACAGAAAACGGCCTTTAGTGACGAAAAACCTTCACAAGGAAATGGTCACGAAAAGTTTTAGCGACGCTATCGTAGACCAGCATCCTTTTCCCTTCATTTTTCAGCATCCTTTTCCCTTCATTTTTTTAATTTCCAAAAAGATTAAATACAAGAAGACTTTTTGGCATTTCTAATGATTTGGAAACTATATTTTATTCATAATAAAATGTAGATTCAATTTCCAAATCACTTTAGAAACCAATATTAATTTGAAAACTTATATTTCTTAGGAAATCCCATTCCTTAAGGAATATTAAGTAGTTTCCAAATTTTTTTTAATTCCTTTTGTTTTAAATTATGGAAACCACATTCTAATCTCATTAAAATGATTTTCCATACTTTATAACTTTTCACAATCGAATGACCATCCAAGTCAAAATTAAGAATTTCTAGTCTAACTAGAATTTCCTAATTCACTTATTTTTGGAAATTTTCTTTTAAACCATTTTAGAATCTCAAATACTTACTTTAGATCACTTTCTTAATTTAATCTTATTAAATTAGAAAGTTTCTGAAAATATTTGAACACCTTCCAAATTCAATCTTATAAAATTGGAAAGTCTCCAAAGTTGGTTTACTTCTTAATTCTAGTCTTACTAAAATTAAGTAAGTTTCCAAAACTTAATTGAACAACTCCTTGTCCAATTTGGATTTCTAAAATTTTCAGAAAACACCTTAATTCTAATCATATTAGAATTATAGGAAATTCCATACTAATTTAGAAACCCAAAGCTAAAAGGAAATCAATGACTAAATCCCATTTGTCATTGAAACTGATTTGTTTCTTAAATTTCCTTTACAAGAAAATTTCCTGCAATAGTTAATAACCATGCATGATATGCAAAAAAAAAAAAAAAACCATAGTGCTAAAATTGCATACAAAGAACCAATCACCATTGGAACATCATGCCTTCGTTTCTTTGTGATCCAATCACGAGAAAGCCAATTATGTGTATGCCTCCTTTTCCTTTTTTTTTTTTTTTTTTTGTTTTGGTGATCAGATCACATAAGAAGGCAACAACGGAACCTTGACTTGATTGAAAACTTCAACCTTTTTTTTTTTTTTTAATAATCACATCATGAGAAAACAGCCATGGGTGTCGCCTTGATTGAAAGTTTCAACCACTTCATGAATTTTATCGATGAAAACAATTTTCAAGAAAATTCATTCCATGAAAAATTATTAAATCTTTGAAACCTTTTCAAAAATTTATTTTCCATCAAAAGTATATATTTTAAAACTCTTGAATCGCACATAATCAAATCTAATTTGACATACATGACAACTAAATAAACAAGTTACATGGTTTAATCAAAGTTGGCTCATACCTTGTAAGGAATCAAGGGGATAAACACGGAAATTTAAAATTTTTGATTCCTTTAATAGATCGTCCTTTGATTAAATCCATGTAACATAGAGATAGTTCAAGAAGATTACCTCAATCCATGAAGACCTCCTTGAACTTGGTGGAGATTTGATACAGAGGGATGGTAAAGAGATCCACGCATTAGCATGCGTCCGGCCTCTAATGGTGATCCACACGAACCTCCTTAGTTAGAACCTCCAAGGTCGAATTAGCTTAAGCTAGATTAGTGCTAGCTATTGCCAAGACAACCACACACAAGTCTATTGAGATAATTCCAATTTTCAGGAAAAATTCATCCCAAGATAAGAAATAAGAGATGCAATTTTTCCCTTATTTTCTTGGACGAATTTTGGGTATTTTTTCTCTCAAGATTTTACTCAAAAATCTCACAAGACAAATTGTGTGATGATACCCTTGCTAGCAAAAGCTTAGTGAGTATTTATAGACAAATAAGTTGTCAAATCCTTATGGAAACCTGAAATCAGTTTCCAATAAGATTTAGCTTTCTAATTCTAATACAACTCTTGTATTTGGAAGACTAAAACTCCTTATGGAAACCTGAAATCAGTTTCCAATAAGATTTAACTTCTAATTCTAATACAACTCTTGTATTTGGAAGACTAAAACTTATTTGCACCATAAGTCCCTCAAGTTTAATTTGTCTCACAAATCAAACTATAAGTTATAAAACTTATCTATCAAGTCCCACTTGAAATTCATTTAATCTAGTTAAGAAAGTTCTTAATGTGTGTGACCCATTAGATTCTCATATACGTTGGCAATAAGTATGAGCTATACATTCTTAATAAATAAGAACTAGATAAATTAAAACTCCTTTTAATTTATCACTGATTCCACTAATCAATCAACTCATACTTATAGATCAAGATTGGTATCTAGCAATACATCATGACCACCCAAGTAATGAGAAAAGTCAAGTGGATGACTTCACCTTTCAGTAAACGTTTATAATGTAACTAATATCCTTTTACCACACTTATCTCACATTAATCTTGGAATAAGTTGTGCCTATTCCATTGTGTGATTAATGCTCTTTTCTCTTGTACCAAAATATAACTCCAATGAAGAAGTTCTTAGAAACACTTTCTAAGACTTTCCACTTAGCTAAGATTTGAGTTATACTTCTACAAGTGGCCAAACACGAGATAACTCCTCTCACATAAGAGGCGGTAAATCCTTATAGGTTATTCACCATCTTTCCATACTTCAAAGATACACCCATTTGCTAATGATGTGAGCATTCCCTTTTACAGGAGCAATCATATAACAAAGAAAGTATAACTATCCATATTCAAGATATCATGATAACCTTAAGTCTAAGAATCATTTACATAAACGTCACTTAGACATTAATCCTTTGGCACTTAAAGGATGTCCCTATGTGGATCAATCTAGTGAACTTGATCATACCATCAAGCACCCATATACTTGCTTAGGTGTCTCACACACCATAGTAGATGAGGTCTACTACTTCTCATATAGAAGCGGCATAGTATATGCTAATCTAACCGTATTAACAATACCCTTTCTTGTTAATACTATGACTAGAGATATTTAAGAATAAACCTTATTTATAATCGAATGAACCTCACCATCATAACTCTTATGATTTCATCGATTAGGTTTATTCTAAGGGTTTTATCATACTTATTTGAAAATATAAGCAATCAACATGATAAAGATGTCATTTATTATTACATAAATAGTCAAAGTATATAATAAACCCTAGAAGTTGATTGACTTTAGGGCATATTCACTAACAGGTCCTTCATCATTTGATTCCTCAACCACTACAAAATTTTTTGAATCTTGCTCCATCCACCAAATTTACATTTTTTCATGAAAGGACTAGACCTGTTTCATACCATATACCACTAGCTATATCTTTATTCTTACCTCAATAAACTGGCATTGAAGATCTTACTTCAGTCCATGAAAATTACTAATTTCAACAATCTGGCAAAACCCAAAATCTAAAAATCTTGGCCACAATTTAATTCAGTTTTATAACTCTTAATTTGACAAAGTCAACAAAGTTGACTAAGTCTTTGTTTGTGCTTTTATTACATAATTCTTGGTCTAAGATTAGAGCCATATCTCTAATATCGAATGGTAAGAATTAGTAAGGATAGCACTTTTGAGGTCTAGTAGAAAGAAAGAGCAACAAAGTAAGTGAACAAGAGCTGAGGATGCGAGAAGAATAATATCACAATAAAGGCTGCAAAAATAAAACGGAGTTATATTTGCAAAGGAGTTCTGGTAATGTATGCACACGAATATATTCTTTAGAGTTTTTTATGCAATTTTACTAATTGGTTTGGTGCATGCAACCACTATCGGAGAGAAATAACATTTACTTTTTGCAAATTATTTGAGCTAGTGACACTGGAAATCAACGCATAATCTATTAGCTAACTGTTTCCTTTTGAACATTTGCAGTCTACTTATTCTATTGCATCAAAAGTTAACTAGAAAAACACATGATAACAAGGGGGCAGTAATTGTTTTGAACAACCTAAGCAATCAATCCTTAGATAAGGCTACTAAAGTTCAGTACAATTTGGCCAATCTAAGACAAAATAGTAGTTGTATACCACTACCTACAGCACCCAACAGCAAAGAGATGCCAACGATGCAGGGAAATACATTTTTGCATCATTCTTATCTTTCATTTATCGCTTTTTATTGTTGAAAGATTTGTTTTCAACATTATAAGCAACAATGCTGAAGTTCCTACCTTGTTTTGAGGTTTTTAACATATTCAGCACATACTTAAAATATACTATTGCACAAGGATATGGTTGCGGTTACCTTAGGATTCATTCTCATATTGAGTGGCCCATTATTTAGCACACTAAATCCCCTCTCTGCATTGTTCACCTGTATATGAGAGTTTTACCAAGCCAATAATAGTTAATCGTAAAGCCTGATAACAAGAGAGGTCTATAATAGTCTCCTAGATAATATTCAGACAGAAAGAGGCATAAAGTCAAGAAAGTAGACCTGCATGGATGACATCCCCAAGTCCATTAATATCCCATTGACCAATAATTTCTCATCAATATCATAGAGGCCAGAATTGATATTCTTAAAATTCTTAACAAGAGTCTTTACTTGCAACTTTGAAGTAAAATTGCAAGAATCCAGGTACAAGTCACCTTTTATCCTAACTTGAGCAATCTCATGGGCAACAGGATCAACATCCAAGCTAAGAAATAATTTTATCTCAGGGTGCGCCTTAATTATCTGTTATTTTCAGCAAGATGCTTTCAGAAAGCAAAAGATACTCTTCAAGAGCTCAGAATGTAATAGTGAAAACATGCTAAAAGAGATTATTATCATTCTTAATAGGAAGAGTAATATATATGATCACCTCTCTGGACGCAAACTTTTACAAGTCAAAGGGATTCCCATTTCCGAACCAAGGAAATTTCCAAATACTTTTGTAGGATCAGTAGAAATATGATATACTATGTTAAAAAGCTAGTAAACATTAGCATACAGTAATAAAGTCAAGCACAAAGGTCTTAGTTCACATGCAAAATCCTCTCAAATAGCCATACAAATAAGCTTCATTGTCTACTTGCACCGAGGAAAGAAGTATCCACAATCTTCTATACAGAATTTTAATTTTCGATACCTGAAAATCCTCATCCACTTTTGTCCACCATGCAAAAATGTTGAAAACACAACACTCTCAAAGCACTAGTCTGACACTCTCATGGTACAAGAAAAAGTCAAGAGACAAAAGTAAGCCAATAGGAAACAGATGCCTTGCCACTCAAAAGTTGAACGAGGATAAGAAAATCCATTTCTAGTTTGAAAAGAATAGACACAATATAAGACTACCTTTTAAGCTCTAAGTAAGACCCATTTTTCTTCATTTTTTAGAATTGAAACGGGGATGCAAATAGAAACTTCTTCAATCTAAACAACTTTGCTCAAGTTCCCCTATTTGCTTGGCATAGGAGAAGAATGAGAATTACTTTACAATAGGCTTTAACAAGAAATCAAAAACATCATGCTTTAATGAGGAACAAAATTATATTGAATTTCATATTTTGCTCTCCATCCCTCATGAAAATCAATTAGCAGAAATCCCATCAATTTTCCCCATACTTGATTTTAATCCCTCATGAGATGAATTAATTGAGAAAACTATCTTATTTGGAATAGTTATGGTCAGATTAGTCTACTAGTATAGCTGAAAGTTGGTTGAACAAACCAAAAAAAGTTCACTGTCCATATACATCGACAAAAAGGAGGAAAAAAGAAGAAAAAGAAAAGGATCCATCAACCACAAAAAGACTTACCAAAGCGAGAAATACGAGAAGTTCCTATGATGCAATTGTCTAGGAGGAGAAGAAAGGGGTAAGAAGCTAGAACAGTGCTGAGTGTCTACCTCATATAAAGTAGAAAATGATCTTAACAGGCGAAGCTAAGAATCATATCAGTTCATGCGGAAGGACCGACAATTACTCTCAGGCACAAGTATTTTTCTGGGAGTCAAAGTTGTTACCTCCTAAATTTGGATTAGAAATACAGCAGCGGACAAGGATGGGTTAATAATACTTGGGCTCAAGAAAATTACTTTGGATAATTGTTACTGAATAATGGTCAATCCAATAGCACAGAAACCAGGTTCTATCATGCCTACAACCACTTGGGGGTCAAATGAGGAATTCATGTAGGTTGTAACACGAAATATGTTGCGTCCGTTTGGATTAGTTATTTTTGGGGTTGTTTGGAGTCGCCACTTGGTATGGAGTTTAGGTGTACCAAGTCACCCAAAAAGTTTTAATTAATGAAAATAAACTAAGAAAACCCTTTTTAGACGACTCCAGGTCTTTGAAAACTAGAGAAAAAGGTTCGGGGGTCACAGTTGAAAGAAGGGAAGGCAAAGATTCGATGTTACTCGTCTCTAAGGCACCCTTCTAACCTAGTCAAAGCTAGTTGCAAGATTTAGTTAAAAATTTCCTAATTCTAACTTTAAATTTATCACATTTGGATGTTATCTATATGGATGCAAAAACCTAGACCTAATGTTGGATCGAGAGGGGCAAAATGTCTCCTTGAGGTTTGATTGGAATTGATCACATTAGTTGTGTCATCCAAGTTTGACTCCTCGAGGAGGTCACGAAAAATGCAAATGATGAAACTCGAGAATGACAGGAGAATTAGGGTTTTCAAAAAGAAGTGCAATTTTTATAAAGTCTCAAAGGAAGAGAAATTGGATTTTTGAAAAGATCAATTTCAAGTGTAAAGAGGAACTTGGATGTCCAAAAAGATGCAATTTTAAAAAATGGTTTTTTGACTTTGAATTGCTAAAACATGAAGAAGAAAGTTGATTTTTAAAGAATGAATTTGATAGAGTTTAAAATAATGCACATGTATGTCCTAAAGAGGGATAATGCAACATAATGGGTGCGGGGGACTAAATTCGTGACTTTAATTCTTCCTTTTCATAGAAGAAAATAAAAGCGTGCTAAGGCTAGGAAGCCATACTCGCTCTTTTCCCTAATTCAAAGGGTAATGCCTTAAATGCACTAATCTAATAAAAAAGAAAACTAAATGAGATGTTTCGCATACGGGATGGGAGAATAGTAACATGCAAAGATGGAAAGGAAACTCCAAAAGTGAAAAGTATGTGAAATTTGTATCTAATGCATGAACGGCATTTAAGGGTCTAGCATTGGACTAGCCCTCGTCAAAAGGTTCTCACTAACATTGGATTAGTGAGAAATCGAAAGGGAAGGCCACAACTAGCGTTGGACTAGTGTGGTGACGTCAATATATTTAAACAATAAACATGTAGACATGATAATAAAGCAAGTAAACACATAAAACACATAACACATAGACATAATATCTAGATGCAAGACCCTAGGGAAGCAAATAAACACACAATCATGCAAGCATGCAAAATAAGCATATAAAAACCTAATTATTACATTGGGGGAACCTAAATACATTCTAAAGGGAAAAATTCGGAATAATAATCTAACTATTACATTTTCTAGAATAAATACACTTTTTGCAAAATTAAACCTATCTATTACAACTTGGCATCTAAGGCCTCCAAATGATTTACCCAAAAATTAAATGACATAAATAAAGACTAGGCATGAATAAAAAGCAAAGGAAAGCTTAATTTAAAACATGCAAGATCATGCAAAAACACATAATAAGCACATAATAGGAGAAAGAAGTTACCATCCCTTGATGTGATGCCTTAATTGAATCCTTAAATGAGGGGAATGGTTATTTAAGACTCAATATCAACAAAAGGGATCAAGGTACCAATTTAAAGGAAAAACCAATCAAAAATTCAAAGAGAGGGTATCTAAACAGATTCTGCAAGCAACACAGATAAGACTAGGAAATAGAGTAAGATTACGGAACAAAAGCAGGAAATATCAAGAATACGAAAGAGAGGTTACGGAGTAGAAAGCTTGAGCATAGCAGCGCAACTAAGTCCAGCGTTACAAGCAAAATCAAAGTCCGAGGAGGAAGCGGACCGAAACTCGGACTCGCCGTGTAGCATGCGTCTCTTCCCATCTTCAAAACATCAGGAAGATTGCTTCCAGTTTTTGAGACAATAACACAAACACAATATTCAGAGGCAAGGGATCCATTCAAAGCATCAAACATCATCATTGGATCATGTCAAAACAAAGCGAAAACCGAAGAAGGCCAAAATCTTAAGCATCGCATCATCAAATAGACAACAAGGGGAAGGGAAGAAGCCGGGGTTAGAAGCGCGGGTAGTTACGGATCGGCAACTACTCAGCGTTTCTTCACATCTTCAAACCTTCAAGAAGAAGCGGGGCGTTACGGATCCAGTAAGAAGTCCGCGTTTCTTCACATCTTCAAAACGTGAAGAACATTTTTCCAGAAATTTCTCAGAAATCACAAAAAAATCAACACAGAAGCATCAAACGTCTGATTTTAAATGTCAGAACAAGACTATGAGCCTTACCAAGGCTTTATAAACACAACATGCTCATATAACAACTAATAATCATCATCAAATATCATAAACTAAAAGAAAAACTATTCAAAACCTTGGTTCCACCAAAAGGTCCAAATTTCCGTAATTTTACGATCAAAAAGCGGTAAATAAAGTAGAAGGATGTTACACGAATGGAGCTTGAATCTAAAGCGAAGAGGAGGGCAGAAATTCCAAGAATAATCTTCTCAAGTATGAAACCCTAGCTTTTCCTTTTCTTCTTTCTTTTATTTTTTCTCTCCAATTCCCAGCCGTTTTCCTCTCTTTTTTTGCTCTCTCTTAGCCTCCTTTTTTCTATTTCTCTCTTAGCTTTCTAACCTCCTCCAGAAAACCCTAACATGGGTGATTTATAGGCATTAAAACCTACAACCAAGGGCTTGGATACTTTGAGGGTTTTCTTGGGTTAATTTTGATCATTGGATGCGTTTTATTTGTGTCTTAAGGATCAAGGGTGATTTGGGCATTAACTAAAACGTTTACTTGATGCCAAAGACACAAAAATACAGCTGGAAATGAGGAAGGGAAGGGTTGGAAAGCTGGCGTCATTTTTTTCGATCGGGTTCTGTGGTTGATTCTGTGGACTTATCCGCTTATCGGTGCGTTTTTGACTTTTCTCTTTTTTTTTATTATTTTTTATTTAAAGAAAAACCTACAAAAATGAGAAAAAAGTGTTAGAATATTCAAAATAAATAACTAAACATTAATAGATAAAAACATAGGAAAACAAATGAAATAGTCAAAATTTGGTGTCTACAGCTTGCTCCTCTTTGTCTGAGTTTCGAAGAAACTCTAGACAAAACGTAACCTAAATGCTTACTTTTTGGTTGTATCTGAACCATGGTAAACAGCAGGAATATTAGATTGCCAATTTTTCAAACTAAAAATGCATAATGTGACCGAACTTCATTATAGAGTTGCCTACGTATCTCGCTATGAGAATCAGGTCAAAGCGTAGTTCCAAGGCAAATGAACTATAATGAAATGAACAGAATCTTGTAAAATTGAGAAGCGGAGATAGAAGGGTGCCGTGAGGTCTGAGACTCACCACGTAAATTTAAATTTGAAGAAGGGGAGGTAGAAGGGTGCGGAGAGCAACAACAATTTAAATTGGGGATAGAAAGGTGCAGAGGGAGACAACCAACAGCAATTTAAATTGAAGAACGGAGATAGAAGGGTGGCGATATGAGACAGAAATTTAAATTCTTTCCAAATTTGGACTATTGGGGATTGAACCCAAGCCTGAATGACTAAACATACTATTCAGTGGGATTGGACAGAATGACTAAACATACTATTGATGGGATTGGACCCAGCACGAATGACTACTATTGATGGGATTGGACCCAGCACGAATGACTAAACATACTATTGGTGGGATTGGACCCAAGCTGAATGAATAGATGGGAAAATCAAATATGCTATTCGGGTGGGATTGGACCCAAGCTTTGAATGACTAAACATCTTGGTGGGATTGGACCCAAGCACGAATGACTAAAACATTTGGGATTGGACCCAAGCCTGAATGACTAAACATACTATTCAGTGGGATTGGACCCAAGCCTGAATGACTAGATGGGAAAATTTAAATATGCTATTCAGTGGGATTGGACCCAAGTCTGAATGACTAGATGGGAAAATGCAAATAAAATGCCCAAGGTCTAAATTGCTGGTGGGATTGGATCCAAATCTAGACACTAGTGGGAGAGATGAAAACATAAATCTTTGGATTGCCAGACTTTGAAAAATAAAACACAAGTTGTTCAAACATGATAAATGTAAAATGCAAGTAATGATGCACTCGATGAAATGGTGCAATTCTGATTTTTGATTTTCTTGACTTGAAAAGTAAGTGATTGATAGGAACGATGACTTTTTTTCTTTTCTTTCTTTTTTTTCTTTTTTTTTTCTTTTCTTTCCTTCTTCTTTTTTTTCTTTTCTTTTCTTTTCTTTCCTTCTTCTTCTCTTTTTTTTTCTTTTTTTCTTTTCTTCTTTTTTCAAGAATTGATGGATTTTGGAAAGTTGAAGAGTGTAACTGAAACCCTTCCTCTGCAGGGTTGGAACAAATCCACATATGTTGCCATCGTCTTGATCGCAAATCTTTTAGGCAAAATTAATTTTGAATGCATTATCAAAATTGGAGATCACCTCTCAAAACAAAATTGCCCGATGTCAAGAATTGTTAACCCGAAGTCATGAAATATTAACCAATTAGTCCATGGCAATTCAAATTTTTCCTTTCTTTTTTTTTTTAACCATAAAGTGCAAATTCTTTTGGGATCACAACTGTTAGCCACTAAAATGACTAAAATGTATGAGAATCATGCAATAAAACACATTCATCAGATATTCGTGCTCACGAAACATTGCTTGTTCTCCAGTAGTAGGAAATATTCATCAAAAACAAGTTATGGGATTGAAATAAACCATGCGATCTTAGAAATCCAAATCCTCATAAATCAGGCAAAACATTATTATGCAATTATTCAATTTGCATCAAATACTCATAATATCAAGTAAAAGAGAGACAATTATACCTCAATTTTAAAAATTCAAGCTTGATTTCTCACTTTTACCAAATTTTGCAATCAAACGACTCATATAGTCAATTCAAGCTTGCCTTTTCCATATTTTCTCAGATTTTCTCAGATTTTACTGCTAAAAGGTTCTTGAAACATATCTTCTTATTCAAATTGCAATAATGCCTTTTGACGCGAAAATCAACACTTTTAGGTGAAGACTCCCGGTTACTCGACATATGTCTTCTTGCTCAAATAGTAAAGATGTCTTTTGACGCGAAAATCAACATTTTACTTGTTCAAGCTGCTTTGCATATTTATAATTCAAGCACAGTTTTACGTGAAAGTTAACATTTGTAGATGCTAAACCTCCGGTTACTTAGTACTAGAATCATTGGAGTAGAATTTAAATTCTCATTTTGCTACTTTTTCTTGCTTTTTTTTTTTCACATCAATTGAAAAAGGATCATTTGCCAACAATATCAATCATTTTCTTGTAAAATCCAATAAAAGAAGAAATCTCATTTAATAGGAAAAAAATTGAGGCATAATTTTCCCTATTTTACAAAACATACTTTCTAAAATGCTAATGTCACAATCACATAATAATTATTTCCGAGTAGGATGGAAAAAGATTTTTCATATCACACGGGCTTTTATTTCAAAAGGATGAAAACAATTGCAACCAAAATCGGACATTTGCACCCTTTTTGAATCAAATTTCGAAAAAACAAATCGATTTGTGAGGCAAATGTGCAATTTAGATTAAGATTTTTTTTTTTTTTTTTGAAAAAATTTTGGCAGAGTTTCCCTTATAACTGGATGAAAACTCCCTGCCAGCAACCCAATTTTTCAAATCGCAATCAACACATATAAGCACATAAAAGTTAAATTTAAACAAATATACACATCCTCAAGCAATTTAACCAAAAGTATATCTAACAGTTAAACCTAATCAGAACACAAGATCAAACATAAAAAGAGAAATAAAGCAGTAGAATAAGCGACAAATCATGGGGTGATCCACGTGACTCCACCATAGCCTCGGTGGTCTCACAGGATAAGTGCTTCGGCGGTGAATGCCGAGATGTGCCTCTATCCCTAGTCGAGTGCTTAAAGCCCGATCTGCTCGCCTCCGGCGTCGAGCTGCGTCTTCATGCGATCCCATCTCTCGATCATCTGGGTCTGAAATCCGCCCAGAGTGTCCATGACACCCTGCCACCCAGGCCGTGGTGGCGGTGGTGGTGGTGCAGCAGACGATGAGCGACCTCTCCTCCCTCATGTCTGGTAGCTCTACGGGTAGCTCGTCGGGGCGGGCGATGTCGATACATCTATGTGTAGATCTTTGACAACCAATGCTAAGCTTCGACCAGCCTCGGGGGAGGTGGGATACCAGGGGAATCACCCTGCATGGAGGAGAAGTGGAGGAGAAGTGAAATAAGTCGGGGAAACCCGAAGTGGAATGATGTGGATGTCCTCCTCGCCGTCGTCCTAATATGACTAATAATAATGTTCGGCAGGGGAATCTGGGCGAATGGTGAGTCCTGACCATGGAACATACGATCTAAAAAGTATAGATCGCTATTCCTCAACTCCCCCTGGCCGCTCTTCTTTGGGATGATATTGTGGGTCAGGGTGTACAAAATAACCGGTGGCGTCTTTGGAAAAGATCGAGCCTTCATGCAGCTGGGACCTCGAACTCCTCTGTCGACTCGCCATAGCATGTGAGGGATCCCACTCCGGTCGGTGGAGAAGTCCTTATTCAAATCAATAGATGGACCCTGATCACTGCATCCAGTCGAGCTATAGTGCTCCGGGTGATCTCAATCGAACCCTCAGGAGGACTCAATCTCTCTCCCGTGCCTCTTTCTTGTCCTCGATGTTGCATAGAACTTCCTTGAACCAAGTCGGGGAAGATCGGTAGGGCAATGTCGAGTCGGGCCCCCCAGGTCTTTGCGGCGATGTCAGTGGGCAGCGTCCACCTCCGAAGCTATGTGTAGCTCATATACAAAATCTATGCTCTCTCGAGCCTGATACCACTCCTGGTTCTCCTTAGAGGAGAACCGGGTGATGTCAAAATCTGGCGGTGGAGGCTGTCTCGGTCGCCGTCTCTTCCTCACCAATGGCGTCTCTGGCTCACTCTCCTCACTCTGCGGAGGTGGCTCGACCACTGCTTTGCCACGTGCTCGTGACATAGTACCTGAAAGATAATTTTTTAGATGATTAATTGCAAACAATTTTGACAAAGCGACGGGTAAATATATAAACAAATTAGAAATTCTTGGAAAATACCCTAAAACAAAATTCCTAAAAACCTGAAATTCAAACAATTTCTACAAAGTCTTAAAAAATTCAAAATTCTAAAAGATTTCAATCAAATTCACAAAAATGTAGGAATTTCAAAATTCCTTTGAAATTCAACAAAAGTGCACAGAACAAAGAGTGCAATAATTCAACAAACTTTCCAAAATTTTCAAGGTCTTTAACAAGACTTGTGAAAAATCTCAGGAATTTTACAAACAAAAAAAAAAAAAAACCAACCCAAAAAAAACCAAAGTTTCTAAAAAATTCAATAAATTTCACAAAATCATTTAAATTCCTAAAATCTAAGAACTCAACGAAATTCCACACAAAAACCTAAAATTCAACAATTCCTATAAATTACAAAAACTCCAACAATTCAATTAATTGTGACGAAATTCAAAACTCCCAACCTTTCCGTAAATTTCCACAAAAAATCAACAATTCACTAATTTTATCCAAATTCCTATAAAAAGTACAAAAATCAAAGAATTCAGTGATTTCTAATTTTCACATTAATTCTACAACAGTGCAAAAATCCCACAAAATTCCAAACAGGACTAGAAATTTCAACAAGTTCCAAATTATTCTAAAAGAACAAAAAATCTACAATTTCTACATTTGACCACTCAAACATGCTCAATTGTAATCTAACAATCATATCAAACCTATTAATTAACAATATAAAAATTAAATTCAGAAATTGATAAAAAATTACACAATTCAAATAAATAATAAATAAACAAATAAAATAAAACAAATAAAATAGATAAATGGCTCATCAACATTTATAAACAGAAAATTAGTATAAATTTCCACAAAATCAACAATTCACCAATTCTATTGAACTTACTTGAAATTTCACACAAAATCCGAAAATTCAACTACTCTTATAAATTACAAAGACTTCAACAATTCAATCAACAATTCACAAATTTTATCCAAATTTCTATAAAAGTACAAAATCAAAGAATTCAGTGATTTCTAATTTTCACATTAATTCTACAATAGTGCAAAAAATCCACAAAATTCCAAGCGGGACTAGAAATTTCAACAAGTTCCAAATTATTCTAAAAAGAACAAAATTCCTACAATTTCTACATTTGACCACTCAAAGCGTGCTCAATTTTAATCTAACAATCATATCAAACCTATTAATTAACAATACAAAATTAAATTCACAAATTGACAAAATTACACAATTTAAATAAATAATAATTAAACAAATAAAATAAAACAAATAAAATAGATAAATGGCTCACCAACATCTTTTAATCACATAAACAAGTCTAATAAACATTAGAAACAACAACAATAAACATTATAATTAAAACAGAAAAAATGTGAAAAAGGAAAAAAAAAAGCAATTTTGAAATTTACAAGATGTAATTTAGTTGGGATTTCTTACGTAATCCGTAGTGGAGTGTTTGAGGAGTGAAATGATGCGAAGCCCCAAAAACAAGCTCGAATCGACCCCAATCGACGGTTTTAGTTTGGAAAAAACTCCCTCAATCCAGACTTTTGATGCGTTTTGGATGTTTTGTTGATGAAAGTTCTAAGAAGCCTAGGATGTTACGGTGAGAAATATGGAAGAAAAATGGGTTTCTGGGTTTGGGGTGAGTTGCGTGGAGTGGAAGAGAAGAAGCGGTGAAAGAAGGCGTCCAGCTGAGCCAGGGAAATGGAAGCTTGATTTGAGGCCGGACTACTCAGCTCTGGGTCCAGCGTTACCATATGAACTCCTGAAACTTGTCAAGATAGAAATCTGGGATGAAGCGGAGTAACTCTGTAACGATGCAGCGTTTCTTTGAAATATAAAAAATGCAAGGAGAGTGAGGAAAAGCATGAACAAACCACGCATAGACTCAGCGTTACACTCAGGAAGATATGAATTTCAAAGAAGCGGCGAAAGCGGACTACTCCATAACAACCAGCGTTACTTCTCGGAAGATATGAATTTGTAAAGAAACATAGGTGAAGCAGGACTGGTCAACATAACCTCCAGCGTCACTTCAAAAAAATTTTTTTTTTTAAATTTTCCTTTAAGCATTTGCCTATTTTGGTCAACCAAAATTTGCCTCAATTTAATAAAAAAGAATACTAATTTAGTTAATGGAGAATTTGCTCAGTTTATCAATAAAATTGGCTCTAATGTAAACCAAAAAATTTGCCCGGTTTAATCAAATAAAACATTGCTTGGGCCATTTTTTTCTTTTTTAATTAAATCAAAACTAGCTGTTAGGTTAAGCTCCTTGAAATTGATAGGCTATGCCATCATGTAGTGATATTGATTTTTTATTCATGCTTGATCTTTGGATCTGCAAAATTTGCCTTTGCTCTTGTGGATCTCGATACATGAATACACACAAATAGGGGACTTACAAAACATGATGTGCACTTGAATTCTCAAACAGTTACCTTTTTTTATTATCATGCAATGATGACTGCTCAAAAAATATGCTAACTTATCAAAAGCCAAATTTTAAGTAGCAAATTTAAAGACGTGTTATTTGACCCTTGGGTATGAATACATCATAGAAATGCTCAAAAGTTTTTTTTTCTTTTTTTTCTAAAATATTGACCATTTTTCGTAGATGCTCGAGCTTGTGTTTCCCAAAATGAATTCTCCATAGTTTGCATTGCAGGATTTACCCAAGAATCAAATAACACTTCTAATCTTCAAAACTTTATTAGATCAAGAAAATGTTTCTTTCTTATCAGCGCCATACATTTTATGAATGCAAGGGAGGAAAGGAAAAGAAAAAACTTGGAGTTAGTAAGCGAACGCAAAACCGGTATGCATGTCCTATGGGGAGCCCTTTTATGCCGGGTGACCTAGCATGAAAAATGCAATCCCTGGGGTATGCACCATACAATACGATGGGTCGATCACTTCGATATGTGATTAGTAAAACAATCTAGAGGATCGACCAAAAGAATATGTGACACTTGATGCATCACGAGGACAAAGTCCGAATGGATTTATTACTTTGATTGATACGTGAAGAGAGGTTAAAGGTTAATTTGTCATGAAAATGATTATTCTCGAAGGAATTGTAGTACCTTGACTAGTCTTGAGTGAAACATGGATCTAAATGGATTGGACGGGATCGATAGTTTACCCAAAAGTTGACTGGGTTTATTGCTTACTTGTAACTCCACATCTCCATTTTATTTGCAACACACTAGCCCATAAGCCTTCTAAAATCAAGATTTGGCCTTGGTAAAATCATTATCTCAACAATGAGAAATTATTTGTGCACTTTTTCGATTTAGTGTCCTTATGCATGGGATTTTACCAACTTTGATAAAATGGCCAAAAAATGATTATTAGAGGTTTATATTCTAGCATGTGAAGGTCACTCCATAGTTTTGGATGCCATCATAGAAGGGATCGGAACCTACCTTACCTTGTGCACTACCCCTTTGGATGTTACTTAAAACATAAACATGCAAGTCGCATTGGATTATATATCCGAGACACAAGGGTGGTTTATTCCTAACATGGGATTCCCTATGCGGCATTCCCTCTATGGCTTATGCATGATGCCAGTTTATTAAAGCAAGTAAGGGTGCAAAAATGAAACATGGCCTATAGGAGCCCCATTTGAATGCCGGGGTAAGCCTAAAAGTGATATGCAATTACAACTTAAATGCAATAGATATAAATTCAAACGTGCAATAGCCTATCTAGAAGGATGGCTTGTCTTAAAAGAGTGCCAAGACTCTTATTTTCTAGAGTTTGTGAAATGCAAGAAAAAGGGAAAACAACAAAAATGTTAGTTTAATCGACAAATATCACATAACACATTGGATCAACAAATTGCATAAAAATAAAGAGGGGTGAAATCCCTCCTCTCGTGTCTAGTGATCCTTAATAGGGTAAGGTAGACTCTCCCCTAGGCAATTCTAACATGGATGCATGAGGTTGAGCTCACTAATGCATCTAGACTTCGATAAAGGTTACAGGCTCCCAAACCTTGACCAAAGGCAAAGGTCATCAATCCAAATGCCTCAGTCGGTGGTTGGTGATCCCCTAGACATTGCTACTTGCACGTGCTGCGACCACATGTCCAAGTGGATCGATCCTAATCCTAATAGGGAAGAGTGGGCGTGACAAACCCTTAAAGTAAAAAAGTAGGGTCAAAGTAAAATACATATGCAGTATGAAAGTGATTCCTTTTGAGAGGAGGATTCAAACATCAAACATTTTGAGGCTCTAGGGATAGATGCATACCCCAAATGCAAGGCGGTACAAGTAAATAAATAAATAAATAATAATTCATTCATCATGTACGACGTGTAAGGAGTGATTACGGGAGAACCTAAAAGAAAAGAAAGAAAAATGCAACCTAAAACATCAAATGTGATATATAAGAAAGTTAGAAAAGCGAAATAATCAACTAAATCAAGTGCTTTCGGCCCTCTTAGGAAAGTCCCGATTAGTGAAAACCCATTTTTTGATGGAAAAAGGAAAGATTGGTTTTCTTGAAAGAAAGGAAAAGGGGTCATGGGACTACAAAAATGCGACGATTTGGACCCAAAACAAAAGTCTAGAAAAGGGTTTTAGAAAAGTTTGGAGTCGCCACTTGGTATGGAGTTTAGGTGTACCAAGTCACCCAAAAAGTTTTAATTAATGAAAATAAACTAAGAAAACCCTTTTTAGACGACTCAGGTCTTTGAAAACTAGAGAAAAAGGTTGGGTCCTGGTTGAAAGAAGGGAAGGCAAAGATTCGATGTTACTCGTCTCTAAGGCACCCTTCTAACCTAGTCAAAACTAGTTGCAAGATTTAGTTAAAAATTTCCTAATTCTAACTTTAAATTTATCACATTTGGATGTTATCTATATGGATGCAAAAACTTAGACCTAATGTTGGATCGAGAGGGGCAAAATGTCTCCTTGAGGTTTGATTGGAATTGATCACATTAGTTGTGTCATCCAAGTTTGACTCCTCGAGGAGGTCACGAAAAATGCAAATGATGAAACTTCGAGAAATGGAGGAATTAGGGTTTTCAAAAAGAATGCAATTTTTATAAAGTCTCAAAGGAAGAGATTGGATTTTTGAAAAGATCAATTTCAAGTGTAAAGAGGAACTTGGATGTCCAAAAAGATGCAATTTTAAAAAATGGTTTTTTGACTTTGAATTGCTAAAACATGAAGAAGAAAGTTGATTTTTAAAGAATGAATTTGATAGAGTTTAAAATAATGCACATGTATGTCCTAAAGAGGGATAATGCAACATAATGGGTGCGGGGGACTAAATTCGTGACTTTAATTCTTCCTTTTCATAGAAGAAAATAAAAGCGTGCTAAGGCTAGGAAGCCATACTCGCTCTTTTCCCTAATTCAAAGGGTAATGCCTTAAATGCACTAATCTAATAAAAAAGAAAACTAAATGAGATGTTTCGCATACGGGATGGGAGAATAGTAACATGCAAAGATGGAAAGGAAACTCCAAAAGTGAAAAGTATGTGAAATTTGTATCTAATGCATGAACGGCATTTAAGGGTCTAGCATTGGACTAGCCCTCGTCAAAGGTTCTCACTAACATTGGATTAGTGAGAAATCGAAGGAAGGACCACAACTAGCGTTGGACTAGTGTGGTGACGTCAATATATTTAAACAATAAACATGTAGACATGATAATAAAAGCAAGTAAACACATAAAACACATAACACATAGACATAATATCTAGATGCAAAGACCCTAGGAAAGCAAATAAACACATCAATCATGCAAGCATGCAAAATAAACATATAAAACCTAATTATTACATTGGGGGAACCTAAATATATTCTAAAGGGAAAAATTCGGAATAATAATCTAACTATTACATTTTCTAGAATAAATACACTTTTGCAAAATTAAACCTATCTATTACAACTTGGCATCCAAGGCCTCAAATGATTTACCCAAAAATTAAATGACATAAATAAAGACTAGGCATGAATAAAAAGCAAAGAAAAGCTTAATTTAAAACATGCAAGATCATGCAAAAACACATAATAAGCACATAATAGGAGAAAGAAGTTAACATCCCTTGATGTGATGCCTTAATTGAATCCTTAAATGAGGGGAATGGTTATCTAAGATTCAATATCAACAAAAGGGATCAAGGTACCAATTTAAAGGAAAACCAATCAAAATTCAAAGAGAGGTATCTAAGCAGTGCAAGCTTAACCTGAGATAAGACTAGGAAATAGAGTAAGATTACGGAACAAAAGCGGGGAAATATCAACGAGAATCTGAAAAGAGAGGTTACAGCGGAATAGAAAGCAGCATAGCAGCAACTAAGTCAGTGTTACAAGCAAAAATCAAAGTCAGGAGGGAAAGCGGACTTGGCAATCAGCGTCTCTTCCCATCTTCAAAACATCGAAGATTGCTTCAGTTTTGGAACAATAACACAAACACAATATTCAGAGGCAAGGGGATCCATTCAAAGCATCAAACATCATCATTGGATCATGTCAAAACAAACTAAAACCGAAGAAGGCCAAAATCTTAAGCATCGATCATCAAATGGACAACAAGGGGAAGGAAGAAGCTGTGGGGTTAAAGCGCGGTAGTTATCGCGGTTGGCTTTCGCATAACTACTCAGCGTTTCTTCACATCTTCAAACCCAAGAAGAAAGCGGGGCGTTACATGATCGATCAGCACCGCCGTAAAGTCAGATGTTTCTTCACATTTTCAAAGCGTGAAGAACATTTTTAGAAATTTCTCGAAATTACAACAAAATCAACCACGAAGCATCAAGCGTCGATTTTAAGCGTCGAGAACAAGACTATAGCCTTACCAAGGCTTTATAAACCACAATGCTCATATAACAACTAATAATCATCATCAAATATCATAAACTAAAGAAAAACTATTCAAGACCTTGGTTCCACCAAAAGGTCCAAATTTCCAGATTTTACGATCAAAAGCGGTAAAAAAAGTAGAAGGATGTTACGAGATCGGAGCTTGAATCTAAGCGAAAGAGGGCAGAAATTCAAGAATAATCTTCTCAAGTATGAAACCCTAGCTTTTCCTTTTCTTCTTTCTTTTCTTTTTTCTCTCCAATTCCGAGCCGTTTTCCTCTCTTTTTTTGCTCTCTCTTAGCCTCCCTTTTTTCTATTTCTCTCTTAGCTTTCTAACCTCCTCAGAAAACCCTAACATGGGTGATTTATAGGCATTAAAACCTACAACCAAGGGCTTGGATACTTTGAGGGTTTTCTTGGGTTAATTTTGATCATTGGATGCGTTTTATTTGTGTCTTAAGGATCAAGGGTGATTTGGGCATTAACTAAAAACGTTTACTTGATGCCAAAGACACAAAATACAGCTGGAAATGAGGAAGGGATGGGCATTTTGGAAGAACTGCAGCGTCATTTTTTGCTTCGGATCAGTTCTGTGACGGTTCTGGACTTATCCGCATGGCGGTCAGCGTTTTGACTTTCTCTTTTTTTTTATTATTTTTTTTATTTAAAGAAAAACCTACAAAAATGAGAAAAAAGCGTTAGAATATTCAAAATAAATAACTAAACATTAATAGATAAAAACATAGGAAAACAAATGAAATAGTCAAAATTTGGTGTCTACACAAACAGTTTTTAAAACAACAGGTTATCTTCCTAAATGTAAGATCAATCACTTTGAGCCATTCAGCTTGCATTGCATGAAGAATTTCTCAGAGTTAGGCTATCTACAGTTGATAAATTTTGCTAGCGAATGGAATTGGGGTGTAACAATTTAGTGGTTGGGGAGACTAACACCTCAGCTAGTTAATTTGAAAATTTTAACAAAATTTTCTTAGCTTAATTTGGTTTAATCACAAGTTGGACACAGTTACAACCTTAGAAAATTTTGTAGATGTAGAAACGTATTTGGAGCAATCAAACTATTCTTCAGAAGAAAATCCCTCAGAAGAAATCAAAGGAAGCTACTAATTATGGAAAACAACCATACAATAATTTCTCATATTAGAGGCAAATAAAACAGATCATAAAGAGAAAAATCAGCCTGTGACAGCCCCATTTTCCCCTAAGGTTAACCAAAGGGGTTGGCGGGCTGCCTGCCTGCCTGACTCTCGCCAGGACTCAAGCATTCGAAATACTAACTCTAAAGGATAATTCTAAAGTTCACATTAAAAGAGAGATAAGAAACTCTAATATTCAACATTTAACCTTGAAATATAATTGTTAAATCAAAAGCACTTAAAGCCTCGTTCCATGATCTATTACATTCCCCCATGAGTCAAAAATATTCAAAACCAAAAGAATATACAAGCCTTTTTTTTTTTCCCTCCACTCTCGGGACAAAAGACCAAAAGTCAAGTTCTAGACCCTAATTAGTCCCAAGTTCTTATTAATTTTTGTCACACATTAAGGAGAAAAACAAATAGAACGGGTGAGCTAAAAAGCTCATTGAATTTCAAAAGGTCAATGCAGGGCATAAAGCAGAATAAATAATATAATTAAAACAAGTAAAATAAACACAAAACACACAAGTAAGAATGGAGCTCTCGAGTTCGGGTCCGCCATACGTTCAATTCCGTGATGGGCTAGTATCGTCGTCAACTTTCCAATCCATGTAGGCGACTCTTTACAACCATTTCCTTCCACCGAACATCCCTTTCTGAGACCCATAATCTAACACTTAACACCATTCAAGGGGCTGACCAAGAGTAGTTTTATAAACACTTTATACACACTTTCCCCACTAATGTATATATTGTCCATTCAGTCACCTACTTAAAGAGAGCAATAAATATACTACTCCTTGGTGAGTGGTTCCAGGATTTCAAATTCTACTTTGCGCATTAAATACGCGTTCACCTGAAACTTTTCATTCTTTTAAAGCGAATAACATGCATTGGAAACTCACCACTGCAAAGAAATGGGTTTGAAATCCCAAGTTTTGATCACTCCATAACTCAGCACCGCTTCCTAATATAATTAAAGAACAACGGAAATAAGTTTTCTAGTTCATCGACCAAAACTAGTTCAAGAAAGATTAAGTTCGATAACTTCCTATTTGAGCAGAAAACTTTGAAAAATCGTAACTTGAGTTGTACAAGTCTAATTTTCAAAAGCTTGGTACCGTTGGAAACCTCATTTGAAGTTCTAAAACTTTGTAGAAAATACCATGATGAAATTCCAGACAAAAATTGCCCATAATTTCGTTTAAGAATCAGCTACAGTGAAAAACAGAACATAACAGGTTGGTTTTCCAGCAAATTTTGAAAATTCACCAAAAATTGTAGAAAACTAATTGGCCTCTGAAATTTACACAGTTTAAATCACTATATATCAAGTTTCAAACGCCACCAATGGTACTTGATTCTGACTCTCGAGCAAGAAATTATAACTGTTCAAACATGGCAGGTTCGAAATCCTGTGTTTTCTGAAATCCAGATTTACAGGGCAGTATTTGGAGCCTCACATGAGTGACGAATTCTTACTCAAAAATCACCAAATTTGGTACACTAACTCTACCATATATAGATTATGTCCACACCAAAATTTAGCCAAAAAATCTAACGGAAAATAGTGTTTTTAATGCTCAAAGTGGGCTCGACAAACTCAATTCAAACCGGCGAAGTTTTGCCTTCTTCATCTATGAGCTTCTAAGATATTCAAATCACCACCAACTGCCCTAATTCTTGAAACCAAGCTAGTATTAATCTTCCTAGGCCCAATGATGGTCAAAAATGATATAAGTTTAGATCAAAACTTAGCACTAAAACAATTCAAGAATTCGGACAGCATGTCCTCCTATATTCCAGATTTTTGGTTTCAATTCAACAACCATTACTACCACAACTTTTAGAGGGCTTTTTGTGGGAAATATTAAAAACTTAAACCTCAACATTTAAGCATTACATTTAGTCTTCAAGCTTGCAAAAACGCAGCCACAAAACAGGGGAAACATAGCAGGATTTTCGGCCGACACTAAAGCTTCCAAAACAGAATTTTCTCTTGCCATTCTTACTATAACTTTTGAGGGGCTTTTGTAGAGGAAATTAACAACTTAAAGTTCATCATTTAAACATTAAATCATCCCCTTAAACACATTGCAGCAATCAAAGGAAAACAACAAATTTAACCACCTTGTTTCCCGCCTCTTCTTTGTGGGTTTTTTTCTCTTGGTTTCTTCCTCCAATTCAACCCTGAAATTCAACTTGTATGCACATTCCTGTTTTTCATGCAGGAAGCAATTCATACTTGTGGGATTCAAAACCCTCAACAAACATAATACAACAATACAACCAATGAAACTTTTAACAACTAACTTCGGAATCAAACTTAAGAAAACCTGTCTTTGGTGTGGGAAGATTACCTCTTCTTCAGTTGTTTTGAACAAGGTTAAAGGAAGTCCAGAAATCCTCTCTCTTTCCACCTTCAAATGTCAGTACAGCTCCTTCAAAGGCTACAAAACTTCAAGCCTCTAAACAACAAGTGTTTTGCAGGAAAGAGGGTTTTCTTTGAGGAAAAGTGGAGGAACAAGGCAGAGCTGAAATGGAGCTTGGAGAGGGAAAGGAAAAGAAAAACTGTTTTGCTGGAAGAGGAGGAGGGAGAGTAACTGTGAAAAATGGAAGGAAAGGAGAAGACTTTGTTGTCTTGCCATCAAGTTTAGGACAGACACAGAAAACCCCAATTCAAGGAAATTTGTTCCCCTTTTAATTTCTAGTCTTGCAACTTGATTTTGAGGGAAATGGAATGATTAATTTAGCTAGAAGATTAAAGAGGATAGTCTTGGTTAGGAGGGAGAAAGGAAGAGGAAAATTAAAGTGAGTTGGTGTGGGTTAATTGGAAGAAACAATGGCTAATCAAAATCCTAGTTTTAAGGAGGTTAATCCAATTTTAACTAAAGTTTCAAAACCCTAATTATATTCACTCTCATTAACTCACTTCTAGTTCCTTGATTGCATTCCTAACCTACGAGTGATCATCCTTACACTCCATCGCTACTTTACTCACTGCCTGAATTTTTACCTCGAAAAACGTGTTTTCTCATTTTCTCTTTAATTGATACAAAAGGGCGAATTTTAAAATAAAATAAATGGAATATTGAAAATCTACAAGGAAAAATAAGTGTAAAATTAAATTAAGTTTTACTCAAAATAAAATAAATTTCCATTTAAATTTTCTGAAAAATATGTTTGAGAACGACATTAAAATAATCAAACAAGTTAATAATAATAATAACCATATTTAAAATAATAAATATTAACAATATAAAAATAAAGTTTTGTGGCCCTCACACAACCTCCCGATACCTAAAGAGTTTTGTAGACTAGAAACTGCATCTACAAAAGGGGATTGGGGTAGGAAAGAAAAAACTACCCCAAGAAGGTGGGGTAACAGCATCTACAAAAGGGGATTGGGGTAGGAAAGAAAAACTACCCCAAGAAGATGGGGTATGGGCTGATGCACGAAGCAAATGGGCAGTAAGATTATCAAAATTAAAACAAAACAAGCTACTAGATAAGCACATGGAAAAAATCCTCCCACTAATTAGCAATTAGCCATGGAAAAAGCATTTTATATGTGTTGTCGAAGTAAATGTTGCAAGAAATAGTTTATCCTGAAGAGGAAACTATTGCTTTAATGGATAGCGCTCAATACTACTTAGAAGAGTCTTTACCTTCAGTACACAATTCTGCTGATTTTCCCCATGGTTCTTCTTCCAAAGGATAACTAATTGTCTAGATCCATGCTACTTCCAGAAAACTTTTCTATGGTTACAGTCAAGGGTAACCATATTCAACTAGAAAATGCACCAAATTGTCCTTCAAAATCTGGTAGACCTTCCAAATTAAAATTTCAAGGTTTAAAGTCTTCCCATCCTTCCCTAACCTTACTCTATCACCACTAATCATCAGACCTCAATTTGATCTACAAATAATCTTTAATTAGTTGTTTGTGACTAACTCAAATAACTGAAGCAAACATGACTCGCACTGAGTATTCCGGAATTATTCTACATTTTACAACAAAAAGTCATAGAGACAATTATAAATTAAATGCAACATAAACAAACTTAATCTAAGCTAGGCATGACAGTCTCTACATTAAAGCAAGATCAAAACCATTCTAGGTATTCCCCTGGATCTACTTCTCGAAAACAATAGTATCTTCTTCAAAATGTGGTTTTATTTCCATGTGAGCTAGACAATTTAGCACGATTCCTTATACAAATGTGATACATGGTCATACACATGCAAACTAGAAAGAAACCATAAACAACTAAAAAAAGAATGCATATATCAATAGAAAGGTAATTAATTAGCAAATTTCATTGGACAAGGACAGATACTGATTAGAATCATCCTTACTCACTTATAGTGTATGGGATATATATATATATATATATATATATATATATATATATATGTTCATTCACATTCCTCACACATAACAATCTTGATACAACATCCCTCACTCTATGGTTGTGCAATTACTTCTCTGTTTCTCAAAATTGTGCTCATCTTAGAAAGAACCTTATTTTTCAATTATCTACTATGCGTTGTAATCGTAATCCAACAACAAATATTGGAAAATTTCCTAAAATTCTCTCATCTATATTTGGATAACTTGTAATTAAAGAAATCCATTTAACTTGGATTTTAGTAATAAGTCAATCCATATAGCCTATCGTGAATTAATTAATCAATTAATCCACTTTAGTTCAAATGGGCATCACGAGTTTTGTTTGATTTAATGCCTATACAATATTAGCCCAATTTGTGAGTCCAAAACATAATGGACTTTCATAATTTAATTTAATTTAATCAAGATCAATTCAATTATTTAATATTGACTAAACAAATTAAATAAATTTTCTTTGTCTACACACAATGACACAAATAAAATCCCAAAAATGACTCAGCTGAATAATAAAGAAATTGACTCAAATGACAAAGAAAGAAGACACAAAGGATATAACTAGATACCTTTAACCAGTTCTGATACCAATTGATACAAATCTCACCCTTTCTCAAATGAAACTCGTAACATAACAAGACAAAAGATTTAGAATCTGGTATCAAGTTTATAGTGGAATCATAATTCAATCAAGTACAGTTCAAGATTGAATTAGAAGAGATAGAACGATGCCACAATTAAGTGCAATTCGTGTTTGATAAGTTGGTTGAACAATAAGAAATCCTTCTGAATTGTCAAAGATTAGCCTATAAGGTAGCCAAGAGAAAACTCTCAATTTTATTTCTCAAAGTCTAGTTCTTTTGATTACAAGGAAAATAAAGGTTGTTTATAACCAAAACCTATCTATTATCCTAATCTGAGTTGGATTTGGGTTTAGTTACTAACTGTTAATGGCTACCTAATTTGACTAATTTACTAACATGGCTCAAATAGCTCACATAGCTAGCCATACTTATTTATAATAATCACTAATAAAACAATTAAACAAAACTGGAACTAAAACGATCAAATCAGAACACAAAATTAGAAAAACCTAAAAATTGGAATGATAGAAGACTGGTGCTGGACGTGTCATAGGTTGTTGTGCTAATATTTGCCTGACCAGCAACTCTCAAATATCTGAAGAAAAATAGGCACTGGTTGTAAAATCAATCTTTGCGCTAGTTGTACTTTGCTTCATTCTCACTTCAACTTCATTTTGCGTCCGATTTCACTTGAATAAATGTGTAATGCTTAGACTCATCTAACTCAACTCTGTCAATGGTCTTACACATGCCAACTTGACATTGAATAGCATGAAGTTGATTTGAGGGAAGACTTTTATTTATAGCCAAAATACGTAGGTTTGGTCTTCAAGAAAAAAAAACCTTCCAGAACCTTCCAGCATTTGGGTAACTTGTAAATCAAGACACCCATTTAACTTGGGTTTTAGTAATAGCCTGACCCATATAGTTTATTGTGAATTAATTAATCAATTAATCTACTTTAGTTCAAATGGACATCACATGTTTAATGATCCATATAATATTAACCCAATTTGTGAGTTCAAAATATAATGGACTTTCATAATTTAATTTAATTTAATTTAATCATGATCAATTTAATTATTTAATCTTGACTAAACAAATTAAATAAATTTTCTTTGTCCACAAATGCCCCCGCTTCAAGACTTGGTGAGACATCGTTTGAGAGTTGTTGAAAGCAAGGCTTGAAGTATGAATCATTGCCTTGCAATAGAGCAATATTGTGATGACCCCACCTCCCCCTAAGGCGAATCAAAGGGTTCGGCGGACCGCCTGTCCAACTCTCGCCAGGACTCACTACAATCCACGATTCATTAGTGATCAAGTACTTTAGAATAATAGGATAACCTTAATCTTCCAGTCCAATACAACGTTTAAACCTTAAAACTTCATTAGAGAAATCATCCAGATTACAGTTACAATTACAAAAGATTATCCATTCGGACTTTCTTAGGTACACTCCACAAGAATTACATCAAAACCTCAAGCTATCACATTAAAATTCTCAATCAAATTTCAGACCTCAAATAATTACACTTCAAGTTCTCCAAAATATTGATTACATTTTTGACTAGTCCAAATATCCCAAAAGTACAACAGTCCAAGGTTACAAATAGTACAAGAGATAATTCGGCCAGTCACACTAAGAAGGATCACTACACATGCTTTCCTTCATCGAACCCTGTGAAGGGAAAATAAAATATTTTGGAGTGAGCTAGAAGCTCAATGAATATCCAGTGAAAACAAGAAAATTCACGTTTTATCAAATTCATGGACATTTGAATTAAATATCATTTTGTAAAACATTTGGGTTTTTAAAAGAATAACATGTAAGTCGAGAACATACTCACATATTCACATTGAAACTATGTAAGAATCTTTTCATTTAAGAGGATACAAGAAACAGCAATTCTTTAAACAATTGTTCCATAAACACTTAATTTAACAAACAACATGCAGTAATCAATAATTCAATAAACATTCGGTTCAAATATTGAAAGGATACAGTGTCCTCTGGGAGCAGTTGCAGTCTGTCTTATCAGTCACTCAATCCTTCTCCTTCTTATAACACCCAGTAGTAATACTCGAGTACACCGTAATCAATACCCTAGGTTACCAACCTACCCGCCCGAGTCCGCTTCTGACTCGAATGGGCCGATAACGAAAGGGGGAAGGCCTTATTCAACCAATGTGTTAAAGTACACATGACCTACAGTCATGCGTAAATAATATACAAATAGTCGAATAATAAACAGTTGAGCAGAATAATAAGAGTTAGGTCGAGTGCGATAAAGTACACACTCGCCTAGGAACAACTATTTAACACTCAAGAGGACAAGTAACATCCAGTATTAAACCACATAAGCATGTAATTCACACAACATGTAAGGAACACTCACAAACTCTTTATAAATTATTTCACTTGTAAAAGCATTTTACTTGGAAATAATAGTAAATCATTTCCTTATAAATACTAGTAAATCATTTCAACAAATCATTCCTTTGCAAATAATAGCAAGATTTTTCATTTTAAAAGGAGTTAGAACACTCACAAATCCTTCATAAATTATTTCACTTGTAAAAGCATTTTACTTGGAAATAGGAGTAAATCATTTCTTTGCAAATATGACTAAATTATTTCACAAGTCATTTCAAGTAGTAGTACAATATTTGATTTAAAATGGATTGGAACACTCACCAAGTTTTGCATCGTTCCATATCAATCCCTAATCACCAATTAACCTTCATGGCATTTTCGAATCCTGAAATGAAAAATAATATAACAAGACTTTTACTAATTTCCAATCCACAAGAAACAAGAAATGTTCACTTCAATATCTCATTCAACATTTCCATCTTTAATTATCCAAACTTAGTATCCAAACTCACAAGACTTTTAGTTCAAGTCAAGGGAAACGACTATAAGCATGTTAGGGCAGTGGTTCGGGTGTCAAGTGAAGCAACAAATGTTATTTTAAACCAAGAAAGGTGAATTAGACCAAGGAAAGTGAGGAAAACAAGCTACAAAAGTTCAACTTGGTTTAAGTTTCAAAACTGAAAATTTCGTCGTCAGTCCCCCTTGAGCAGTCATGGGAAAATGGCTATAATTTGGTATTGAAAAATTGAAATCAATTGCCGTCAGTGGTGTTTAAAATTAGACTCAAAGGGTTTTAAAACAGTATAAAATTCATCCTCTAATTCATTTTCTACAAGTACCAGTAAATCAGGGAAATCGGTAAAATTTCTGGACTTGCATCAAAACAGAAACAAAGTTGACTGCTTTGATACCTTTTGGTGTTTTGACCATATCTGGAGCTACACTTATCAGATTGAGATGAATTTGATGCTGTTTCGAAAATAAGACACAGGGCTACATTTCTTGTGGAGACTTCAAAAGCCAAATCATACATTTTCATGGTCAGAAAGTGAAATTACAGAAGCAATAGAAAGCTGTACAGGCAGAACAAGGCATTTGGGCAGTCAAGGGTATTTTGATCATTTCATAAGCTACAGTGCTCCGATTGCTCTAAAATTTTGTGAGTAGAAAGTTAACTCAATCCTCTACAACTTTCATGTTTTGCACAATAACTGGTTTGGCCATTATCATAGACAAATTTGCTGCTCAATTTGATACAAAATTGGGCAATACATCAAACACTTGGTATGCAATAAGAATTCTTCCAAAAATCAGTGAAAAACTCAACTTTCAACCATGAAAAATTCCAGATTTTAACTCCAAATCAACATACACTCATAGAACAAAGTTGTTTGAGTGAAACCAAACCAAGAAACATCAAGAAAATTCAAAAAGCAAAGATGTAAATTCCAGTTTTTATTCGGCCAACCCATCACGATTTTCCTCAAGATTTTCTCAAAAAATCAACCATTAATTCGACACAATCTCTCAAAAATCCATAAGGGCTTCATCAATCATTAGCCCTTGAGTATCATTAAGCAATTTCCAACCAAATCTATTCAACAAATCAAGATCTATGCTAATAGTTTAGCCACTAGAACATCTAGTGCTATTTCTTCAAGTAACTTACTATATCAATCATAGATCAAGCTCAAATCAAGTAGATCTATCATTTTCATGGCTGGAAATTAAAGGATCTGAGTGAGTTTTAGATTTTACCTCAAGATCAAGCAAGATCTAGTGATATTCTCTAAAGTTTCCTCCCAAGCTTTCTCCTTCGAATTTCCTCAAGGATGATTGAAGATCTCTTCGTCTACGTGGTGATTTCTTCAAAATCTTCATGAACCCAAAGATGAAAGCACTTTCTCTCTCTCTATCCCTCTCTCTCTCTCTCTTCCTTTCTCTCGGCTCTCTCCCTTTCTCTCTTGGCTACCAACAAGAAAAGGAAGAAAAGTGGAAGCTTTGGTGATTTTCTCAAGGATTTTGCTTGAAGATTGGAAGATGAAGAAGGAATGACTCTCTCTCTACTCTCACTCTCTTGTTGGCTGGAATGAAGGGAAGAAGAAGAGAAAATGAAGTCCAAGCCTTATTTTTTGGCTTATATAAGAGTTATCCAGCACTATGCCACATGTCTCATTCTTATTGGTCTGAAATCTAATGTAATCTTATCTTATCCACAGCTTTCTCTTTTTGCACTATAACTCTCTCTAGTCTCTTTAGAATTCATTCCACACATCATTAATTATCTCTACATATTCTAATTTTCATCTTAAAACTAAGTTTCACGTCACGTCTAAAAATTTAATACTGAATGTTGGCCGATAGAAAACCGGGCAAATATTTCAAAGAAAACTTACTAATAAAATCATTGAGACTAAAGAAAACCATTTTTTTCCAAATTTTAAATGAATAAATAAGTCAATGCAAATAAGGTACACAAATCATTTTTCGAGAAATCAGTAAATGTAGATAATCCAAAGTGAAAAATTGGAAAATAAATTTCACAAATTTTCAGGTCCTCACAAATATGAAATTCCCGCAAACACTAAAAACATAGCAATTTGACAATTTCTGAATGATGCGTCAATAGGAAGTTTGATTCTAACATTGCAATTTCTTAAAACGGTCACATGCACAAACTTCCAATTATTTTAAGCATCAATGCATAGCTCTTTTTGGAAACTAAGACAAAGTATGCTAAAACAAAAGTCAAGCTTTGTGCACCAAATTGGTAGTTGCCAAAACCAATTCTATGATGACTCGGTCATCATGAGATTTTAGCAACTTCCGCATTCGAGTTTAAGGTGCTACATAACTAATCTAAGCAATTTCCCAACAAGACATTGGCTTCCTTTTTCATGATCAGTATGAGCTCCATATAAAGAGAGGAGTTTTCTTCAAAGCTGCTCAAATTACAGCTTGACGGTCTCCAATCTTCTTGGGAAGAGTATCCAGCAACGCTCAAACCAGTAGGTAAGTATCAACCTTCACTATAGTTCAACTCTTGTCAGCTTGTTTGTTGAATCAAAATTCAATCGAATTGCACCCTAATGTTGGTGAAGTAAGCTGGAAACTTGCTCGCTCTTACGTAGAAATTTGTATGTTTTAGTTCTACCCCAAGTTGCTTGTCAAATAGCTCTAATGAAACGTAAGTGGGCATTGATGAATCATTGAACCTAGTGCCAACATACTTTAAGATTTGATTGTCATTTTGCATGCCAAGGATCCATGTCTACCTTCCTTGATTCAAATTGAGAAACTTTGAGTCATGCAAAATCCATAGAGTTTTTTTTTTCTTGTTAATTGCGTAGCTTCCACTGAAATCATTTACATGGCTAAAAGAAAAAACAATAAAACTTGCACAAATATAAAATACATTGATTTAAAAAACAAAAGGGTTATAATCTCTAAAATTTTTTAAATAAAAAAATTAATCCCCTGATTATTCTCTTCAAATAATCTCTATCGAAGGGCCGACATAGCTTGTTGTTTGATCAAAAAAGATGTTTCCTTCAATCTTGGTGTAGAAAATAGATGATTTGACGATGGCATTGAATAATTGTTAAATATTCAAGCTTTCAACATGAATGAAAGGATTTGTCTTGATTTGATTTGTATTTGAATTTAAGGGAAAAAGCTCTTGAGATTTTGACACAGTTTCTCTAAAATGTAGGGTTTTCAATGTGTCTTGATTTGAGGGAAGACCTTTATTTATAGCCAAAATATGTAGGGTTGGTGTTCAAGAAAAAAAGCCTTCCAGAACCTTCCTGTATTTGGATAACTTGTAATCAAGAAACTCATTTAGCTTAGGTTTTAGTAATAGGCTAACCCATATAGTCTATCGTGAATTAATTAATCAATTAATCCACTTTAGTTCAAATGGACATCAAGAGTTTAATTTGATTTAATGGCTCATAAAATATTAGCCCAATTTGTGAGTCCAAAACATAATTGACTTTGGTAATTTAATTTAATTTAATCAAGATCAATTCAATTATTTAACATTGACTAAACAAATTAAATAAATTTTCTTTGTCTAGAAATGCCCCCACTTCAAGACTTGGTGAGACATCGCTTGAGAGTTGCTAGAAGCAAGGCTTGAAGTACGAATCATTGCCTTGAAATAGAGCAATTTGAAATTTCTGCAGACACTAAACACATAGCAATTTGCCAAATTCTCAATGAAGCATCATAGGAAGTTTAATTCTAGCACTGGAATTTCTTAAAACGGTCACATGCACAAACTTTGAATTATTTTAAGCATCAATGCATAGCTCCTTTTGGAAATCGAGACCAAGTTCGTTAAAACAAGAGTTAAGTCTCATGCACCAAATTAGTAGTTGCCAAAACCAATTCCATGATGACCTGGTCATCACGAGATTTTAGCAACTTCCGCATCTGAGCTTAAGGTACTGCATAACCAATCTAAGCAATTTCCCAATATGAAATTGGCTTCCTTGTTCATGATCAGTATGAGGTCCATATAAAGAGAGGAGTTTCTTCAAAGCTGCTCAAATTACAGCTTGACGGTCTCCTATTTTCTTGGGAAGAGTAGCTGGCAACCTTCAAACTGTTAGGTAATTATCAACCTTCACTATAGTTCAACTCTTGTTAGCTTGTTTGTTGAATAAAAACTCAATCGAATTGCACCCTAATCGTGGTGAAGTAAGCTGGAAACTTGCTCGCTCTTATGTAGAAATTTGTACGTTTTAGTTCTACACCAGGTTGCTTGTCAAATAGCTCTAATGAAACATAAGTGGGCATTGATGAATCATTGAACCTAGTGCCAACATACTTTAAGATTTGATTGTCATTTTGCATGCCAAGGATCCATGTCTACCTTCCTTGATTCAAATTGTGAAACGTTGAGCCATGTAAAATCCACAGTGCTTTTTTTTTTCCTTTTTAATTGCATAGCTTCCATTGAAATCATTTACATGTAACCATGTAGTGATGCTGCTTTGCTAAAAATAGTAGCAAACAACATCTGCCACGTCTAATGCATGGTGCAAATCACCTTTTTCTTTTTTGAATTTTCCCTTACACAAAACAAGGCCAACACTAATTTGTTGCTGATGGAATTTTTTTTTCCAGGTTGCATTTTGTGTTGGCGCCCTTTGTTTGAAGCAAATATGACATTTCCATTGTGTCCGCAATTTCAAACCGTGACTTTCAGTCTTCTAAGAGTTTAGGTAACTCACATACTTCATGGCCTTTGCCTCATCTCAATGCCTTTTTTTTCCTGCATTCTTTTTTATTTGAAGCATGTATATTCGTGACAGGAACTATTAGTAAAAGCCAATGGTGGGCACTTGGCTCAAGGAAGGCATAACCACAATTCGAAGAAGGTGCAATTGCAAACTTCCATGAGAGTGCTTCAATGATATTTTTCGAAGCATGAGAAGCCCTCCCTATATTAAAACTCACGGAGTCCACTTCATACCAAAACTTTAATGAGATCACTTTAATGGTAACTTTCCAAAATTTGAGAAGTCCTCTCTACATTAAAGCCCAGGAAGTCCACTTCATGCCAAAACTTTAATGAGATCATTTCAATGATAACTTTCCAAAGTTTGAGAAGTATTCTCTACATTAAAGCTCAAGGAATCCATCTCATGCCAAAACTTTAATGAGATCATTTCAATGATGGCCTAGCCTGGCTCGAGAAGTCCATTGTTTGAAACAATTTCCCTCAAGCTTCTATGATGGCCTACCCCAACTCAAGATGTCCATCAAGCTTCCATGATGGCCTACCCTAACTCTAGAAGTCCGTAAAGAAGGTGGTTATTGGGGCACTTCAAATGACGATGACAATGAAGAAGATTCCAAACTACCCAAGACCATGACGATAGAGGGAATTCTACCAAGATAGAAGCACAGTGAACCTATCCAAATTCTTGTAAAAGCATTAGTGTCCTTTTCAAGAAGTGAAAGCAATCTACTCAATGGTCCACCATGTTGAAGTGCATGTCAGTTAGCAAGAAGATGATTCTTTTTTAGAGTTGTAACTGGACTTAGAAGTTGCCTCCTAACAGTTATGTATCTCAAAGAGAATCAAGTCATACATAGTTCCTACCGTTTGCAATTTAAACTCTTGCAAGCTAGAAGCAATATGCAGTTTATGCTCATATGTCAAAGAGCACTTGAAACAACTTTTGACTTGAAGACAATTTTTACTCATATCAAGGAGATTTGGATAGCTTGCAACATGGAGATAGTTTATACTCATGTCGAGGAGGTTTGAAGTAACTTCAGATTTGAAGATAGTTTATACTCATGTCAAGAAGATTTGTAGCAACATCGGATTTGAAGATAGTTTATACCAGTGTCAAAAGGGATTCGATATAATTTGCAACATGGAAATAGCTTATACTCATATTGAGGAGGTTTGAAGTAACTTCAAATTTGAAAATAGTTTATATTTATGTCAAAGAGATTTGATGTAACTTCAAATTTGAAAACAGTTTATACTCGTGTCAACAAGACTTGGCATAATTTGCAACATAAAGACAGATTATGCTCATGTCAAGGAGGTTTGAAGTAACTTCAAATTTGAAGATAGTTTATACTCATGTCAAGGAGATTTGATATAATTTGTAACATGGAAACAGTTAACACTCGTGTCGAGGAGATTTGCAGATAGTTTAGACTCTTATCAAGGAGTGCTGGACATGATTTAGTTTGAAAACTAACTTGTATGGTACACAAAGTAAGTATGTTTGTTACTTGCATTTTCATTTTCAAGTATAATTTTTCCTTGTTATGCCAAATCCATGACTTTATTTTGAAGGTAAAGCACATCTCTATGGAATGACTAGCCAAGTGATGGTACCTACAATAATTTGGGTCGCCAGCATGCTTAGAGTTTTTAGGGCATTTTGAGCTTTGTAACTCAATAGGTTTCACTTGTAAGATATCATCAAGCATCCTTCGGATATCAGAGTCACTAAATGGATACCACTTTTCATGCATCTCTTTGAATGTTTCTCCTTTACCCCCACTCTTTTGTAGATGATTGGACTTTGGATTTACTTTTCTTTAGGGCCGTGCATTGAATTTGATTTCGGTAATTTGGATGGATGAATTTGGTAATTTTCGGTATTTTGTAGACAACATATCCAATTGAATTTGAAATCGAATTGCCAAGGTCGAATTCGAATTCGATTTGAAATGAATCCGAGTTTCAGTATTGATTTGAATTTGGCCGAATTAAAATTGGAACAATTAGATAGCATCCTATTTAGCCAAAGTCAAACATGAAAACATCATCCAATTTGCACACTCATTCAATTTTGGCACAACCAAAACCAATTAGTACAAATCATCAACCAGAATTCCAATTTTCATCCAGAACAAATAAAACATGAAAACAACATCTAGATATGAAATATCCAATCATCCATCATCCATGTCAAATTCATACAAATAAATAGCCAATAATTCTAACAAAGCAAATTTGATCAACATCACAAATCAAACGAGCCATTAGAATTTAAGAACAAAGTTCAACATGACAATGACATCAGTCTAACAGACAACAACAGCCATCTAAATTCCATGTACTTAGAAACTAAAATGTGAACATGAGAGTAAAATTGTCTGGACTTGGTTGCCATGAAAGTTAACAGCATATCAGTGTTGGCTCCAAGTCTCAAACACCAAGTATTGTTGACTCAGATCCTCCCTTGACCAAACCTGCAATGAAAGAGCAAATGACAAAGTAATCAAGTGCATTAAATTATAACTTTTCAACTGAAAAAATAACTAAGTTTTGAGAGTAATAGTGATGATAGTTTACCAGATTCAAAGGCCTCAAGTTCCTCTAAACTTTCTTCCACATTGAATTCTGTCATTGATGATCTAAGCCAGTCTTGATCACATATCAAACATTGAACAATTTGAGGGGGGTCAAGAAACTCCTAAATGCATCTAGAACGTGACCTCCGATACTAAAAGTAGACTCCAACATGACCGTAGAGATTAGGACAGCCAGGACATCACGGGCCATTATTGAGAGGATTGGAAATCTAACACTAGTAACTTTCCACCACAAAAGAATATCAAACTTCTCATCATCATCATCACAATCCTCATTCAAATATTAGTCCAATTTCAGATTTATTGTCTCTCCCTCCAAGTTGAGTTTTCCTTTTTTTTTGAATTCTATTTTGTACCTATCATTAATCCTTCTAGATGCATCTCCAGCGACTAGGACTTGTTGTGAAGAAAAAGTAGAAGTAGAAAAAGGAAGAAGAAGAGGGCTCATGTGCACTGTGGAGCCTCTTATACTAATTGAATAATTCAAACATGGAATCTTTTGCAAGCATAGCTATAACTCCAACATCTGATTCCCCATACATTTTCAAGAGAACAAATTCAAGGTACTCAAATTTAGTACAATGATCAAGGATGGATGAAATAAAGATCAACGTGTTCATCTTCTCAATCTTACCCCAATATATATCATATTTATCCTTCATTGTTCATGCCATGGAGTTTAACTCAACATTTGAACTTTCTAACATTTCATTTAACAGTTCATTAATGCGACTAAGATCATTGAAAAAATTATTACAAGTCACATATTTTGTTCCAGACACTTTAACAGTCAACTCATAAAAATTCTCTAAAAATATAACAAGGCACCTAGCCTTCTCCCAATCAGTTTTTGTTGGCAAACAAGTCAGCTCTCAACTCATATAAGGATCTCATTCTTCAAATCTTTCAAATGCTCTTTTATACTTAGAAGCCGTGTCCAATATCATATAAGTGGAATTCCACCTAGTAGCAACATCTAAACTCAACAACTTTTTACATTCAATTTTCTCAATTTCTGCACATTCCTTGAATTTTTTCAACCTCATTGGTGACTGCCTGACATACCTAACAGCTGCCTGAATATTGTCTACTGAATCCTTAAGTTTTTTCAACCTATCATGGATAATTAGATTAAGTATATGAGTAGCACATCTTAAATGAGTTCATTTTCCTCCCAAAACAGTTTTTCTCCAATTCTACAATTTACCTCATAAGTATTGAGTTGCCGTATCATTAGAGCTAGCATTATTGATTGTAATGTAATAGTAAATACATCATCAATTCCTTATTCTAGCAGGCATTTTTCAATACATTTTCCAATTTCAGTCCCTTTGTGACTATTAATTGGACAAAAACTGAGTATTGTTTTGTTTAATTTCCAATTATTGTTAATGAAATGGGCAGTAAGACATGTAATTGATTCGCTGTATGGAAGTCCATGAAACTGTGGTTAAAAATATATCCTACCACTATTATTTTTCAGCAGCTATTTTAGTTATTTTTTCATCCAACTACAATTGATAGCAATTCCTAGTAATTGTACATCTAGAAGAATTTTGAAAGATGGACAAGCTGTACACATAACAAGCTGAAACCTTTTCCTTCTACATGCTTAAAAAGAAGCTCATCAATAATTATCGTGTATGCTATGCTTTTTCTAATAGCCTCAGGGTCATGTTTCCAATTCATAAGAGCTGTCTTAACCTCACCCCATAGCAGTTTCAGTTTCCCCTAGACACAATGTGGCTTGTCCGAAACCCATATTATTAGGATTTGAATCACATTTCTTAACATGTGTCTTGAGGGAAAAGTACCATGAGTCTTAGAATCAACAGGGATTACTTTCTTACAGTATTTGCAGATTGCATGTCGAACTCCTTTTATGTAATCTTCTTCAAAGTGATCCCAAACTACAAATCTCTTCTTGTAGTGTCCCCTCTTCTTGGACATGGAATATTTCTCAAGATTGTCCGTGACTAAATGTGAAGGGGGTACATTAGAAGAATACTCATGCTCATTCTTATCTAAGTTGGGATTCATTTCCTCAGACATTTAGACAAATCTCTGATAAGAAAATGGATGAGATTAATCAGGAACAAAACTTTAGTATGCTGAAAGTCAAGATCGTCCTTTATTTTTAAGATCTATATGTTTTTACATCTCAACCACCAAATATGCTTTTCAATATTTAACGTTACATCAATAATCAATTCACCTAAACCCTAAACTAATACTGTCGATTTCATTTCTTCTTCACAAGAATATAAAGTATAAAATTAAAAAATTAGGGTAAGAGGCAAGAGCTTAAGGCTTACCTCAAACAAAATTTGGGCCTAAACCCGCTTCGCAATAGCTACAATCATTGGCAGGAACTAGGGAGTGGATTATCGAATGCAATGGTGAGGGGGGAAACAAGAATGGTGATGTCAGTGAGAGGAAGAAGGAACTGCTGAGTGCTGAGAATGAGTGATTGAGTGAGAGACTAAGAGGGGAAAAAGAATTAGAAACAGCACGATGATCGGATGGTGTGTGACTGTGAGAGGCTGAGAGCGATGGAGGAATTGAGAGCCGAGAGTCGAGAGGGGAGCGGGAAAAGAGAATTAGGGATTTAGGGATTTAGGGTTTTTTTTTTGGTTTTGTATTGTATATGATTTTAAGTTTTTAATACATATGTATATGTACATCAGTATATGTATTGATTATATTTATAGTGTATGTACTATGTAGCATACTAGCATATATTATGTATATTATATTAAATGAATTCGAATTTAGTCATTCGAATTCACAATCTTCATGTACTGTTTTTTAATCTAATTCGATACAAATGAAATCGGTTCATCCATTTATTGATCGATTTACCAACTTACCGACTTCAAAACTTCGATTTGAATCTGAAATCAGTGGGAAAATTGGTAAATCAGTTTTCTGCACACCCGTACTTTTCTTCTTCCCTTGGTAGAGACTTTGATAGGTGCAATACTTGCCATCATGATTTCTTCAAAATTCGAAGAAGTCTTGCCCCTATTCTTTGATTATGACTTCTCCATGGCTTTGTGATAATTAGGAAAAGGCTTTTTGAGAATTAGGAAAAAGTGGCTCTTGTCCTTGAAGGTTAATCTCTATATTGTGAGATTTTGTGGACAATTCATCGAAAGTTTCTAGTTGTACCTCTTGAAAATGTATTTGAGTCCCCAGTGCATACTTGGATACATATCTCAATGAAAGAAGACTTAGAAATTCGATCTTTGCAATTTAGACTCAAGGTCCTCCAACAATCAATGAAATCAATAACAGGTTCATTCTTCTACTATCGTGTATTCGAGAGTTCAATCACACTGACAGTTCTCTTTGTGGTATAGAAGCAGTTAAGAAACTCTTGCTCCAACTATTCCCAACTATCAATGGTACCGGGTTCTAGCTCCATGTACTAATCAAAGGCATTACCTTTTAATGAACAAATGAATCGCTTGACAAGCAAATCACTATCAATGCCAGCATTGTTACATGCCTTTACAAAGTGTGCAATATGCTGCTTAGGATTGCGCTTGCCATCAAATTGTTGAAACTTTGGAGGTTGGCAACTGTCAGGCATTTTTAAACCATAAATTCTTGCAGAATATGGTTTGGCATAAGTGCTAAATATCTTATTGGCTCCAACAACTTTGTCTTTAATTGTACTTTCAATGAACTCTTTAAGAGTGTCAACATCAATTATGCCATCAGGAGAGATTAAAAGCTCCTTCATCAAGTTAGAGTTTGAAACATCTTTCTCCTTGGCTTTCAAAGACATTTTGGCCTCATCATGCATCTTAAATTGATGTTTAGACATATTCGAGTTATTCTCACTTATATGCTCCAGCATGTTCATCAATTTGGCAATCTTAACGTCTTGATCTTGCACATGAATTGCCAACCCTTCAACGGTCTTAATCAAATTAGATATTTGGTCTTCAATAGTTGTGGTATTGATCATCATTACAGGCATCACCACAAACTTTATTGAATCACTTGAGTTATTAAACCTTGAGTCGTGGTCATTCTCGTCGCTAGGCAATACGTCAAGATTCTTTCCGTGAATCATAGCAGCATCCTCCTTGGTTTTTTCCGGCAATGCCTTCATCTTGCTCCTTGTCATAGGACCAAGATCTTGCACCTCATGATTTGTAAAAGTAGCATCCTCCTTGGCTTTTTGCACCAATGCCTTCATTTTGCTCCTTGTCATAGGACCAAGAACTTGCATTTCATGATTTGTAGAAGCAGCAAAGGTTAAGACTTGAAAAGCGAACCACACCTTCTTGGACTCTATATGAGAGGTAGAGATGGTCCCATCGGGTGTGTTAGAAATTTGTAAGCAAAAATTTCATTGCCTAAAATAAAAGACAATAAAACTTGCACAAATATCAAGTATATTAAATTAACTAACAAAAGGATTACAATCTCTAAAATTTCTTAAATCAAAGAATTGATCCTTTGATTCTTCTCTTCATATAATCTCAATCGAAGGGTCGATGTGACTTGTTCTTCGATCAAGAAAGATGTTTCCTACAATTTGGGTGTAAAAAAAAGATGATTTGATGATGACATCGAACACTTGAATCTTCAATATTCAACCCTTCAACACAAACGAAAGGATTTGTCTTGATTTGACTTGGATTTGAATTTGGGAAAAAGTTCTTGAGAAAATGACAGAGTTTCTGTAAGGCTCAAAGACAACCTAAGAGGGAGGGTTAATTAGGTTGATTAAAAACTAATCAAATAGTGGCCCTTTTTCAAAATCACAATTTCAATTTCTTACACAATTGATTTGTCAAACAAATGAGCAAGCAAGATCAAGAAGTATAGATGATATAGCAATCAATAAATCGAAAGATAAGCTAAAAATAAGATGATGGAAAGCAAACCAATCTTCTTCAAAGCTCCACTCGAGCTGGAAGAATAATCTTCAATTCAAGCAATTTCAACTTGGTGAAATTCAATCAATCTTTGTATACAATAGAAGGCTCACTTGCTCCTTACCCCAAGCTACACTTAGTCAAGTTAGGAAGTTTTACAATCTCACAGATAACCCTCACAAAGCTACACTATTGATGAACTCACTCACAATTGAAAAGCTTGCAAAATGAACTAACACTTAAAGACCAACAATTCTTACACCAAAAGTATTTTCTTGCTAAAATCACTCTCTAGAACTTGTAATCTAAGTGTACAAAAGTTATCTATGAAGTTCAGACAAAGGTGTATTTATAGGGGACCAAAAAGTGTCTTGATATTAGTGGTCAACGGTTAGAAGAATTTGAAGAGTCAACTAGGCGTTGGGGCTATCGGACGTCCGACACAATGTTGTGCGTCCGATGCTTACGTCCGATAGGTTATTTCATTCTTTATCGGACGGCCGATGCATATTTCTGCGTCCGATGGGTTTTGCGTCCGATAGCGACCAAAGAGCTCAGGAAATCTTCTTGGGTATGATCGGACGGCCAATGTATGTTTCTACGTCCGATAGGCTTTGCATCCGACAACGACCAGAGAGCTCAGAAATTTTCTTGGATACTATCGGACATCTGGTGAGGTTGTTGTGCATCCGATAGGAGTGTCCGATGGATCCCCTGTCTATCGGATGTCCAGTACATCAAGTTGAGCGTCCGATAAAGATGTTTCGAGTTTTATCGGACGTCCGATACAAGCTATCGAGCGTCCAACAGTCATCAGTGACTACTACTTCTTTTGATTGAGTGCATCAATTGTATTGATAACCTGGACTGCCAAAGATCTCAATAGAAAGTGTTAAATTCATTTCTTCAATTGTTTTGTAATTGTCAAAATTCGGGATCACAATTAACATTCTCTCCCTTTTTGATGATGACAAAACAATTGAAAATCAACGATAAGTATTAAAAAAAACTCCCTCTTACTTGAATAACCGTCTATTTGTTGGAAATTTCCATGATATGCAAAATGATTATGAGTTGAGTATTGGATATATCAAAAACTCCCCCTCACTTGATTACTCATCCAAGTTAATATTAACCAAGAAAAACTTCCAAGTATAAACGAACTTGTTAAAGTTATGATCATGACAGAAAATAGAACTTTGAACTTTTCTCCCCCTTTTTGTCATCTCAAAAATAGTTAAGGAATAGGCTGAAATCTTCAATACCAAATGTGTTTCCATTTTCAATCTTTCAGATTTAATACCACATTCAATACCATATTAATGTCTCAACAAGAGAACCAAATCCTGTATGCAAATCAGTTCAACATAATTTAACCAGTCCAATACCAGCCATAAGTTTAATCATCATTGTCTTAACCAGCAAATCATCAATGCCTTAACCAACCATAAGTTTAATCATCATTGCAACAAAGAGCTTATTAGAATCAGTTCAACATAATTTGATCACATATTCATCAGGTTCATCAGATAGAACAAATGCAGCACAAATTTATCACATATATCAAGAGAGCTAAGGTCACCAGATTAAGAAGAGTACCACAAGCAAAATTGACATCTAAAGTACTAATTCTCCAATGGAGATACAAAAGAGCAATAAGAAAAGTAGCAAAAGAGTTTAATATTAAGTACACTTCAACCATTGATAAGAGGGAACAAAAAGGAATTTATGCAAACTAATGGTGAAGTGCAAGTGCTGCTGATGTACCTAAAGAGTGAAAGTTGATCTTGTTCCAGGTCTTCTTCTAATAAGCCGATAAGCTGAGTCATCTTCCTCTTCGGTTTCTTCATCATCTTTATCCTCTTCCTCAGCTTGTTCAATAACTGCTTCCTTACCCTTCTCAGAAGTTGAAGGATCACGCTGGGGTGTTAGAGATTCAGTTACATCTTGGCTTGAAGGATCAGGCTTGTTCAGCTCTGATACCAATGTCCAGTGCAAGATCAAGTCAAGGTTCCTTGGGTTGAGAAGCATCTTCATCCATGGCAGGAGAAAATAGTAGGCTCTTTTTGTCCAAAAAATCAGACTTTTGCTCAAATGTCATGGTTAGCATAAGACCATGTTCAAGGAGAAGAACATGATTCTTGAGTTCATGGAGCAATTCAATAGTCTCAGATTGACGAGAGGTTGTTTTAGAGACAGATTTCCTAGGATGAATCAATGGGCCAAGAGTGAAACGAAGAGTTCTAGTGATTCCAGGAGAGATGGGGGTGTTATGAATCTTTTTGGAACGAGACTCAGATGCGGCTTCTTTGGTGCACCAAGCACAATCAAAAAATCTCAAGTTTTTTCTTTCAAAATAAGATTTTGAGAAAACAGAGGTGGATGTGTCCTTGGGACATACACCAGAGATTGGAATTTTGAAATGCTCAAAAATAGGAGTCAAAAACTTTCCATATGATAGTTTTCTTCTTGTGTCAGTGCAAAGTTTCATCAAAAACTTACACATGACAAAACCAAAGTCAATTCCGATTTTCTCAACAAAGTAGTAAAACAGGTATAACTCCATTTTATTGGCATCAGTGCGATGCCCATCAGTAGGTACAAGCAAATTGGAGATGATTGAGAAAATAATTAAGTTTTTAGGATTTAAATCCTCCAATTTAGCATCCACAGGGGTTTGAAAAGGAGACTGGAAATAGGTCATCAATTTTTCAGCATTAAAGTGATTGATGCTAGTTGGATTTTCTTCGTAAGAAAAGAAATTAGCAATTTTACTTTTGCAGCCAAATTCGATAGTTGTTTTCAAAATTTCATTAACCACATCAGAATCAAAAACCAAGTCAACACCATTCACACGAGATTTTAACTCATCACGAGAGTTTCCTTTTCTAAAATTAGCAAAGAATTGGTAAAGCATATCAGGATAATACACATTTGGCATGGTAATGATATGAGACCATTTTTGGAATTCAAACAATTTAAGCACAGAATCAAGGTCTATTTTTCAGAACTCATGAGGATCAATGGACCTTTGAATGATGAAACTCTTTTGTGGGAATAAGGCAAACCTATCTTTAGCTTCATCATCAATAAATTTTGGCAGATGAGGGGGTTCTGAGGTAACCTGAGGATTCGTTTGGGTTGTTTGGGGTTGCTAAGCAGTTCCTGAACCACGTTTCCTCCTTGATGAAGTTCATTTGGCAGTTGGAGTGGGAGTGTCTTCATCCCTCAGAGGTCGCTTGCGTCCGGTAGCAGAGGAGGCTCAACGAGTTTGCACCATTGTTGTGTGTGTATATTTTGAGTGATGACTAAGAAGCTAAGTAGGATGCAGAGTGTCTAAGCAACAAATTTGATGAAAATGCAATGATCAAGTAGTCCAAAAAGAGAAGAAGTATGGTTTTAGGGCTTCGGTTGTGATTTGAGAATGGAGTAATGTGTGATTTATAGTGAGAAGTGTTGAGGAGATTCGACTGGCAATAGGCTTGAGAGAGTGTTTGTGCTTTCAATTTTGAGAATTGGTACAAGTCAGAATGGGAATTTGGAGTTTTGAATTCGGGTGGTTGGAAAGTTGCGTCCGAATTAAATGAAAGTTGACTGATTGAAATGAAAGGAGTGACCTGATAAGCTGTGATTTTTCGTGTGTCGGACGTCCGAACGACGTGAAGCGTCCGACACATACATCCGATAGGATTTTCTAGAAAATAGCTAAGAACACTGCCGGACGTCCGTTCATCAGGCTCAGACGTCCGATAGAATTTGACCAGAAATATTTAAGGGTCCTTTTCTAAAATGCCTAATTTTGAATGTAGATATACAAATTGATCTAGGGGCAGGGCTTTTGTGAAAATATCAGCAATTTGGTCTTTTGAACAAACATAATTCACACAAATTTCACCTTTTTGGACAAGATCACGAATGAAATGATGCTTAATGTCTATGTGTTTTGTCCTAGAATGTTGAATGGAATTTTTTGTCAAATTTATGGCACTAGTGTTATCACAGAAAATAGGCATATTGTCATACATTAAACCAAAATCATTCAAGGTGTGTTTCATCTATAATAATTGAGCACAACATGTACTAGCGACAACATATTCCGCTTCGGTCGTTGACAAAGAAACGGCATTTTGTTTCTTACTAAACCAAGAGACCAAACAATTATCAAGAAAATGACATGAACCACTAGTACTTTTTCTATCAATTCTACCACTACCAAAATCAGCATCCGTATAACCACATAAGCCAAATTCATGACATTTAGGATACCATAGACCAAAATTCAAGGTTCCTTTCAAATATCGAAAAATTTTCTTAACGGCATTTAAATGAGATTCTTTAGGACACGATTGGAAACGAGCACATAAACAAACAACAAACATAATATCCGGCCTACTTGCGGTTAAATAGAGAAGGCTTCCGACCATACCTCTATATTTCTTCTCATTAATACTTGTACCTTGCTCATCCTTTTCGAGTTTGGTAGACGTACACATTGGTGTACCGACTTGCTTTGAATCCTCCATGCCGAACCTTTTGAGGAGCTCTTTTGTGTACTTTATTTGATTGGTAAAAGTTCCTTCATGAGTTTGAAGGACTTGGAGTCCAACAAAGAAATTCAATTCTCCCATCAAACTCAACTCAAATTCATTTTGCATAATGGTGGAAAAATCCTTGCACAAACACTCATTAGTAGCACCAAAAATAATATCATCAACATAAATTTCCACAATAAGGAGATCATTTGATTTTTGTTTTGTAAAAAGAGTAGTGTCTACAATACCTCTTTTAAAACAATTTTCAATCAAAAATCCACTTAAACATTCATACCAAGCTCTAAGAGCTTGTTTTAAAACCATACAAGGCTTTTGAGAGCTTAAACACATGATTGGAAAATTTATCACTTTCAAAATTGAGAAGTTGATCCACATAAATTTCTTGATCGATAAAACCATATAGAAAAGCACTTTTAACATCCATTTGAAACAATTTAAAACCTTTGAAACAAGCAAATGCAAGAAACATTCTTATAGATTCTAATCTTGCTACGGGAGTAAATGTTTCATTAAAATCTATACCTTTTTCTTGAGCATACCCTTTAACTACCAATCTAGCCTTATTTCTCACAATTTCACCCTTGTCATTCAGTTTATTTCTAAAGACCCATTTTGTACCTATAATAGGGTAATTTTGAGGCCTTTCAACTAAAGTCCAAACATTATTTCTTTCAAATTGATTCAATTCCTCTTGCATAGCTATAATCCAATAATCATCTTTCAAAACATCAATAACATTTTTAGGCTCAAAATGTGATACAAAGGCAAAATTATCAAGTAATGGTTTTGAAGAAGAACGAGTTCTTACCTTTTCGGATGGATCACCGATAATTAAATCTTTGGGATGATTATGAATGAACTTCCACACTTTAGGAAGATCCTTTGGTGAATCATCATCTTTGTCTTCTTCTTCTTGCACTTGGTTTCTTTGAGTGTCATTTTCCTTCAAATTTTCTTCCATTTCAGCATTGCTTTCCTCTTGAAGTGTAAGTTTCTCAAGTTCTTTTTGAATACCTACATCATCATCTACATAAATACTTTTGGAAGGATCACCATTAGACTCATCAAATGTAATATGTATGACTTCTTCAATCACAAGAGTTCTTCTATTTTAAACTCTATATCCTCTTTTGTTTTCACAATAACTCAAGAAAATCCCTTCATCGGTTTTCTTATCAAATTTTTCAATATGTTCCTTAATGTTTAAAATAAAACATTTACATCCAAAAACTTTAAAATAGCCAACTATTGGCTTTTTATCAAACATCAACTCATAAGAAGTTTTGTTCAAATTTGGTCTTAACAAAACACTATTCATTATATAACATGCCATATTTACAGCCTCCGTCCAAAAATATTTTGGTAAATCATTTTCACTCAACATGGTTCTTGCGGTTTCAACAAGTGTCCTATTTTTTTCTTTCAACAACACCATTTTGTTAGGGGGTTTTTACAATAGAAAATTCATGAATTATCCCATTGTGATCACAAAATTCTAGAAAGCCATAATACTTAAATTCTGAATCATTATCACTTCTAATTTTAATAATGTGTAAACCAAGTAAATTTTGTACTTTTGCAAAAAGAGAGACAAAACTTTTGAAAGCATTATCTTTATGAATAAGGAAAACAGTCCATGTATATCTAGAATAGTCATCAACAATCACAAAACAATATCTCTTACCACCTAGGCTTGCAATTGGTGTAGGACCAAACAAATCTAGATGCAAAAGCTCCAATGGTTTAGATGTAGAAATGTTTCTTTTAAGTTTAAAAGAAGTTTTGGTTTGTTTACCAAATTGACATGCATCACAAATCTTGTCCTTTTCAAACTTAATTTTAGGCAAGCCTCTAACAAGTTCCTTTTTGGAAATTTCATTTATCACATCCATATTAAAATGACAAAGTCTTCTATGCCACAACCAAGGGTCTTCATTTGAAATTTTAAGACATTTAAAATTAGAAGAATCTATTTTGTCAAGAATTACAACATAGATGTCATTAAATCTTTTTCCTTTGAAAATGATATTGAATTTTGAGTCGAGAACTAGACATTCATGCTTTTTGAATAAAATAAATAAATCTTTGTCACATAATTGACTAACACTAAGCAAATTATAACCTAAATTATCTATCAAGAGAACATTATGCACAAATGTTTCACCATTCTTACCAACATCATCTACTCCAATTGTTTTAGCTTTCATGTCATCTCCAAAAGTCACTTTTCCACTTGATTTTGATTTGAGCTTGATGAATTGTGATGGATCACCGATCATGTGCCTTGAACATCCACTATCAATGAACCACTTTGATTCTTTTATAGCTTTTTCAATCTTCACCTACACAAGAGATAGAAAATTTGGTACCCTTTAATTTTTGGGTCCTTGATGGTTAGAGTCATGTTTGACTAACCACATGCATTTCATTCCTCTTCTCAAATTCTTTCTTACATAGCAATCATGCTTCAAATGACCTACTTGACAACAAAAATCACACATAATGGTAAAATCGATCACACGAATTGGTTTAATAAACCTTACTCCTCTTTTTCTATAAATTGTGAATTCATTTGCACTAAAGGTTAGGCCCCGTTTGATAAAACTGAAATCTGAAATCTGAAGTCTGAAATCTGAAATCTGAAGTCTGAATTTATTAAGTCACTGAATTGTTAAGTGGTGAATCTGATACAACTTTTGTCTGAATCTAAACACTGAACATATTATGCCTGTTTGATAATTATGGACGACTGAATGTTGAATTTCTTGTATTTTACAATTTTGTCCTTATATTAACTTGTTTATAAATGATCTATATTGGTATATTTTACTAGTAGTACATATGATTTAATTTTATTTAAAATAAGAATTATTTATTAGAAAAAGAATGAATTAAAAATGAATGAACTATTATCAAAAAAATAAGAATTATTTATTAGAAAAAGAATGAACTATTATAAAAAAAATAAAAAGAATGAGCTAAAAATGAAAATAAAATTATAATATAACAAATTTATTCGATAAAATATAAATGCTAGTCTATCAAATGTTATAAATACTAGGGTTATTTATGTCCTAAATATTGTACTTAAACCTTAACATCTGAGCATACTTTTTATTAAGTGGTGATAAGTGATAAACTTATCACTTATTTTTTGGGCTCCATTTTGCCTGGACAATTCAGACCCACTTAATCATTAAGATGTAGTATTTTTTGTTATCAAACAGTCTTAACACCATTAAGGTCTGAAACCATTAAGATTAAGACCTGAATTGGGTTATCAAACGGGGCCTTAGTTTCCTTTCATGGACATTAAAGTAAGGTTTCAAATCATTCCTTGCAAAAACATTTTGTTTTCTATTTTGAAGAATCATGTCTAGGTTATCTATTCTTCTTTTTAATTCATTTTGTTTTTCCTTAAACATTTCACAAAGGCTTGTTTTTCTATCAAGTTCATGTTGCAACTCAATTTCAGTTTTTACTGAGCAATCATTGTCATATTTCAACTTTTTGTTATCTTGAAATAAGTTAGCATTATCTTGTAAAAGAAATGTGATTTTCTGTTTTAATTCTTTATTTCTAGCATAGGATTCTTTCAAACTTTCATGCAATCTACCAACAAATGACTCAAGATCATCATCATCATCATCACTTTCACATTAAGGGTTGCAAGATGTTACCTCATTGTCACCAATTGCTATAAAGGCAATTTGAGCAGATTCCTCTTCTTCTTCAATCTCGCCTTCCGAATTGCATTCATTCTAAGTGATTTGAAAGTTGTTGAACCTTGACTTTCTTTCATTCTTTATTTCTTTCTTCTTCTTTATCGGACAATCAATTGCATAGTGGCCAAGCTGTCCACACTCAAAGCATCTATCTCCTTACTTTTTATTTGCATCTTGTCTTCCCTTGAACCTTGTATTGAATTGGTTGGGGCTTTGATTGCTAGGACCCCCTTTCTTAAATCTTCTTTTGTTGAGAATTCTTTTGAAACTTTTGGTGATGAGTGCAAGATCACTATCATCACAATCAACATCTTCGTCATCTTGTGAGGCCGAGTCATCCTCATCTTGAGAAGCTTTTAGAGCAATGCTCCTCTTGGCCCTTGCATCTTCTTCATCTTGTACCTTGCTTTTGAGTTTCAACTCATAAGATATTAGTGAGTTTATAAGAGACTCAATAGACATTGAATTTAAGTCCTTTGCCTCTTCAATTGCCGTTATTTTATTTTCCCATTCTTTAGGTAAAACATTTAAAATTTTTCTGTTTTTCTCACCAAGGGTGTATTCTTTATCTAACACCTCCAAGTCTTTAATAAGATCATTGAATCTGCAATACATCTTATCTACATTCTCATGAGGTTCCATTTTGAATGATTCGTATTTAGTGACTAAAATAGACTTCTTTTGTTTCCTTACATCCTCACTACCTTCATGAATCTCCCTTAATTTATCCCAAATTTCTTTGGCTGATTTACATCCTTTAACTCTAATAGATTCATTTGAATCTAATGCACTATATAGTACATTCATGACTTTAGCATTTGAAGTGAAATTAGCTTTATCCTCACGTGTTAACTCATTTCTAGTTTTTAATCTAGGAACATAAGTAATGCGATCATCAATGGTAGCAGTGTAAGGACCTTTATTAACAATAAACTATAGATCAATGTCAATAGATTGCAAGAAAATAATCATACGTTCTTTCCAACTAACATAGTTTGAACCATTGAACATGGGTGGCTTAGTAACCGATTATCGCTCTACAAACATAGCATTGTTGGTTGCCATCTTTTCTCTAAGCGGTTAAACTTGATCCTAGAGACCAAACTCTGATACCAATTGTAAAACCCAAAGACAACTTAAGAGGGGGGTGAATTAGGTTGATTAAAAACTAATCAAATAGTGGCCCTTTTTCAAAATCACAATTTCAATTTCTCACACAATTAATTTGTCAAACAAATAAGCAAGCAAGATCGAGAAGTATAGATGATATAGCAATCAATAAATCGAAAGATAAGCTAAAAATAAGATGATGGAAAGCAAACCAATCTTCTTCAAAGCTCCACTCGAGCTGGAAGAATAATCTTCAATTCAAGCAACTTCAATTTGGTGAAATTCAATCAATCTTTGTGTACAATAGAAGGCTCACTTCCTCCTTGCCCCAAGCTACACTTAGTTAAGCTAGGAAGTTTTACAATCTCACAGATAACCCTCACAAAATTACACTATTGATGAACTCACTTACAATTGAAAAGCTTGCAAAATGAACTAACACTTCAAGACCAACAATTCTTACATCAGGAGTATTTTCTTGCTAAAATCACTCTCTAAAACTTGTAATCTAAGTGTACAAAAGTTATCTATGAAGTTCAGACAAAGGTGTATTTATAGGGGACCAAAAAGTGTTTTGATATTAGTGGTCAACGGTTAGAAGAATTTGAAGAGTCAACTAGCCGTTGGGGCTGTCAGACGTCCAACATAATGTTGTGCGTCCGATGCTTACGTCCGACAGGTTATTTCATTCTTTATCAGACGGCCGATGCATATTTCTGCGTCTGATAGGCTTTGCGTTCGATAGCGACCAGAGAGTTCAGGAAATCTTCTTGGGTATGATCGGACGGCCGATGCATGTTTCTGCGTTCGATAGGCTTTGCATTTGACAGCGACCAGAGAGTTCAGGAATTTTCTTGGATACTATCGAACGTCCGGTGAGGTTGTTGTGCATCCGATAGGAGTGTCCGATGGATCCCCTGTCTATCGGATGTCCGGTACATCAAGTTGAGCGTCCGATAGAGATGTTTCGAGTTTTATCGGACGTCCGATACAAGCTATTGAGCGCCCGACAGTCATCAGTGACTACTGCTTCTTTTGATTGAGTGCATCAATTGCATTGAAACCTGGACTGCCAAAGATCTCAATAGAAAGTGCTAAATTCATTTCTTCAATTGTTTTGTAATTGTCAAAATTCGGGATCACGATTAACAGTTTCTCCAAGATGTAGGGTTTTCAATGTGTCTTGATTTGAAAGAAAACCTTTATTTATAGCCAAAAATATGCTTTTCAAGAAAAAAAAAAACTTCCAGAACCTTCCTACATTTGGGTAACTTGTAATTCACGAAACCCATTTAATTTGGATTTTAGTAATAGGCTGGCCCATATAGTCTATCGTGAATCAATTAATCCACTTTAGTTCAAAAGGGCATTATGAGTTTGATTTGATTTAATGCCTATATAATATTAGCCCAATTTGTGAGTCCAAAACATAATGGACTTTCATAATTTAATTTAATTTAATCAAGATCAATTCAATTATTTAATCATGACTAAACAAATTAAATAAGTTTTCTTTGTATACACATAATGACACAAATAAAATCCTAAAAATGACTTAGCTGAATAACAAAGAAATTGACTCAAATGACAAAGAAAGAAGACACAAAGGATATAACTAGATATCTTTAACCCGATCTGATACCAACTGATATAAATCTCGCCCCTTCTCAGATGAAACCCGTAACGTAACAAGACACAAGATTAGAATTTGGTATCAAGTTCATAGTGGAATCCAAATTCAATTACTGACAGCTCAAGATTGAATTAGAAGAGGTAGAACGATGCCACAATCAAGTGCAATTTTTGTTTGATAAATTAGTTGAACAATTAGAAGTCCCTCTGAATTGCTCAAAGATTAGCTCACAAGGTAGCCAAGAGAAAACTCTCAATTTTGTTTCTCAAAGTCTAGTTCTTTTGATTACAAGGAAAAGAAAGGCTATTTCTAACCAAAACCTCTCTATTAGACTAATTCGAGCTGGATTTGGATTTAGTTACTCCTAATTTACTAATATGGCTCAAACAGCTAACATAGCTGGCTATACAAATTTATAATAATCATTAATGAAACAATTAAAGAAAACTAGAACTAAAACAATCAAATCAGAGCACAAAATCAAAAAATCCTAGAAATTGGAATAACAGAAGACCAGTGCTGGACGTATCACCAGTTGTTATGCTGATCTTTACCTAACTAGCAACTCTCAAATATCAGAAGAAAAATAGGCACCAGTTGTAAAGTCGGTCTCTGTGCCAGTTGTACTCTGCTCCATTCTCGCTTCAACTTCATTTTGCACGTCTGATCTCACTTGAATAAATGTGTAATGCTTAGACTCATCTAGGTCAACTCCGTCAATGGTCTTAAGCATGCCAACTTGACATTGAATAGCATGAACTAAATCTTGCAAAGTATTCGTGAATTTTTTTTTGCACAAGCGCAGAATAACTGGACCATGTGAAACTTAGCCAGATTGAACTAAAAAACTTGACCAACTTGCTCTTCTTCATTAGTTGCACTCTTTGTAGTTGGCATTACTGAGGAGTTTAAGGTTAGCTTTTCTTGAAACTCTTGAAGGTTGGCTTCTTCAGATGCACTCTCTACAGCTGGTATTGTCAAAGGGTTTAGGGTTAGTTTTTCTTGAAACTTTTGAAGATTGATCTCTTATTTTGCAGTGAGAGTAATAATTGACTCTTTGATAGCAATTCCTTGAGAAGATTCTCCAATTATAACTTGCAATAGAAATGTTTTTAAGAGAGCACAAAAACTTCCATGATCATCAGTTTTTAATTATATAGTACAATAGCTATAAACACTAGAATAACAAATCTAGACAGTAACAAAATACAAAAACAAACAAATTTAATAATTTTTGCAAATTGTATGCACCCAACATCTAATCCCAACCATCCAAATTCAAATTTATTCATCTATCACTTATTTTGTGCAATTACATTTGTGATTATAGAGAATCCCAAATTTCAGGGAGAGAAAGCAAAAAAGAATTTCCACCATTTGGGATAGGCAAGCATGCAAGAATCATATAGCACGGTTGCTGTGTGGATTGGCAAGAATTTTTAAATTGATGACTTGAAATCTAGAAATATAAAAAATGCTAAACATTTTATATAAACTTTTTTGTGATATTTTCAAAGTTATTTTCATTATTATGAAATATTGCAACTTATTTTTATATGTGCTGTAAAATACTTATAACATTAAATATCTCAATATTTCTTGTAAAAATTAGTGATATAAAAAACTATTAAAGAGTTTTTTGATCCGTAATCAACTTTTAAATTTTACTTAAAGTAACATATAATTAAGTTTACAAAAATTAAGAAATTAAATTAATGTGTTATAATAATTAAGAGTCCAAAAACGGGTAGATTTAGAATGAGATTATATCCTCTCTTCCAAAATAAATTTTTTTAATACTATATCTAAGGAGGGTTGTGAAGGTTTGAATGGAAAAGTTTCACTTTTCGTCCTCAAACTTTGGTATAATTACTAATTTTGTCCCCAAAGTTCTAGCAGAAATACGTTTCGCCCTCAAAATATCTTAATTTTGGCCAATTGAAGACAATTGATGAAAAAGTGCTCAATTTAGATGGAGAGTTGCAAGTGAGCATCATGCTCTGTTAGACCCATTATTATACCCAATAAAGAAGCGGGCCAAATCCAACGGCTTCATCTTGCATTCGATAAAAAGCGGTAAAACCCAATCGCTTAACAAGTTTTCTCCTTTTCTCTTCTCTCTATAGCTCTAAGAAAATTGCAACCACCTACGCCCTCTTGAATTGCTCATTAGCCAGCAAGCAAGTGGAGATAAATGAACGCCATGGAGAAGCCAACCCAAAGAAAATAGCCTTGAGAGAGAAAAAGCTCAACATTTATCCGTCCCAAATTATGGTATTTGTTCTATACTCTAAATCAAGTATTAAATAAAGTATTAAAATTGTAAAATTTGTCTTTTTTTTTTTTAGTAGGATACCTTATTTGTGGTCCCTTGTGTTTGGACTTTTGGAAATGTTGCTTGATTAATAAAATGACCATTCATTAGGGTTCGAGCATGTCGAAATTAAAAAAGAAAAATTTTTTTTCGTTTAATTATTACAGTGTAGTTATGGACTAGTGTGTTTGCATCATATGTGCTCTTGACTAAGATTTATAATGATAGTGATTAATTAAACAATAATGCAATTTTTTTGTTGTATTCAACATGTGTATGAAAAAAGTGTTAAGTGGTCCCTTCTTTGAAAATTATTGTGTGGGCATATAGATTCGTGCATAAATTATGCTAAATTATGAAGATTCACAGCCTTATTTTTTGATGTATGTTGTATGCTTTTCTTTTCTTCTTTAACCAAAAAACGGTAGTACACTCATTACATTAAGATGTCACCATGGAGGGCTCATTTCATATATACTGCTCAATCCCATTATGAAGGTGGTGTGTTTTTGACTATGTTGAGAGTATAGGTCTAAGTGCTTTTGAGGTGTATAGATTAACTGAGATTGCTGGTGTATATGCTCATAAGGTGTACTATGGTTGGTAAAATAACACCTTTAGAAAGACAGATAATAGTAGCGAGTTGAATGGCTACATTAATAGGGAGTTGGATCAAGTAGGGAAGTTAACTTATACCTTGGAGTATCCTTTCATGAAATTCTAGTGCAACAACTTGGTTATGATCCGTATGATGTAGTTGAGACGGAAAAGGAAGATGAAAATGGTGATGGTAACAATGACATTAGGGATGAATGTGAAGGAGGAAATGCTGCTAATGATGGTAACTGTGGAGTGGGTAATGAAAATGAATCTAATTCTAGTGAGGAAACATATTTTTAGCTGTTGATTCAAATTATGAAATAGATGATGATGATGATGATGCTATATTTCATGATAATGTGGACAATAATACTGAATGGTTAGGGATAGACAATTATAGAAAAGAAAATGTGAGTAGGATAATTGATCCTTTGAGTGGAAATGACACAGTGGTTGAGGGGAAGGATATAGAGATAGTTCCTTATTCAGAATCTGATTTTGAGAACATTCATGAATCTGATGATGAAGAGTCTACTAGGAAGCATCTTGTTTTTTTATCCTAAAGTAATTACAATCCAAAATTAGAGCTAAATTTGTACTTTACAAGTCTGAAATTTTTCAAAACAACTATGCACAACTATACTGTGAAACACGGCAGGCCTTGTAAGTTTGTGAAACAAGATACAGTAAGGGCGAGAGCTAAATGCAGAAATAATGATTGTGCTTGGGCTATATATTCTAGGAAGTGGGGATGTGAGTATTCAAATAAGAATATTTGAAAACAAGCACACATGTCCTTTTACATAGGACTAGCTCCTTGTGCATTTTGGATGGGCTGCTAGGAAGTATTGTGAAGAGTTTTGGTGTAATCCTAAGTTAGATTTGGAGCATTTTAGGAAGACATTGATGAAAGAAAATAGGTGTTGCTTCACTAAAAATTAAACATACAGAACAAGGAGAAAAGCTATGAAAATTATTCATGGGAGTGAAACCGACTAGTACAGCAAATTGAGGGTTTGTATGCATGAAATTCTAAGATTCAACCCTAGTAGCACCATTTTACTAAAGATTTTTGATGGATTTAGAGATTCAAAAACAGGAGAGGGAAGATTTCAGAGGATGTACATTTGTTTTACTACAATGGAGCATGGTTTCCTAGCTAGATGTAGGCCAATTATTGGAGTAGATGGCACCTTTTTGAAAGGATCAGTAGTGGGATTTTGTTAACTGCTTTTGTAGTTGATGCCAACAATGGTATTTTTCCATTTGCACATACTACAGTGGAGGGTGAAAACAAGAAATCATGGAGCTAGTTCTTCAACCTACTAAAAGAGGACTTGAAAATTGAAAAGGATTATGAGTGGACTATAGTGAGTGACAAGCAAAAAGGTTTAATTGAAGCCTATGACATGATTTCCCCAAATATAGCCCATAGATTTTGTGTCAAACACTTGCATAATAATTTTTCGTCTGCTAGTTTCAAAAAAGAAGCTTTGAGGAGAGCATTATGGACTATTGCAAAAGCAAAAACACCTACCCAATTCATCAGTAGAATGGAGAAACTGGTTCAAATTGATGTGTAGGCAGCCAAGTGGTTTGATAACAAACCACCAAGTCAGTGGAGTAGAGCTTACTTTAGCACTCATCCTAAGTGTTCTATGTTGTTGAATAATATGTGTGAATGCTTCAACAGCAAAATACTTGATGTTAGGGAAAAACCAATAATTGAAATGATAGAGAAAATGTGGCTATATATGATGTAAAGAATGCAAAAAAAAAAAAAGATATGGCCCATTGATATAGTGAAGGTCCACTGCCACCCTTATATGGTAGAGCACTTGGAAGGCCTAAGAATCTGAGGAGGAATGCAGATGAGGTTCAACAAGAGAAGGAGAAGTCCCAGACAAAAGTTAGTAGAGTGGGGTAGATTAACAAGTATGGACACTGCCATCAAGGGGGGGCATAATATGAGATCCTGCAAGCTTCTCAAAGATGCTCAAGGTGCTGGAATTGGAGAATTTGATGTTGGGTCAGGCCAAGTTGATACCAACTGTACAACAACTGTAGAAGTTCAGCAAGTTGAAGAAGTGGTGATTTCAGCTAACACCTGAAGCTTTTGCTAGGAATAGCAATGCTAAAGCTCCTAAATAAAAGCTGTAAGTTGCTTTCTATACTTGGTACATCTAACTCTACTAGTTAGTTGAATAAATTTACATAAATAACATGTTTTCCTTCTAAGCTGTAGGCAAAGGAAGGCCAAGAGGCCTACTGCTGGGTCTTCAAAAAAAGGGTAGAAATACGTGTTTTCTTTTCGCAAATCAATATGATTTTTACTGTATAGAATCTCAATTGAGGAAACTTTTCGACAGGCCCCTAAACTATTCACTTTGCACGGTTTTTGCCCCCTCAACAATAAATTGTAGCCAATAAACCTTTGAACAACAATGAAAAATGTTTAGTTTAAGAACTATAAATTTTGGGTGTTAAATGTAATCAAACTAGAGGCAAAACCAACCAAACAGAAAAATTAACCCATGATTTGATTAAAAATCAAGTATATTAAGCTAACTAATAACATGGTATTTAATGTTTCTTTCTATTCTTTCATTTTTCACCTTCTTTAGCCCTAATTTGACAAAATAATCAGTCAACGAGGCCATTTAGGCTATTTTTACCGGTTGATTTTTTTGTTTGAATAGTTTTGCCCATAATTCCATCATCTCTAACAGTCAAAATTGCCGAAAATCCTTAAACTGAACATTTTTTTGGTTCAATTACTTATTTCTGACAATTTATAGTTGAGGGACCAAAACCATACAAAGGTAATAGTTTAAGGGCTATTTGAAAAGTTTCCTCATCTGAATTTTACTACTTGTTTTGTGTAAAAGAGACAGCAAGGTACAAGAAGAGTTGCAGCTACATCAACAACTTATAATGCTTCAAGTACACAACCACAAGGTGCTGAACCATTGGTGGAGATTGATATATCCATTTCAACTTGACATGCATATGTATGAAGTCTTTGGCCTCTCAAGGTCTCAAGTGAAGTATAGCACCAAGCCAGCAAGACCACAAACTAAAGAACAAGTTTAGGTGCCTTTTAGGATTAGAGATGTTCATCTACATGTTGCTATTGCTAGTGCTGCCAAGTCATAGTTGGGTGCTCCTGATTCATGTACCTCCAAGGAAAAAGAGAAAATACTATGATGGTGATTGTTTTTGAAAAGTCTATGCCATTTGCTTTTGGTTTTCCAACTTTTGTCTTGGCATGTAATTATGGAAGTGTAGACACTCAGTCTTGCTATAACTCTTGAAATTTGAAATTTGTATGTGGGTTTTATTTTATCAGGGGCTATTTGTAATGCACTTTATTTGAAGTTATGAATAACATATGTCAGTTGTTTTAATTTTTATCTGTCCTGGCTTGTGTTTATGCTTCTTTATCCAATTTGGTTTCTCTGTACAAGTGGGACAAGGTTGCCAAAGATAGTCAATCATGCACATTAAATATAAGGTGAAGCAGTAACAGTGGTTTGAAAAGTTTGACAATTAAAATGTCATAATTCAACCTACTTTACAAACAAAACATGTCCATTTTCTCACATTAAACGCATTTATACATTTTCCTTCCTAAATCCTACCTTCTACCTCAACTTGTAGAGTTCACTGGAATTTTTTTACGAACAAGACAAGTCCATTTCTTCTGCAATTGTATGTTTTTTCACAAATAAATGATACTCCTATTCTGATAACAAAACAAGGTTGCTTTCAAACCTTTTTTTCCTGAAAATTCAGCAAAATCACTCCAGTTTTAGTGGCAACTTGTCTCCCTTAGCATTCATCTTGCATTACTCCTACAACTCAGCACCAACAACACCACCAACACCACAATTATGGTAATCAGTATTTTCTCCCTCTTATGCATTGTTTCAACTTTTTCTTCAATCTTATTAACCTTTTTCAGTAAACTGGTTAGAAGAACTCTTCCTTTTTGGTAGATTGGCTTATCAAAGCATTCAAAATAATTGCATCTCTTGGGTCTCTATTATAACAGTAAGGAAATTTTCTAGAAATTAGTTAGCCAAAATCACACATTGAAGCACAAATATTCCCTACAAACATTTCTTACTAGCCATAGGGAGCAACCAAAGAACTTTTTTCCCGGATTTTCACCACGCCAACAGGTGCTTAATTTTGTTCTCAATTCAAAATTGCAGAATGGTGTTGATGACATTGAGCCTTTAGAACTTCTGCTCCTCATTTTCGAACTCAAATTCTTGTCAGCGTGCGTTGATTGGCAAGATTGCTGGTAGATGACTGGATCTAGAGTGGTGAGGGTGGTTGAAAATTTTTTTTACAACTATAGCAGGTATAGCAGGTAGAGGAGTTCAGGAGAGATTAAAGTCGTTGGTTTGATCCCTTCTTTGGTTGGGTATAAGAATGGGTTGAACGGAGCATGCCGGTCACGTGCACCTTTTCGTCCAAATTGAACACTTTTCTGTCAGTTGTTCTAAATTGGCCAAAATTAAGATATTTTGAAAATGAAATGCATTTCTGTTGAAACTTTAGGAACGAAATTGGTCATTAGACCAAAGTTTGAGGATGAAAAGTGTATTTTTCTCAAAAAAAAAAAAAAACCAAAGTGTGAGAGGTCGGTGAGATTTTTTAAGGTACCGATTTACATTGTTAGAGGTTTCTGAAATTTATCTTTTTTTAACTTTGTTCAGCTTCAAACCAAAGCAAGCACCTCGACCTACCGGAGCCGTCTCCTCCCTCGACTGAGTCTGCCTTTTATTTTCCTCTCCTCTCCCAAATTGACCACCATCCCTGCATGTGATATGAAAGCCTCCTTGTCTTCTCGGACCTTTTAATTTTTCCTTCTGCTTCTCTTGAATCTCTGCCACCCACTTGCTGTTTAGTCAAGAGTCTTCAAGGAGAGAATTTTGGGTTAAAGATTTGATTTGTTACGGCTGTCTGTCTGTGCAATTTCTCATCAATTGTATACGGGTAAGTTTTTTTTTTTTTAAATTTAAAATTTGTCTATATCTTAAAAATATCTGAAAATCATGGTGAAAGCCTCTATCCATGGATATCTGATGTTAATACTGGTCGACTCGGTTGACTCGGCCGCTCTTCTGGGTCCCTTAGTCGACTTGGCCCGAACCGAGTCTACCGTCTCCGGGATATGGTGGACCGGTCACGGAACTGAAGCTGAAATTCCAGTTTCGGTGACGACTCGGCGGGGTCAACTCGGACTTTGCTGGCGTCTTTGAACCATGTCACCTCCCATGAATATTGGAACCGTAACATAGGCCTAATATTGGAAAGATAGTACCACTAAGTAGTAAACAAGGTGGATGCACATTAGAAGCAAATAATATGACTGATACTATTGTTTGTACTAGTAAATTTTGGGTTTTTCCTCCTCCCTTCCCCAAATTTTCCCTGTTAACTTGCCTTTTTGTTTGTTGTTTCACAATTTTAGAATATTTCATGATATGTTTTATGTTCTTGGAATCCGTTGGATAAGGAAGGTGTTGATTCACTCTCCATATCGAATAATGAAGAATTATCTGTAGCTTGGTCACTTCTCTCAGAGTTCGAGTATAAAAATTTTGGTAAATTTCTTTGCATCCGACCAAGCTTTCAACAGGACACTCTTTCCACATTAAGTTTCAAGAAACTAAGGTACCATTCAAACCTGAGTTGCTTAGTTTTCCTGAATAATAAATTGTCTTTGTTCATGTAATTTTCTTTCTGGAGTAATCTAAGCTGTACTTGTAAATAAGTGATGAACTTCCCGTTTAGTCCCTAGATGTGTTATCTATGCTCTCCAAGATGTTGCCCTTTCTGATTAGTTTTGGTTATCGTTTTATTGTTGTTTTTTCACTGCTGATACTTTTTGGGTTTTCCTTTGATGTGGATTTGATATTGCTTTCTTTCACTAATTAAGAAAGGAAATATCAAGCTTTCTTATTTACTTTTTTTTTTATGTTTTATCTAGAGGAGTTACTTTTTTTTCTTTTTTTGGGTTTACATTTTTGTGAAGTGATTGCAGATGAAACTAGACTGGGTTTGGTTTGATTTTTAGTACTGAACTGGGATCAAAATAGAAATTTCCTTAAGTAACCTAGCTCAAGCTCCCCTATTTCCTTGGCACAGGATGAGAATTAGAATTCATTTATTACAGGGCATAACAAGAAATCAATAACAGCATGCTTTGATAAATAACAAAATTAAATTGACTTTTACATTTTACTCTCTATCCCTCATGAAAATCGATTAGCAGGAATCCCATCAATTCTCCCCATGCTTGATCTCAATTATGCGGTACCAGTTCCATGTGACCTAGACAATTTAGCGAGATCCCTTGTACAAATATGTTATATGCTCATGCAAATTAAAAAAGAAACCAAGAAATGAAGAAAAAGAATGCATATATTAGTAGAAAGATGATTAGTTAGCAAATTTGGTTCAACATGGAGACATATTGTTTGATGAGATAATTAATCTCCTTCAAGTATAGTATATGGATATATGCGTCCATTCACACTCCATCCAGATCATAATCTTGATACAACATCCCCTCTTTATTTCTTCAATGATTTATGGTTGTGCAACTACTTTTCTGCTTCTCAGAGTAGTGCTCATCTCAATAATGGAATTCTACTTCCCAATTATCTACCATGTGCTGCAATTGTAATGCAACAAATATACATATAACCTGAAATTTAAAGGGAAATTGTGTAAGATTATCTCATATCATAAAGTGGCATCTGTACTAATTCTGACTTCTGCAATATCTACTTTATTATACCAAAAATCCCAAAATCATTCACTTCTCATGAATTGGGGCTCTGAACAGGCATATTTCAATAATTTCCCAAAATTGAAAGAAATTGATAGAAAAAAGAAATATTAATAACAACAAATATAGCAGAAATGCGAACTGCAGAGTGGCCGGTGGCATTGAGGGTACAATCAACAAAAGAGTAGAGATGCACAGAAGCAAAGACATCCAAGACTTAGCCAAGCATGAGGAGAACTATTATCATTCCCGTAGTACTTTAACATGCTATCCTCACTAATCTCCCTATCCAAATGCGTCCATCTTTTCACTTGTGACTTCACAAAGCTACTTATCTTTTGCTTCAACACCTTTGCCTTTTGAGCTTTTCATTCTTTTGGCGTGACTTTTGCAATACTACTTTACATTGAACTGTGGAGAAGTCGGTGGTGGGGGGCAGCAGCTTTGGTGGCCGTGGTGCGGGAAAAGAGGGGGAATTTAGGTGGTGGTAGTTTACTGGAAGAATTGAACGGAAGGACACTTTTTAGAGCGGATTTTGCGAAAGCAACAGTGTGAACTGCCATTTCTGCTGGTGAGAAAAAATCAAGTTGATTATCTGCCTACCATTTGAATGAGTGCCATTTTAGATACTAGTCTGTCGCCTCACACTGTATAGGGGATACACATTTAGATGGAATTGACTGAAGCAACAGTGAACTGCTGTATCTGGAATTGCTGCAACTTTTTAACTGTGGTATAAAAAGAAGCAGAAAGGTTAGCTGTAAAAGGATAGATAACTACTTTAACAAACAAAAAACTGTATGAAGGAAAAGCATATAGTTGCCCAACTTAATTGGGTATGAGGTTCGCAAGAGTAACTATTGTGCTTTGTACTAATTATTTGGAGAAAAGGCCAATGGTAAACCATAAGCCATGGCTGTAATATTCTAAAACTCTATCGGCAATTATTATTTCCTCATGTGGAAATGTGGTAATTGAGTACTCCAGATAGCAAAGCTGTGGCCTTTAAGTGCTGGAGTAAGATGCTGGTGAGCTTCTGAATTTGACATCCTAACAGATTTATACATATTGTTTTAACTGGATTTCTCAAGAATTTCGCTTCTTCACCTTGAGCCTTTCAATTTAAGTTCTTGACCTGTCACGGTCCCTTAGAAAGTCCTCTACATGGCTAGTACATTTTGCCCATTGATTTTTCATATTTATTAGTCCTATTACAGTGCTCAAAGGCCAGGCCATTTATATAGTGGCTTCAGCAAGCTAGCAGTATGGAAGAGTATGCACTCAGATATGCTTTTGCCCAGCATACTACATTTTGGATTGCTGCAGTTCCTGCAATTAAGAATATTCTGTTTTTGCGTGTGCAAATTTTCCATCTTATGTACTTATACATGGACACCAGAACTAAACCAAAAATTGTCACATCATGCAAGAAGACTAATACAGACTAATATAAAAATGCATTGAAATTGTGTATTTTGTATGTATATAGGCAAACAGATTAGTATCTATTCATCAAACACTCTATCCTAAAAACAATTTCCCATGAATTCAATTCTTAACTATACTCAAAATCAAAATCACAAGCCAAAACCATAATACAACCCAACTGAACTGAAATTGCATGAGAAAAAGAGAAAAAAAATCAGTGGGGAAGTTAAAATACAGAGAAAGGTTAAAAAAGTGTTAGGAAAAACTGCATGAATAAGAATATTCCATCAGTAAATGATGGTAAAGAGCGAAGAAAGAAAAATAGGGAAAATTGGTAGTGAAATACCTCTGAGGGTTTTTGGTTAAAGAAGCAGAGATTTAATGGAAATTCTGAGAAAGAGCAGCAAGAGATAAATATGAAACAATACGCTGCAGCAGTGTTGCACCACAGCCCACAGGAATAATGATGTAAGGACTAGCTATTGTAAGACTAGTTTATCCTCATGTAATAGCAAAGAAAATCTTTTATTAAAAAGTCCTATAAAAAGGTACAGCAAATTCATGAGTAAATCTTATATATACTATCAGTGTATACACAATAACGGTTGGATTTATGGCATGTCAAGAATTAGATTTCAAATTTAAATTTTGTGTTGTTGTCATTCATCCAGAGCTGTCCATGTTTACACTGTCGGTATATAGAAGATGATTAATTATTGTTGAATAGTAAATTATTAATTAAACTAGTTATTCACCTGTGCATTTGCGTGGTACTATTAAGAACTTTTTCTTACAAGTTACACCATGTTTAATTGGTTTTTTAATTCTTAAAAGTGATGCCATATCTATTTTTGATGTTTTAATTCTTAAAAATTTGACTAATGGTTCTACAATGTCATGAAAACATTAACTTCATTGAGGATTATTCTACATCTTCTTTTACATAGTCAATCAATCATTTAGTTAAAACGCTGTTTATAAGCCATTTGCAAAAACTGCTTAAGTTACTTTGTGACCTTGGAGCGAGATGAGCTTTCTCGCCTTCTAAACTTCATTGCGCAAAACAAGAGAAGAATTCTTTATGACTTTTGCTTCTATAATTCTTGAATATCTTGCATAATTTCATTGTATTTATCCGTATTTTAAGCATTTTCTTACGATTTTTTTGTCATTTTTGTGCTTTTATATTTTTAAATATTAAAAAATGAAAAATTTTTAAAGCGCTGGTAGGGCCCAATTAGAAACAAGCAAAGGACCAAAAATCTAAAAATAGGAAAATTGGGTCCTAAATCTGTTCGAACCATAATTGAAGGGCCAATTGGCAATCTGCCATTTTCCTTTCTCTCATGTCTCATCCCTAAACTTTTCTTTATGCAATGAAAATATTTTAAAACTCACTTGCAGAAGCTCTGATTTTTTTCTGAGGGCACTGAATTTTTTATGGATTTTGCAGAGATCAATTCAGTTCTTTGTTGTAAAGGGAGATAATAGAAGAATGGCGGTGAGTTTTACTATTACTTTTGATCAAAGTTGATCTATAACTGACGCTGCTTTTTCTTTTTCTTTTTCTTTTCTTCCAATTTCATGTTCAGGAACTGTTCAACTATTTGACTGTCTAAATTCTATGTGAGTGAAAGCTTGGATTGGGCTAATGTGATGTGAGTTAAATATTTTTTGGGAAGTTTTGGGGCTCAGTAAATCAAATGGCTTTTGTATCTTCGAGTGTTGAGGATCAATACATAGAGGAAAATCTATGAGGATTTGTTTCCATTTTTTTCTGGTTTTTTTGACATATTTCTTGTTATATTAATATATGTGTTTGATTTTTCATGATTTAACAGATTATTTCTCAACTTATTTGAAGTAGATTAGTCTTCACCTGGTTTAGTATGATGTTGTAATTGACATGTGCTAGTACTCTTGAATATGACATTATTGTGAAACTCTAAATTTTTTTGTGCCTTTCCAGTACTACAATCAAGCTCTGAAATTTATATAGTGTAGATAGTGCTGATCAGTGATTAATTATGTTTGTGTAGGCATTAAAAAAATGTATGTTTTTCTGAGTCCTTTTGTTGGATGTTATTAAAGAAATGATATTGGCAATGTGTCTGAAGATTACTTCTGACAGACAAATATCTTGTACGGTTAAAGAAGATAATTAGGTTCTACTTTCTTTAATTTATCATTGATTTTTACCCAAAAAAAAAAAAAAACTATTCCAACTGTTGGTTATTTTATCCTATCATAATGTTTTGAGGCGAAATTAATTACATTTGCTTTTCCTGTACAGTTGAGGCCTTGAAACTGAAATTCTGAAATCCCTGCTCCAAGAAAAAAAAAATAAAAAAAGAAAAAGAAGGAAGAGAAAATATGGAAGAAAGAGAAAATACTAACTTTTTTTTTTTTTTTTTACTTGAATTCTTTCATCCATCTAATTGTAAATCAAGGTGAAAAAAAGTTGCTAATGTTAGGTGTTGAGTAAAACTTTAAGGAAGATTTATAGAATCATCATTCTACGGCTGTGGTTTTAGAATTTGCATCATAAACCTCAACATTGCACTTCTCAATTTTCTTCCCCTGTTGCTATCTCTTGAAACAATAAGTGCTCTTGGATGTTTCTCTGCAGTTATCTTATGCTACTTGGTTATAGACTAATCTAAACCTAACTTGTGTATGGCATGAATCTGTTTAATGTTATTTTCCAACATAAGGGTAACGAATTTTACATTTCTTGGAAATCCTTCAGGCAAACACGTTGAGGTTGTATCTGACTTGCATAAGGAACACTCTTGAAGCTGCCATGTGTCTACAAGTATGTATCAAATGCTGCTTTCAAGGAAATTCTCTACAGGACAAATCTCTGTGTCTCTAACACTGTAATACACGGTGCAGATTGTGGCAGTGCATTGACCAAGAGAACATGATGTTAGATGTTGCGTCTTCTAACTTTTGTCGGATACAAGTTTTGCTGAATTTTTGCCTCTGAGTCTCTAATAATTCAAGAACAGCTTCAAATTTTTTATTTAATATACTTTTCTGATTAAAATCATGGTGTATGATCGGAAACAAATAGAATCTGAATCTTAGCATTGTCACTTTACATAAATATGATATCTTATCCACTTTAATATTGCCATGTTTTCTTTGATGATAAGTGGTGCCTTCTGATGATTTCCTTTGTCTTGGCAAAAACTGATTTCAGAACTTCCCTTGTCAAGAAGTTGAAAGACATAACAAACCTGAAGTTGAACTGAAGTATGTCGCTCTTGACTGTTGTTGCATTAGTTAGTTTCAATTGCTACTGCTTATTAAATTCTAAACTTTCAATTTTGTGATAATTGACAAATATAGCACACAAGCCAGATTACAAAAAGTTAAGTTCTTGCATGCTGGTCCGGTTTGTAGTGATCTTGTATGTTCGTCATAGGTAGGATTGGCAGTTTCTTTGTTTCTAATTTAGTGCTATATTCCTGATAGTTGAAACTTATATAAAATCTGGGTTCTTGTACTCTTGTAATTCCTTGAGTTGATATGACTTGAAAATTTGTGTGAATCTTTTGATGGTCTCAAGATGCTTGAGATATGCTTTTCTTTTATGTGAGTTTGAAAAAAAAAGGTGTGGCCCATATGACATGCAGTATGCACTTTGAGTAGAAGGTTAAGTCAACATGTCGACGCCATTCTTAAGTGTTAAGGATTGCAATTGCATCTTATAGAAATATTAACTATATTCTGTATATTCTATTCTGACTTTGGCTGGAGCATGGGATGTAATAGTTTTGCTGGTTTGGTCCATTAGTAAAATTCTCAATTAGTATTATCCTCACTTTAGGTCCTTCAGCAGCGAAAGCAGGAAGATGTAAGAATCCTCTGATTCTGCCAGTTTTCTAGTGTTGTGTCAACATCTATTTTAGAATTTTATGGTAGCTATTCCAAGTAGCATGCTGATCTTATTGATGTTTTGGCATTGTTGTGTCTTGTGACTGAAGGTGGTCAAGTCATCTGTCTCTTCTGATATGTTTTGCACATAATTATCATGTAGGCTATTTTAGACCTACTTTATCTTTTCTATGTTGATGGCATTTTCTGTCTGGTACTTTTTCTATCCTAAATGACTGATTACATTCATGAGATTTGTATAGCTTTACATTTTTTTAAATTTATTTTCAGGACTAGCCCAGAACTTCTGCTTAATTCCGTAAGTACTGTTTCACTCACATCTTTCTTAATATTTTTTGTCTCCTCGTTAGTGTCTTTTAGTGATTTTTGATATCTAGCAATGTCTAAAGTGCTGCGTTTGGACTCATGCTTCCCCCTCCCCTTCCCTCTTAAAAAGATGAGTAGGAAATTTGTCTAAATGTAGCAGCATTTATGTTCATATGAGATCTGTTGCTGTGGTGCTTGTACATGTTGAGGCACCTGTTGAACTTATTGGGTCACTTTCGAACAAAAGTAAATGGGACAGCAACTACCTCAAGTAGTTTAAATATCAGAAGTCACTAAACTTCAATATCAGAAATGTTCTTGTTATCCCTCCATAATAGAGTGGTTAAGGACTTATGGAGTCTGCAATTCCTTGTTCTCATGCTGGATTTTATTCCTGAATTGCCCTCTTGGATTGAAATATGGATGTGTAATTTCTCTGAGCATTCATATAGGACTTGTGAAAAGAAGATATTAAGATCAGAGCTCTCTAAAGAAAAGAAAGGAACATCTTTCTTTCTTTTGTTCATCAGTTTCATTGTGTAAAACATTGTTAGAGCACGCCATATCCTATTTTAAAACCAAAAAGGAAAAAAAGAAAGTTTGCGTATTTGTTGATGTCGTGCTATGTCCATATCTCATCTATGCTCCACATCTTAACATTCCATTGTCATTGCCCGTCTTAGGTGCTTCTAGGACAAAGTTGTTTAAGAAATTGGTAGGGTCTTCCTGTGCTCTGACGGAGTCGATTTCCATTGGTTACTGCATGTTCTGTTCTTATCTTGTTCAAAAACCTTTGAATGTAAAAACTTGGTTTGAAAAATGTCTAAAACAATGGTCTTTTGTGATTGTAACAAAGAATGTTTTGTTTTTTATTAATTCCATTCAAAATGCCAAATACTTTGCAGACTTTGATTGCTTTGATTTTCTTATCCACAGTCCTAATGCTGTCAAAAATTGCCATATTTCAGGTTGTAATATGTAGAAATGAGGCTGAAAAGTGCTTGATAGAAACATCAATTAATTCTCTCCGTATAAGCCTTAAGGTAAGTTCCCTATTTTAAGCATGACATCACATTTATTGCAATGCTGTTGTATACTACATTTGCACATACTGTCAGAAAATTTTGAAATGTTAATAACATTAAGAACCACTGAGCCTCGCAACAGCTTTATACTTTGTGAATACCCAGTAGTAAAATTATTTGATGATTAGGAGTTTATCTGAGTTGGACCTTTATTTGTTGACCATGGATAGCCTTCCTCTTTCTTTGTGCTTTTATCTACTTCTGTAGCCAAATTTTCCTGTTGAAGTATTCCAGTTATTATTGGTGAATTTTTCTATTCTTTTCCTTCTTCTTGGTGATGGGCGAGGAATTGTAAACTCTTTTTCTGGAATTGGTAAAGTAATGCATACAAGTACCCATTTCAAGATCAAGAATTCAGTAAGGCCTATGCTATCAAAATTTTAGGAGTTAAATACTTATGTTACCAGTTTCTACATATGGTTATGCTTGAGAATCATATCAACCCCGAATATACTTTTAAGCGCATTTCAATACCCACTGTGTGGATATGGCTTTGGTTAGGTGATAATCCGTGAAAATGAGCAAATGTTAACTAAATACCTGTTTATACTATAACTTGATACTGTCTCTGTTCCATTGAGACTATAATGCTTTCTTTTGGATATGTTGGAAAATACTTGTCACTTTGAAATATGGCATAGAGTTTCACTTTCAGTTTTCACTTCTACCCTCAATATATTTACACGTTGAATTTTCTATTACAGAAAATGACGTTGATGCACTAATAGAGTGCACAAACCCGGCCCAACTAATATGTGGGAACACGTAGGAGATAAATAGGCTACTCTTTTGATTAACATCTTGACTGAACTAAGAGAGTACCTTGGCCCCATCTTGTTTAGGTACAAGAAAACAATTCCCTCCATGTGCTTATTTGTGGCTATGTTACCAGGGTGCAAGCCCAAAAATGCAGTAAAATTATGCAACTTCTTCACAGTTTTGGTAAAAAAGGGGAAAAAAAAGGCTTCCAAAATGCTAGGCTCAAACATTGACGGATGGAGTGAGAAAGGGATTTCTTTTCTTTTTCTTATTTTATTATTTTAAATATTTGGGGCACAGGTGAAGCAAGCAGATGAACTTGAAAACATTTTGACAAAGAAATTCCTTAGATTTTTGTCAATGAGAGCGGAGGCATTTCAGGTACTGAGGAGGAAGCCTGTGCAGGTATGTGTGGCAAAATATATGATCAGCTGATATTGATCTCAATTTTACCTAAAGTTCTATTTTTTGAGTTTGACTGATTCTCAGGTTACCAAACTTGTTTAAGGCCATACAAGTCCATACCTCATTAAAGAGGAACTTCTGTTATTTGGATTTGAATCTAAAAACTGTCCTCATGCTTTTCAATCACTTTTGATGCTTCCATTTCTATCTGGAGCCTTTTAATTCTCTGACACATGCTTTTATGCATATGTTTCCTAATATGCCGGAGCCACCTTTCTGCTTATACCAAGAATCAATTTAAGGCGATTGCAAGTCTTTTTACATTTACCCTGAAAATATAAGAAGCTTTGAAATTAAATTTCATTGGCTTCGATTAAGGAAGATATACTTTACAATCATCCATAAATTGAAGTGAATTATATTTTTTTCCCCTTTAAATGCATTTAGGCAGTCTACATGGAAACATCTTTCTGTAAAATAATTACAGCGCTGTATTTTCATTTGGAGTTTTGCATTGTGGTACAATGATATAGTTGGAATTGTAAGTGTAGATCTAATTGATTCTTATGCCGATATGACCTTTTTAACTGCATAGGAAGAATGAGCATCTTTATGGTCCCATGACGCAAGATGCACATAATTAGGTACTAGAACCTGCTAAACTTGCTGACCACTTTGGCAATATTGAATTTGCCTCTGACATGGAAACATCTATTAACTTTGCTGCCAAGCATCCATAGTGCAAACATGCTTGAATGGAAACTTTTCATCACATTGAAATACATTTGCTTTTTTCTGGTAGATAAAACTGGGGCAGTTGCATCTTCTAATCATGCTGTTACTTGACCTTGTAAATAGAGGATTGCACTGACAGATAAAGCCATTATCTATTTACTTTCTTTCTCTAAATTTCAAACATCTTAATTCCACTTCATCAAATCATATTTTCCATCCACAATTGTTCTCTGGTCAAATTTTATTTGTTTCCATTTCCTCTTCAATAAGTATTGAGAGACATACTCAAGAATTAGAAAAATGTTTTACAATGATAAGTTCATTTAGTAGAATGTTGTACAATGATGAATACATTTAATAGGTCAATCGATGGCCTTGTATGTGTTCATTCTGTTTCATTTTCCATAATATGGTGATATAAGATACTATGCAGATTAGTTTGATGTAGAGGTGGACATTCTTTGCCATCCCAACAATTTTCATCTCTATTGTGCGAGTCAATATGGTGATGTGAGAAATTTTTAGTTTATATTCCTAATTCTTTTTCTATTTCAGCATAATCTATACTAAAACAAGATAGGTGTTTCCTTTTACAAATTAACTATCTTTACTGCTATAAAGTTGCATATTGTTTCTACCTTATTTGCTTCTAACAGTATATACATGGCAATATCTTTTGATTCAGAGGCTTTAAGCTTTCAAATGGCTCATTTCAGGGCTATGACATTAGTTTCCTCATCACAAATTATCACTGTGAGGAGATGCAAAAACACAAACTCATAGATTTTATTGTTCAGTTCATGGAGGTAAGATTTTACTGATTTGAGATGTTGATAATCTGCCTGTTTTACAAAAGTCAAAATAGATAGAAAACTTGTAGCTGTCTGTCGGAAACCAAGGAATTAAATATGTGCAATAAGAATTTCAATTTCAAGCTGACAATACATTCCTCTGTACTAGAGAAGGAATTTCCGTTGTACATCAAAAGTGCTCAGAGATATATGTCAGATTAGACTATTTGTGAATTCTATTGTATTCAAGTTAAATTAACATTCTGGATATATCATTTATGAGGGGGATGTGGTTTCTTAGAACACTTTCTTCTGGTGCTTAATAAATTCTAGAGGTTAGAACTACACATGATACTGTTGTGTAGTTACCCTAGAATGAAACATATAAAGATGTACAGAAAACATAGTAGACAGCAATATGGCAAGTGAAAAAAGGGAAAAAACATCGAAATGATTATAAAACAACTCAAAAAATTTAGTTTAGAGGTGTGAATATATCCTTCCTGATTTCATGTGACCTTTCCATGTAAAAATTCTGAATTCTGAACAGACTGTAATTTGATTTGTTAAAAGGATGATGTCTATCGCATTTGTATGATGAGTCACAGAAAACTAGTTTTCATCTCATTGGTATGATGAGACACAAAAAACTAGTTTTTCTGCCTCATAAATAAATTATGATAATTATCCGAGGAGGCCTTAGTCTAGTGACTAAGGTTGAGGCTTCAGGATGTAGAGGTCCTGGGTTCAAATCCCCCTTCCCTGGCCCTGTTTCTCAAATCCCTCCCCTCCCCTGCTAAAAAAGCGTATATGATAATTAGACGTTCATAAGTTTCTTCTTTGTTCTTTTGTTAGGCTTGCTAAATTCTTTGCCACAAATTTAGGCCCGCTTTTTCACTTCTTTGAATCTTGTTCCTGTTGATGTCACTGGCTAGATCAGTAACATGAAAAGTACTGCAATTAGGTATTATTTTCTTATGCTGCATTGACCTCATGGTTTCAACTTGGGAGCAAAGACATTCATTAGGTGTCATTATGTGTTGATCCTTTGCTTTTGGAGTTTCAAATAATCACTTATTTGCCTCTTTAGCACACCATTTTTTTTTTTATTTTTATCAAGCCACTATTTGTTCTATCTTTTACAGTCTTTCAAGTTCACCCAAAGATGCTCCATATGTATTTTCTTTTTGGGTATGTTTCACTTAGTTCCTTCAATTTCAGAATCTAGTGTACTTGGCCGCTCATTTTGTTTCTTTGGAGGTACTGAGAATAATAAATGGGCTAAACATGCTAAAGTTTGTCATAGGTTCTTAGTTACTTGGCCCCAATGAGAAAGAAAGAGTACTGATTGTGTAAAGAACCAGATATCAATAATACTAGGATTGTTTCTGACTCTTAGCGAAAGTATATGCCATTTGCTTAGAGTACTATGAGACAAGTGATCATTTCGTAACAAAATTCCAAAAAGGAGGCACTGTTCCTGTGCAGATTTTGTCAATGACTAATGATTATCTTAGCACTATGGAGCTCATTTTTATTACTTTTGTTTGTGCTTGAAGTTCTTTCAACCTATGTCCAGTTCAACAAAAACCATGCAGTTGCTAGTTAGAAATTCTCATCTAACTTTTTGCTTTCCTTGAATTGCAGGATATTGATAAAGAGATAAGTGAACTGAAATTGTCTGTGAACACACGAGGAAGGCTTGTGGCCACAGAGTTTCTAAAGCAATTTATCTAAAGTTTTCAATATATATGATTTTGTTGTAGTGTAGTAGTCTGTTACAATTCTAAATGCAGATATGGTAAAACGGCATGCAGGTCAAAATGTAGGGAAAATCTTATGGAATGACAATGATAATACTCCACACCTTGTTGGTATATTGCGCAAGACACAGGGTAAAGTAGGATGAGCTCCAGTTGCATCACAAACGTGAGTTTGGGACTCACGGACGCTTGTGAAGCAGATTTGCTTAGTTCTTACAAAATGAATCTCTAAGTACAGCAAATAAAAAATGGACCTAAAATACATGAATTAAATTGCTTAAACAAAATTAGCGTTAATCTTATCTCAGAAACCTGCCCCGTCAGATGTATATTCAATTCTCTTGTTTCGTACCTTCCTCTTGCATTTCTAACGTTCAATCTCCAATCTCTCCCTCTTCCCCTAAAACCCTCTTGATTTCCTCTCTCAATATTCTCTCTATCAAACTCAGGTGCTAATGAAGTGAAAAACCTGATATTGTTGACATAACCTTCGTAACAAGTGGCGATAGGTGGATATGGTTTTTTTTTTTCCAAAATCCTGTTTTATTACAAAAAGGGATCATAGAGAAGGGGAATTTTGAAGGGGGGAGGGGGTTGGTGATCTCTTCTTGCTGATTTTGTGGTGTGTCTACTTGCTACTGCTCGTGGTGTAAATGAGGGTGGCAAAGTTTAAATTCTGACTAATGGATCAAGACCCAGTAGTTAGAATATGGTGTTTAAGATATGTGACAAGTTGTGTGGACATTCTTTTGAGGTAGTATGGTCAAAATAGAACAACCAAAATATTAATGACAAAGCATAGCGGAGTTTCCAAAAATGCAAGGCACAAGTGTGTTAGCTGGGTAAACAGGGTGAACAAGCCTTGACATTGGATGGGTTTACTTTGATTTCGATGATTCTTCTCAACTTCAGATTTGACAAGTGGCTTCAACATGCATTTGCAAGGAGAGTGGGAAGGCTCGAATTGAGCTTGTTAGAGTTTGGTGAGTCGCTTTTCCCTATTGACGAAGCGTATACTTTTTTCATTTAGATCCTTCGTCTTGAGCGATTATTTAGATGAATATGAGTCGGTTGAGTTTGACGTCCTCACTACACTAAGTTTGATTAGTGTGAATGTGACTGGAGAAGTTCCTGAGTTCTTGTTGCACACGTGCCCATTGCTTGAGCGTCTAGTGGTGCAAGATTCTCATGCTCTGGTAAATGTTGAACTCTCTGGTCCATCTCCTGCATTACAACACTTTTTTTTTTTTCAAAACGATAAAATTGTATTAATGCTTTAGTTACATCCATCGAGCAACTGCTCTGCTATATCTGCCTTTGGTAGCGCAGACAGCCATACTGGGAAATCAATCTCCCATTCGGCAATGTTTTTTAAACTAATAGCAACTTTTGCTATAGAATGGCTTACACAGTTGTTTCCCCTTGCAGTGAAGAAGAAGCAACATTCATCAAAATCTTTTCGTAACATCCTGATATCTTGAAGAATTACTGCTATACTTGCATCCTCTGTATCATCCATTATCCGGTCTACTACTTGTTTACAATCAATTTCAAAAATCATCTTCCTCCACCATTGCTTTGCAGCTACCACCATTGCTTCCCTTAGTGCCATTGCCTCTTCTTGTTTTGCATTGGAGCAGCTTTGAACAGGATAAGCCCATGTCCTCAGAATCTTCCCTCGCCAATGCCTTGCCACCAATCCCCACCACCCTGCCTTATTCTTCTTGCTGTCAAGTGCTGCATCTGTATTGACCTTTATCCAATGTCTTTGAGGCTTTTTCCATCCTTTTCCCTTCCTTTGTTCAGTCCTCCCTGTAGTTCCCATTTCCAAATTCCCATCCTGCACTTCTTGGTATTCTCTCCATTCCTGCATTGCTTTGTTTACGACCACCATAGGACATCTGGTTTTATTACTAAACTGCTTGTCGTTTCTAGCTTTCCAGATCTGCCAAAGTAGATTTATTGTCAAAATGATGTGTTCCCTGCCATCTTTTCTTTTCACTGCATCACTTAGCTCTTCCCACCACAACCAGAACTTATTTCTGTACTTCTCCAATCCATCCCATGTCAGGGGTGCAACTTTCCATATCGCTTGTGCACTACTGCAGAAAAACAACATGTGCTCCAATGTTTCTGAGCTTTCCCCACAACATTTGCAAATGTGGTCTCCTTTCGAAACTCTACTTTTCACCATTGAATTCACTGGCAAAATGCCTTGAAGGCATTTCCAAATGAAATGTTTTAACTTGTTTTTCATGTCCAGTTTCCACAAGAACTTCCAAGTTTGAGGATTGTTTCTGCTTATGCTGCTTCCTTCCACCTCTTTCCCTTTACATTTTATTCTTCTTTGTTCCTCCTTGATCAATCGATAACCAGACTTTACTGTGTAATTTCCTGAGCTAGATTTTGCCCAGTATATCCTGTCTTTCACCTTTTGTAGGCTCAAAGGAATTCTCATTATTCTCTTCCTATCTTCCTCCTCGAATAAAGCTTGGACTAACTCCTGATCCCACCTTCCATCCTTTATCAGTTCTCCTACTTTAATAGTACTACAGTTTGGTTTTCCTTTTGTTCCTACTTCACCATCTTCCGAATCAGGCAACCATTTGTCCTTCCAATATCAATGTCCCACCATCTCCTACTCTCATTCTTAGTCCCATTTCCAGAACTTTCCTTGCTCCCAGTAAACTCTTCCAACTCCATGAATCAGCATTCTTCCCTTCGATTTCCCATATAGACTTTCCTTGAAAATATCTTCCCTTCAGTAACTTACTCATTAGCAAATTAGGTTTGGTAATAATCCTCCATAGATTCTTTGCCAATAGTACTTGATTAAATTCCATCAAGTCCCTGAATCCAAGGCCTCCATTCATTATTTCACCTAATTTACCCCAACTCACCCATGTATTCTCTGTTCTTCTCCTTTTTGCCCCTACCAAAATTTTGCCATTTCTGACCCAATCTTTCTGCACAACTCTTTAGACAACTTAACACAAGCCATTACATATGCAGGTAGAGCCAATATAACTGCCTTCAACAACACCTCTTTCCCTACCTGACTTAATATCTTCGCTTTCCAACTTCTTAATCTGGTGATTCTCTTTTGTCTAATGAAGTCAAAAATCTGGCCTTTTGATCTTCCAATGACCAAAGGCAACCCCAGATATCAACTTTGTTGAACTTGCTTCATCCCATCCAACTTGTGCATCACCCCTGCTCTTTGATTTTCCTTCACATTCCTGCTGAAGAATAGTGATGACTTGTCAGCATTGATCAGCTGTCCAGATGCACTTCCATAAACCGCTAGCACCTTCATTAGATTAGAAGCCTCCATCTCAGTAGCTTTGCTGAATATTAAGGCATCATCTGCAAAAAACAAATGAAAGATACTCGGGGCCCCATTAGCAATTTTCAAACTTGTCAAGTTGCCTTTTCTCTTTTCCTGTTTAAGTAATCCTCATAAACCTTCAGCATAGATTAAAAAATGGTATGGGGACAAAGGATCCCCTTGCCTCAATCCTCTTGTTGGTTTTATATACCCCTTCCTCTCCCCATTAAAATTAACAGAGTAAGTCACAGTTGAAATGCATTCCATAATCCATTGTATCCACTGCCTACAGTAACCCATTTTTTCCATAACACTCTCCAAAAAATCCATTCAACCCTATCGTATGCCTTTGACATATCCAATTTAATAGCCATGTAACCATTCTCACCTGTTCTTTTATTTTTTAAAAAATGAATGCATTCTTGAGCTATTATAATGTTATCTAGAATCTGCCTTCCAGGAACAAAGGCAGATTGTTTAGGACCAATACAAAGACCAATTACTGATTTGAATCTGTTAATCAACACTTTGGAGATAATCTTTTAAAGGACATTACATAGACTGATTGGTCTATACTCAGTAATCATAGAAGGAGAATCAGACTTTGGAATAAGAGTAATCATTGTGTCATTCATAGATTTAAGAAGAAAGCCAGAATGAAAGAAACTACGAACTGCATTGATAACATCTACACTAATGATAGGCCAGAATTTTTGAAAAAATATAGGGGGACATACCATCTGGTCCTGGAGACTTGTTTGGATGCATGGAAAACACTGCTTTGCTGATTTCCTGATCTGTGACTAGGCTAGTCAGCTTCCTATTCATCTCCGTATTGATAATCTGTGGGATTCCCTCCAAAACTTCCCCAAACTCCTTTGGCTTATCCGAGGTGAACAAATGCTGAAAGTAATCAATAATCTCCTGACACGTTTCCTGTTCATTGCAACACCATTCTCCATTTATCTTTCTCAAGTTACTGATATGATTTTTCCTTCTCCTTCCCATCACACTGGCATGAAAGTAGCTAGTGCTTTTATCCCCCTCCTTAAGCCATTTAATCCTGGCCTTTTGACTCCAATATACTTCCTCCCTCTTGTAAGCTTCTGTCAATTTCCTTTTTAATTCAGTCATCTTAGCTCTAGTTCCTCCATTCATGCTCTCTCTCTCCTTTTTGATATCCAGTTTAATCTTGATAATCTAGTTCCTATAATTGTTGGTCAGCTTCTTGCTCCAGCTCAACAGATCCACTCTAACCTGTTTTATCTTACTTTGCACCTTAAATAGTCTTAGACCCCTGCTTATTCTTTTCCTAGGCCTCTTTAACCTCTTAGTTACCTCTTTTTGTTGCAGCCACCTCCTATCAAATATAAATTTCTTCTTCCTTATCCTCCCAGTATGACAGGTATCCAGAATTAATGCACAATGGTCTGATGCTTCAGTCTCAACATGGAAACATTTAGCCTGTTGGAAACATTCTAACCACTCTCTAGTTCCTAGAATCCTATCTAATCTTTCTTTAATTTCCCCTTGATCCCCCCAATTGTTACACCAGGTCCAGGGCACCCCCTCAAACCCAGGATCTTCTAAATTGTTGTCATTAATGAAATTCCTAAAATCCCTAAAACTATTTTTTGATCTGATAGTGCCCCCCCACTTCTCACCATTTGACACAATCTCGACACAATCTAAATGACACAATCTCATTTAGATCACCCATTATAGCCCAATATTTTCCCTAAATCTATCTTCTCCTACATATGACTTTCCATTGTTCCCTCCTAATATTATCATCCGTACTTGCATAAGCACACACACACCACCACTCAATCTTTGCATTTTTATTAGCAATCAGCAACTCAAAAATAAAGCTAGTAAACAACACCTTTTTTACTTCTATATCATTCTTCCATATTACCGCTAACCCCCCCACAATACCCACAGGGTCCACCACGAATAGGTTATCAAATTTAACCCATTGCTTCACACTATTCATATAACTCTTTTTATTTTTGGTTTCAGATAAGAAAATAAGGGATGGGGAGTGGAACCTAACCATTTCCTTGAGTTGGGAAACTGTCAAGGGCCTCCCACCTCGACAGTTCCACACCACAGCTCTCATTGGTGGTAGGGAGCCCCATTGTGGGAGGGCTCCATCCCATCAGCAATTTCCATCCAGTCAATGTTCAGTAATTTTGGTTCTTTTCAGTTTATAACCTTTACAACTATTTTCTTCTGTGTCATCACTGTTTATTACCATCTTCCTTTTCCCTGAATCCAGGTCCTTTCCCACATTCGTTACTTCAGATAGAGGTTTTCTTCTGCTCATATTTAGCACCAAACGTTTCCAAGTTTTACTGGTTTTGTTATTAACCTTTTTATTTCCTTTGCTCTTGTCTACATAAACATCTTCCTTAGCCTTTAAACCTGCACTTTCCTAGTTTTCTCACTTTTATCCTCCTCCACCACTACTTCCACCTCCTCCCCAATCTTCCCCATCTCATACTCCTTAATTTCAGTTCTATTGATCACTTCATTATTCTCCTGAATTACCATTTCCTTATCAATATTCATGTCTAAAACCCTTTCTACTCCTTTGGTTTTTAACTGCTCCAATTTTGCATTATCTTCCTTCTTCTTATTACTCTCCTTCACCTCTCTTATAATTATTCCAGACCTAGTTGTTTCATTTTCAACCCTTTTTCCCAGATCATCAGGCTTGTTAACATTATTTTGATTATCATTAGTTTCATGAAACTCATCGTGTATGTGAGCATCAAACTTTGCTTAGTCCTGTTTTTCCCCTCTTCACTCTGTTCCTCAGAATAAGATCTATTATAGTTTTTGAACTCATTTCCATTTTTATATTTCTTATCCGGACTCCTGGAGAAACTAGCCCGCATCTAGTTCCCATATTGACTATTTTTGTCTATATTAGAACCTTTCCTATTGCAAATTCTTTCATTATGCCCAATCAAACCACAACAAAAATAGAAATCCGGACACTTCTCATATTTAAAATCAATCCATCTCAACACCCCATTACTATTAACCATTGATCCTCTAGGTAACGAAAAAGACAGGTCAATTTCTACTAGAAAGTTTTAAAGTGTTTACCTTCTTTTCCCCCTCCCGGAGGAATGATAACCTCATGAACTCCAGCAAAAATACTTCCCATCTTCCTGTCTGCTTCCTTAGTGACCCAATGTAGTGGCGTATTCCAGATCTGCACCCATACTAGAGTTTTGCCAAAGGCCTCATCGTCCTCCTCCAATCCTACTCTCCACTTCAGCAGAATCATCGGTTGTCCATCGTAAACCCATGGCCTCTTGTTTAACACCAGTTCTGTGTCCTTTTCCTTCCCAAACCTAAATTGGAATTTATTCACAAATCCTTTGCATACGGCCACATACTGAGTACAAAGCTTCTCACTCCCACTATATTTGCCTGTTTTTCGCCCCATACCTTCCCAATTAAGCTTAATTTGCATTCATTAATTCCTTCCTCCACTTCCTCTTCCTCTAGCTTCACCCCTCTCCTTTCCTCCTCCGATAATTTAATCTTCTTCAGAACTTCCTCTATTTCATCCATCAGCTGAGATCCCACAGATTTCACTGCTTCGATTCCAGTCAACTGCTCCCCACAGACCTGAATCAGCTGCCGTGCCCTCCTTGCTCCACACTTCGTCTCCAAGAGATTCAAAATCACAGATATGACTAGAGCATGATATACTAAAAGAAGACTATAATAGCTCAAAACGGATTCACTTTTGAAAATAGAAGATTCGGTTAAATGAGTTACTAGGCTATTAGCTGGACGTTCCAAGGATCAACAAGGTTGAACGATGATTGATCTTTCCCGATTATGAATCAGAAAAGAAGATGAATGACTTTGGCGCCTATTCTAATAGTTGAACGTTTTGAATTTTTGAAGATGCAAACGAAAACTAAACACCCACAACAGGTGACTTTCTCTCTCTATAATAGAGAGAAATCGGCTCTCATAGAGAGAGAATCAAGTAGCCCAAAAAATTGACTACCTGGTTCGATCCCTGCATTACGACACTTGGGGATAGATTATTGTTTCGCTTTAAAATCCATCATTGTTTGGGATACGAATTTAATCTCACTTAAGACGACTGAAGCAGAAGTTCTAGTGCTTGTGAATGCTCCCATGCTCTTGGATATGTATGTTTTTGGGCGGTCCACTAACTTACTTAGAGATGTTACTTCCCCACTTACCTGCTGCCTATCACAACTGGAGGCTCTTACCATAATACCTTTTTCTTTTCTTTTGATTTCATCAACCCAGGAAGAAGCTAAGCTTCATGAGCGTCCTCAACTAACTAAACTGAAGCAGAAACATCTTAGTAGCTCGGGCATCAGAAGATGTTAGCTTGATTGGATTTACTTCTTTCCTTAGGGCATCACCGAACTTGAAGTTTGGGCTCAAGGTAGGATTTTCTCATGTCAGTTAGCCTCTTGCTTCCTTGATAGAGCCTCAGTGGAGCTGCTCCCTCGTTTATAAATCTCATGTTTCCATTTGCTTATGCCAATCCAGTCAGCACTGTGGGCGGGGCTTGCAGATCTTATGAACTCTTGAGTGCGGCCTTGGTCCTTCATCAATTCTTGGAAACAAGAAAGCATTTAGAATACAGATCTCTTGTTCTCCGAGTTTATGATTGCTTGTGTTTGGATACAGCATTATATGAAAAGAAAAAAAAAAAGAAAAAACCATTTGATTGCATCATTAACACATTCTTTTAATTACTTTTTCCCATCTTTTCAATCATTTTTTATCTCACACACAATACATCATAAACATACTACTAGAGTCCTAAATTTTCATTTTTTTTAATTTCATCTTTTTAACTATCATTCTATCTTACATATATTACATCATGAAAATACTACTACAGTTTAAAAGAATTAATTTCCAAGATAATCTCAAATTTTATCTTCCAGGCAGGATGGTTTACAGATATTATTAGAAGTGATCGGAAGTCTGAGGAAGGGGTCGACGTTCCACTCCAACACCTTAAAAGTGGTGGAGTTGCATGGATATTACAGTCGTCGAAGCGATACTGAACTTGTGGAGTGCTCCTCAACAAACGCCAGTTGCCCTTGAGAAAATGATAATTAATCCTCATCAATAGTGGCTCTTTCCTCATTGTCGCCCTCAAAAGGGTAAGCTAATTTGTGCCAAGCAACAGCTTGAGAGATTAGTTCCCGGCCATGTTTGATTTTGTGATTCTTTAGCTCCAACGAGTGGCAGTGACAGCATTCCCTGAAATCTATGTGGGAAATCACAGTTGTTAGAATGTAAATATCTTTTATTTTAAAATTAGGCATCAATTTGGAACAAGATTGATATGACTAGATTAGTTACTAATTTGAATATTGTCTAGGGTTATTGTACCTTATCTTACTTTAAACCTATAAATATAGTCATTGTATCATTGTAAACATTCAGAAATAAGAAAAAAAAATTCCTTATCTTTTGCCTTCTTTACATCTTCAACATCAACATCTCATACTAGATTGATTTTGCCTTGCATTTTTAACTTTATATTGATTCCCATTGTAACTTTAAAATTTGACTTTAATCGCTATACATTGTAAACTCTTTTTTGGTTCAATAATTAGTAGTGTTAAAAATAGTTGACATAAAACAGCATCTTAGAATCAAGGCTTCCTTGCATGCTTAATGCTCATAATACACTTCAAACTTCAATCTTGATCACTTCGCTTGCTAAAGTCTTTTACCTGTTTTATCTGGTCTAAAATCGTTAGTTCATAAGCCGGAGAACATGGTGTTGCTTAGTCTCCCACTTAACCTGTTAAATCATTCTAGGATTACTAGATACGTTAGCTGTAAGTTTTGCTATTATGTAACTGACAAAATCACTATACTTTTTAATATAAAGAAGATGGTAATTGTGAAACAAATTTCATTTGTCGAACATTTATTGGTCAAGAAGATGAAAAGTTGGAGTACATAAGAAGTATCTTTGACGTGCAAATGTAGATTTTCCTTTTTGTAAGAAATCCTTACTCAAGTCCGATATGATGCTTAGAACTACAGGATCATGTCAATTTTTTTTCCTTTTTTTTGAAATATTAGAAAAGAATGGGTCGAACACAATGGTTATGTATATATAACTGAACCCGTGTAGTGAGATAAAGATTTATATGTTGTTGCTGTTGTAGTATTGGAAAAGAATGGGACAATTTAACAGATTGCATGATTCTGTTAATTTTTTAATTGGTACTGAATAAGAACAGCACATTTAAAACACTTTAGGGTGACAGACGGTCCCATATTGAAGTTCACGGTGCAATTTGAGAATCAATAGAAAAAGTAATGGTGCAAAGTGGAACTAATTGGACCAAACATAAAGTTAAGATGCAATTTTCAATCAGAATTCCTTTATGCTTTTGGAATTGAAGCAAAGGGGAATGCACATAAGAGTTTAGAGTGTAAAGTGTGTAAAAATTAAAATGAATATCACCAATCAATGTAATATTTAAGTGTGCAAAATTGAATTAGACTGTGTTTGGTAAATGGGTTTTATATTAACGAACGCATTTCAAAATTAATCATAGTAGTACTCACCGTTACATTAAGATTTTTTGTAATGCCAAAATCCTATACATGGGGGAGATATGACACCGCTAAATTTTATTAATCACCAAAAAAGTACAAGAGGGAGATCAAGCCTTATCTTAAGTAGTACATGGAAAAAGTTAATAATGTGGAAAAATAAAGCTATACATGAATCAACGTCTAACATGTCTAATAGATGGATAACCTAATGTTGGTTTTTAAGGGTACACACAAAGAAGCAACACCATATAAGTGTTGCCAAAAAAAAAAAAAAAGGCTTACAAAGGGTTTGTGTTGAAGCTAAAAATGAGCTCATGTTAGCTTATATTATTCATTCATCAACACCTTATTTGTAGTGTTTATATGAAACAAATAACACAATTTTCAACTACTAACTATTCTAAAAAACCTCAAAAACACTACTTAATAACACGATCTTCAACTTAGCAAATTCTAACTAAAATATTTGTTAACAAACAAACATAATCTTTGGTTAATAAATATCCTAACAACAACATTTATTCAGTAACTAACTAAATTATTTTAGTACTAAACACAATCTAATAAAATCTAGAAAAATCTGTAGAAAAGTTTCATAGTTGAACACTCCTTCTTACCACTTTTGCTGCAGATTTTAAATTATGTTCTCAAATCCTTAGATTTTTCTAGATAAGTCTTTTGTAAGAAACTGCAACCAATGATTAGCCTTGCAATGAGCTTCTTTTAACTTTCAAGTTGAAGATCAACCATGCAACAAAACATTTCTTTTGGTTTCTTGTACCAAACACCAACTCTTTTGGTTTCTTTGATGTATCCAAATAACCTTCTCATAGGTTCAAAATACGACATCCTTCTGTGGTATTTGAATCTATACAAAAAAATATGAAATTCTATATTGTTCTCCATAAATTTGTGATCAGTATCAAAACCCGTAGACTCAAAAACAACAATACTATAGTCTTGATAGATATTAGGAATCAATTTGACACCTCTTGACCTATCAATGACTCCTCCTGAATTATTTCAAGATCTGAATTTTTGATTTCATCATGTTCCACTTTAGAATTGTAAAAATCTAACCAATTCATAGTGAAACTTTTCTCTTCATTTTAATTGAAAACAATTTATTCTCAATCAAATCATAAGTCATTATTTTTGTAAAAACGATATCAAAAAATGATATGTGAATACTAGTTTTGAATCTCTGCCTGATTGCAACTTTGTTATCTCTAATTTGTGTGTCCATTAGTTCTTCAAATACTGATGAAGTAAAATTTCTCTCCACCATAAACCATAGATCATCAACTACCAAATAAGTCCAACATTTAATGAGCCAAATTTGGTAAATTTCACCACTAAAAACGAACCATTTGACAAATAGTTCTTTCCTATCATGATTTTGAACTGATAAAGGAGCCTCATTGAATGTACTCGCTCTAAAAAAATAATACAAACCCTTAAGACATAGGTTCTGATATCACTTTGTTAGTTTTCTGGGGTATAAACTGATAAACAACACCTTAATAAGTGTTGCAAAAAAATAGCTTACAAAGGATTTGTATTGAAGATGAAAATAAGCTTATGTCAACTTATATTATTCATTCATTAGCACCCTATTTATGGTGTTTACATGAAACAAATAACATAATTTTCAACTAACAATTATTCTAAAAAATCTCAACAAACTACTTGATAACATGATTTTCAATTTAGCAAATCCTAGTTAAAATATTTGTTAACAAACAAACATAATCTTTGGTTAACAAATATCCTAATAACAATATTTATTCAACAACTAACTAATTTATTCTAATATCAAACACAATCTAACAAAATATAGAAAAATCTGCAGAAAAGCTGTATAGTCCAACAGCTAATCTATCAAGACGAACTTCTCCACAAGCCAAAAGAAGAATAGAAGTATGCTGATCATATATTTGAACTGCAACATGAGGTTATGAACAACCAACATTTGAAAGAATATCTGCCATCCTATTTGCCTCCCAGTAACAATGTGACACATGAGCAAACTCTGAAATGAGCTCCTTAACCTGCTTAACCTGATGACAAATTGGCCAAGGACATTGTGCTTGCTATTTAAGAAGATTAATTAACGCTAAGGAATCAGATTGCACACAAAGATATGCTGATGACAAATCTGAATTCCAAGCAGAAACGCTGAAACCTCTACACGTAGACTAGTCTGTTCACCAAAGTAAGCTGAAAATGCTAACAAAAGTTCACCAGTATGATCACCCAAAACTCCTGCACCTCCGCTTATGCCTGGGTTACTCCTTGAGCAACCATCCATGTTAAGCCTTAACAGACCAATGGGAGGAGCAATCTAACGAACAATCTTGAGTTCCCGCAAAATGGCAGATTAGCTATTCCATCAAATACGGAAACCATGAAACAGCAACATGGGAGATTAGCTATTCCATCAAAATACTGAAACAATGAAACAGCTTCTCTAACATCTAAAAACACAGCTTTACAAATAGCTCCAATATCCAATTCAATATCTTCGAAAAAGACACTATTCCTTGACTTCCAAATGTTCCAACATATAAAAACCGGAATGAAATGGAATATAAATCTGATTTTTGCCTAACTTAGAAGAAGCACACGACCAAATTGCAAGCTGTATATGGAAATTATTTCCTGATGAAAGAAGTGTCATACACAGAACCAAAAAAAATCCCAAACTCCCACAGCCAAATCCCCCAAGGAAAAAACATGATCAATGAATTTAGAAGATGGAAAGGAACAACGAAAACATTTCAAGGGAAGTTGGAAGTTAAACATCCAAAGGGAGATGACCAGAAATTAACCCAAGCATGAAAAAAGAAACTTTAATGGGAATTTGCAGATGCCAATGCTGGGAATAAAAGCAGGATTTACTCCTAGCCTTTCGAACCTCCTGGTATGCAGATTGTGAGGACCTCAAAATTTGACTCTTTTTTGAAAAATAAATAATAATATTTATATTATATTTATTCACTAAAATATTAGTGAATTTATGCTTTGAGTTATTATTTTCTAATTTAGAGAATTTTTCGTGAATCAATTGCCGGTTTTTGGTTTCGACCAGTTTAAACTACGATTTTTTAGCCATGACGTGAATAGTAGCTTTAAGATGAAACCGAGTATATGCAGAGATATTACAGAGATATATTTGTGGTAGGGTAGTGCAGGAAGGAGAAAAATCAGTAAAAGTTAGAATGTCGCGCGTCGGCGCGATAAAAAGTGAAAGTTGACCACTTTTCCTTGAATTAAGGATAGCCAAGCTTTATGTCTCCATAAAGCCTCATTTCTTGCTCCTTGCTTCTCCATTTTTCAGCCGGCCATAGGAAGCTTGAGAGAGAGAGAGATCCGAGCTTGGAGAGAGAGACATAGAGAGAGAAAAGAAAGTGCTTCAACTTCATCTTCATCTTCAACTTCTTGAACCTTGACGACACCATTGGAGAGCTTTCATCTTGCTTCTTCTTCTCCTTGTTGCAGCCGAGTGAGAGAGAGAGAGTAAGGGAGAGAGATCTGAGAGTTAGAGAGAGAAAGAAAGAAAGAGAAAGAAAGCTACCTCTTGTTTTCCTTCTTCTTGATCTTGAAGCTTGTGTAGGAAACCACCAAGGAACAAGCTAGTTCTTGGCTAAATTCGAAGGATCTTGAGGTTGCAAAGCTTGGAAGATCATCATTGAGTAGAGCTACACTAGATCTTACTTGATCTTGCTAGATTTAACTAGATCTTGAGGTATGATACCTAAATCTTTGAGTTTTAACCTTGATAATGCTAGATCTTTTAGATCTATGGATTACATTTGCTAGAAATGATATTTTTGGAACATTTGAGTTGGGCTCTTGAATTCCCAACTTAGGTAGTTGACTTGAGGCGACCTTTTAGGTAGCGGACTTGAGGATCTTGTTGTGGTTGTGGTTGTTATTATGAGATGAGTTCATTTTGTGGTTAGAAAGTAAGAATGTTGGTGAAAATTTTGAAGAAAAGCCAAGATGGCTGGCCGAACCTTTGCTAGAAAGTTTTGACATTTGATTTCAAAATTTTATGATATTTCTTGACTAGATTTTGCCCAAATAAATATGTATTATGTTCACCTATGAGTATAAGCTTGAATGGAGTTGAATCTCGAATTTTGAATGGTGAAAAGTTGAGTTTTTCACTAATTTTTGGATAAAGGTACTATTTGGACAGATTTGAGTAGTTGAAATGTTTTGATTATTTTTCATGATTTTCGTGCATCGAGATTTGGTGAAAATTGAACTAAAATGTGTTAAATGGTGAGAAGGAAGAAAACTGAACTAAAATTGAACTAAAAACATGTCAAATGGCGAGATTTGGTTTTGAGCTTCAATTTCATCCTCCAAATCTTACTCAATCTTGCTTCCATTCTTGTTCAAACTTTGGATCATCCTCAAGCTTAGTGGAAAGCTTGGTGGAAGGAAGAATCTTGAGGATTTAGTGCTTGGTTTCTAGAGATCTTGCTTGACATCTTGGGAAGATGGTAAAGCCCTTTAAAGTTTCAATCTTTTCTTCATTTTTAGCTAGATCTTAGCAAGATAAAACTTGGGTTGATGGGTTCCATGAACCTTGACATTAGGTTGAGACCTTCACAATATTTTACTTGCTTTCTTGATTTGTTCTTAGGTAGAGGCCTTGAGGTATTATGTGCTTAAATGATTGGATGATTATGTGTTATGACTTGGATTCTTGGCTTGCTTGGTAGCTTGAATTTTACCTCTTTAATTAGCTTGCAAGATTGTGATTTTGATGGTTGTCTTGGTAGCATGTAAAGTGAGCTTTATGCTTGAATCTTGGTGGAAATTTTCAGCTTTCAAAACCTTTCCTTGGCTAAGAAATTGGAGCAAAACTTTCAGATTTTAGAGCTTCCTTTTAACTCCAATTATGTGCAAAAAATTTTGGTTTTAGAAACCCTAATTTGGCTCTAACTTGGAACTAAAAATTTCTGTTTTAAGGCCACATTCATAGCCGAAGGTTTGAGCTAAAAAATTTCAGTTTTTGGAGCCTCTTTTTGAGTCAAAAGTTTGCCAAAACAATGGCCATTAGATGCTCTTTGATTGGAGTAGCAAAACTGATTTTAAAAGAAAGGAAAAGGGGAAAAATTTCCACAAGTGTATAGCTAAAAGTTTCGTATGGCAGGTTTTGAAAAGTAGCTTTTAGAAAACTGTTATATCTTGGTGTAGAAAAATCCAAATTGAGTTTTGTTTATTGTGTTTGAAACTAGACTCATAGTTCTTTCAGTGGTACAAATTTCAGGGACTAGTTCAATTTTTCTAAATTTTGGCGAATTTTCAAATTTGACTGAAATTCAAGACTGTTATGCCTTGTTTTTTCTGTAGGAGCGACTTTAAACTGAAATTTGACTGGTTTTCAACTTGAATCTAGTATAAATGTCTTCTCAAGAGGTTTAGTTCATTGAGTCTATTTTCCAACAGTATAAAATTTGCAATTTTTGGACTTATGAAACTCAAGTTATGATTTTTCAAAGAATGTGGCACAAAACTGAAAATTCATCTAAGGAAGTGTCGAAAGCTCAGAAGTGCTTTGGAAACATTTTCTGGTTTTCAAGCCTAACCTTTTTGGGTATTTGCACACCATTCCATACTTGAGAAAGGGATTTTTCTAATCAGATGAGATTTTCTTGACTTAGATTAGAAAACATGATTGTTTAGAAGTTAACCTTGGTTGAATACCTAGGTAACTTTGATTATGCATGTCTCAGGTGACCACGTGGACACCGAGGAGCTTGATTGACTTCCTGATTTGCTCTTCCTTGCTCTTGACTTTTAGTGAGTGTCAAGTGCATGATTTTTTGACTTGCTTGAACTTGTTATATGCTTGAATTGAACATATTAGTAAATTTGTTGAGGCGGACGTGTACTTTATCTCGTCCGACCTCTCTTACTTGACCTGAACATGGTTGCTTGTACTTGCTCATACTTGAAATGACTTGCCTAAACATGTACCTACTTGTCGATTGGAGCGTTGTCTCATCGACCAATCATGCTTATGGGGACGGCCAAACCCCTTGGTTAGTCAATTGACTCGTAGCCAGGCATGAGGTCCTGGTCGAGGAGATTTGATGAGCCTTGGGTCCTTACCTGTTTTGTCGGTTGGAATGCGTTCGCCGACTACTTAATTGGGTATACTCGAGTATTATCAAATTACCTATTTTGACGAGCGGGCCCGGTTGGGGGGTTGAAACGGTTGATAAGTGGGGTTCTACGGACTTGCTCTTGTTATGTTGACGGAGTGTCAATTCAACTGGAAATCTTGATCAAGCGATGGACTAGCTCCTGAGAGCTCCTATATCCTTTCTTAAATATGTAATTAATTTCATTATTTGCATTCTTACTTGAGAGTTCTGGTTACTTATCTTGCTCAATAAAAGTGTATATTACTTGATCTTACATGTTTGCATGTTCTTCGTGGCCTCACTGAGCGTTTGCTCACCCCATTATATTTGTTATTCCTTAATAAGATTGTGGAGCGAAGTGACCTTGAAAGAGTAGAATCATCCCTTTTGCATAAGCTTTTATTTTCTTGTAAATTTTGACAAGTATAAGTGTGAATGTGAAATGTATTTTAGAAGTACTTGAATTACACTTGGGTTGTAATATATGCAGGGTTTGAAGTCTTGGATAGGAATCGGTTGACACTTGTTTATCGAGGTCACTCTTAGTTGGTTGATTCTATTATTTTATCTTGTTTTGCCTATAGTCCTGGCAAGAGTTGAGCAAGTGGCCCGCTGAACCCTTTGGTTGCCTTAGGGGAAAGTGGGGTCATCACAATTCTCTGATGAAAGGAGAAAGTGAAAAGTGTGAAGTGTTTTGCTAGTCACGTACTGGTAAGACTCCTGTAATCCCTTCCCCTTATCTATTAGTTACATAAGTGAGGAGATTTTGTCTCCCCACTACCTTGTCTATTGAAACCAGATAATTACCTTAGTTAAATTAGGGTGGTTATTTGTAATTAATTAACTTAAAAGTTTAGGTTATCACATTCTACCTCCCTTATATAAAGTTTCGTCCTCGAAACTTACGTACTTGACTCGAAGAGGTAGGGATACTTATTCCGCATACCTTCTTCCAATTCCCATGTTGCTTCTCGTGGTATATGATTTGTCCATTACACCTTAACATAAGGTATTGTCCTTCTCCTTAACACCTGATCCTTGTGGTCCACTATCCATAATAGAGCTTCTTCAACTGATAGGTTTTCCTTAACCTCAATGGGTTGATCCTCTAAAATGTGACTTGGGTCTACTACGTATTTCCTTAATTGAGAAATGTGGAAGGCATTGTGTATCCTCAATAGCATGGGTGGAAGTGCTAGTCGATAAACTAAAGTTCCAACCCTTTCCAAAACCTCATATGGTTCGACATATCTCGGATGTAGTTTATTACCTCGTCCAAACCTCATTACTCCTTTAGTAGGGCACACCTTTAGATACACCTTCTCCTCTGGTTGGAATCCCAGTGGCCTTCTTTTAAGATCTGCCCAACTCTTGTTTCGATCCCGAGCTACCTTCAACCTTTCGTGAATAATCTTGATCTTCTTAAGAGTTCTCTCCCCTAAATCCGGGCCAGTGATAATTTTTTCTCCTATTTCATTCCAGTATTACGGGTATCTACATTTTCGTCCATACAGCACCTCAAACGGTGCCATACCAATTCCACTATGGTAACTATTATTATAAGAGAATTCCATCAATTTCACCAACTTGTCCCAACTATCCGAAAAATCTAAGGCACATGCTCACAACATGTCCTCTAATGTCTAAATGGTCAGTTCTGATTGCCCATCAGTTTGGGATAGTAAGTAGTACTCAATCTTAGAAAAGTCCCCATTACATGTTGATAGGTCGACCAGAACCTAGAAGTGAATTTTGGATCTTGATCGGTCACAATGGTCATCGGTACACCATGAAGACATACAGTATCTTCTACATACATTTCCACTAGCCCTTCCATCGGCAATCCATTTGGAATCGGAAGAAAATGGGCTGCTTAGTGAGCCGGTCCACAATAACCCAGATTGTATCATTGTTTCGAATTGTTTGGGGTAAACCTACAACAAAATCCATTGTTACTGCTCCTACTTCCACTGTAGAATTTCCAAGGGTTGCAATAAGCCAGCAGGTCTTTGGTGCTCGGCTTTAACTTGTTGGCACACCAGACATTCGCTACATATTCAACTATTTCTTCTTTCATCTCATTCCACCAATAATTCCTTTTCAGATCCCGATACATTTTAGTTCCCTCGGGATGGATTGAGAATCTTGAATTATGTGCCTCTTTTAATATCTCCCGCTTCAATTCTTCTTCCTTCGGTACGCATATCCTACCATTTTTCCATAAACTGCCATTATCCATCAACTCAAATCCTTCAAACGGTTCAACCTTAACTTTCTTGTGAGGACCTTAAATTTTTATCTTTTTTGAAAAACAAATAATAATAATAGTAATAATTATTTTACTTGTTTTGTATTAAATTATTGGTACTTATACTTATTTAATAGTCATTTTTTATGTATATATTTAGTAGATCTTTTAAATTACTTTGTCCAGTTTCTTATCGGCTAGTGTTGTGTGACTATTTTAGAGGTGACGTAATTTTAGACGAAACCTAGAATATATGATAGGACAATGTTGGTTGGAGGAAATCTAGTAAGAGATAATTAGTGAGGTGTGTGATGAACTTTAAAGAGACTAGAGGGAGTCTTAATGTAAAAAAGAGATAAAGTTGTGGATAAGATAAGATTTTCTTAAATTATGAACATGACAAGTGGTGACCCCATTACTACTAGTTTTTCTTGCAAGACCACAACTAAACTATTCTTTGTTACCAACTTCATTTGACTTGGCTGAGAGAGAGAGAGAGAGAGAGAGAGAGAGAGAGAGAGAGAGGAGAGAGTGAGAGAGGAAAAAGAGAGGAGAGAATACATTACCATTTGCTTGAATCCTTGCTTGATTTTGAGGGAGTGCAAGACCAACATTTTCATATCTTCATCTTGCTTGCTTAAGATTGGGAAAAGGAGGATTTTTGGTAGAATCTAAGGTGGAATCCATCTAGCTTCTTGCTTGGATCTTGAGGTAACAAATAGAACTACTCTTCTCATTGGGTTTTTATCCATTATAATTGAAGATCTACTAAGATTGTGGAAGTTCTATGGTGGATTTGAAAGGTTTCATGAAGTCCTAGTACTTGACGCTTTAATGGTCTTTTGTTCATTAGATCTTGAAAGTTTGGCTAAAAGAAAAAATTTTTGATGGATTTTGTCTCTTGAGGCCCTAGGGTTAATGATTGATGAAACCCTAGTGGATTGGAGTTAGATTTATTGTGATTTGTTGATTGAATAGTTAGAGAATATTGAGGTAAATTACTGCATGCTGGCCGGTTGGGAAAGTTGGAATTTTTCGCTTGGATTTCAAATATTTTCATGATGATTTTGGCTAAATTTTGCTCAAACAACTTTCTAAGACGTTAAACTTCAAGTGTGAGCTGATTTTGAACCAAAATGTTGAACTTTGGAGGATTAGAAACCTGGATTTTTGTTGTTTCTCATTGCTGGAATTTTGCTCTAGCAGTCCACAAATTATTGGGTTTTGTGCAATGAATTTTGGTGGAAATTACTCCATATACTTGATATTGTGTTAATCGAGCTTGCATGTCAAAATTTGGGCAAAATTGATGAGTTTAAGAGGTGAAAACCTCACTTTTTCTTTTGACTAGCTTGCTGAATTTTACATTAAAGTGAAGTTACTTTTAAATTTTGGTTCGTGCTGACTTATGGCCAAGGTTAAAACTTCCTTTTGCATCCCTTTTCTACTTGAATGCATTTTTCTCTTAGTCTTGGAGCTTGTGAGGATTTAGGGCTTCTTAAGTGAATCTTTAAAAATGACTTTTACTTGATTTTGTCGCTTGACGTAGCGAACTTATTACATTCATTTGCTTGCTTCTAGGAGTTGGTGGTGAACTTGATAGTATGCATAACTAGGACTTTTGAGCTTTGCTAATTGGTGAGTGTTCCATGTATGTTATTTACATTGACTTCAAATGTGATGTGAACATGTGATATGAATAACTCGTGATTTGGAAATGTGAATTTGATGTATTTGTCCATCAAATGGGGTGGTGTGTACTTTATTGCACTTAATCTTTTTTTTTTCAATTGGAATCATGTGTTATATGTGAACTAGTGATGTGCTTGAATTTGTTGTGATGTCGTTTGGGTTGTTATACCCTCGACTACTTGTGATTTGTATGTGTTTGAATTTCAGGAATTCCTGAGACCTATCAGTAATTCAATCGAATTGTAGCCAGTTGTGAGGTCCTGGTTGATAAGATTTGACGAACCATGGGGTAATGATTTGTGCTCACTAAACTTGGTATGGACTTGTCCACTTGAGTAAAATCTTGGTATACTCAAGTATTACTTTTAATACATTTGGTGTGCGGGTATGGTAGGGGGTGAAATGGTGGACGGAGATTGGTGTGAAGTGGAAGTTCTACATGGACGTTGGTTCTCGTGAGTTGACGGAGAGTCAACTATGTGATTTGAGATCAAGCGATGGTTGGTTAGGCTCCTGAGGGCCATCCGTATCCTTTCTCTGAATGTGTTACTCACTTTCTCTACTTTGAATTTATTTCTCCAACTTGAATTATAATTATGGGATTACTATTTGATTCTTGTGAATGCATGCCTTTTTGGAACCTCGCTGGGCATTAGCTCATTCTTTAAAATTTATTTTTCCTTAACAGGGGTTGAGAACCTAATTGGGTGATTGGTTTAGATAAGCTTGAGAAGTATCTTTTGTCTTTGTGATAGAATTTTGAATTTTGTACTTTTGAAAATTGTAAGTTGAACGTTTGGTTGTAATTCAAGTACTATAGCTTGTAATTTTTAAGGAGTTGGTTTGTAAGTTGAAGTTGTTACACTTTAAGTGTCGTTGGCTTGGAATTATTCTTTTAATTTGAAGGATTGTTAGTTAATTTTTAGTGAGTGAGCGCTAGCGAGAGCTAGGCAGGCAGCCCGCCTATCCTTGGGGTAGGGAGAGGTGGGGCTGTCATGGTATCAGAGCGTGGTTTGAATAGTCTGGGCAGATTTAGAATCTTGGAGATATTTATATGTTCTAGTGTGATAGAAAGAAGTGTTATGAAATGGTTATCAAGTGTGCCTAGGTTGTTTAAGTTACTAATTATGTTTGTGCTTGTAGGTTATAGACAGGATTGGTAGAGACGAGCTGCCTAGGATACGCCGTTCCGTGGTTAGCTATCGAGTGAGGCCGGAGGGCCCTCCTTTTCATTTTAATCCAGCTACCCGATGTAGGCTCTAATGTGAGTGTTGAAGGATCCACGTGTACCCTGACCAAGTGGTTCTGGTATTGCTACATGAGAGGAGGAGAGTAGATAGAACTAATAAGGATCTGCAAGAGGAGATAGAGAGGTTGAGGGCAGTTGATTAGATGCAGACTGCTAGGATTCAACTCGAGGCTGAGGTTTCTTGAGACCACCGATCGTCTGACTAGAATGATAGGAGTAGCCAGAGATCGAGCCAATGGTATTGTAGTTGAGTGCGAGGCCTTGATAGTGGGGGTGATCGATGCCAACCGAGTTGAGGGGAATCCAGTGAACGTGTCTCCTAGGAGTGAAGAAGTGGGGAAAAGTTAACTCTCATCAGGATATGGAGACTTCTACTTCTATGATGGACTAGGCTAGTCGGGTTTGGGGTTGTGAGGTTGTATATCTCCTTTTGTGAGAGAATGTTAGAGTGGTTCTCATCCCTGTATATACATGCTTTTGTAATAGTTCTAACTGTTGTTCCTTTTACTTACTTTTGTCTGTGATTTGATATGACTTGTGACTTATTGCATTTCTTTTGGAACAAGTGTATTTTTGTGACGTACTAGCTGTACTTCTTTTGTCATGAATATATATGACGTATTTTGGTTTCATTTGGAGTTTTGATTTGTTAATACCTTAATTTTTGCGTATATTTTAAACTTGGGTCCTCTATAAGAACCATGGACGGTAGAAGGAGAGGCTGAGACCGTGGGAGAGGGCTTAGGCAACCCCAGAACATAGGAGGTGACCGAGAGTCAGTCCCTGAGGCTAGAGTCGAGGCTGGGGACCAAGTGGCTACTGCCATCAACCGTATGACTAACATCTTAGAGCGTATGGCTAACTGTCAGGGTCCAAGACCTGTTAATCAACCTATAGGCCCTGAGGGTGGTAAGCATAGAGCTCTAGAGTGATTTCAGAGGTTTTCCTCACCTAAATTCTTTGGAGGCACTGATTCTGAAGTAGCTGAGAATTGGTTGGAAAGGATATCTGACATCTTTGCCACCCTAAACTATACAGAGGAGAGGCAAGTGACCTTTGCCGTGTTTCAATTTGAGGGAGCTGCTTGATCATGGTGGAACATGATAAGGGTTAAGTGGGATGGAGAGCAAACCCCTAGGACCTGGATGAACTTCACTAGGGAATTCAATGCTAAGTTCCTCCCTCCTTTGACCCAAGAGAAGAGAGAGGAACACTTTATAAAGTGCCGACAAGGAACGCTAAGTGTTACAGAGTACGAAACACAGTTTACCAAATTGTCGAGATTTGCCCCTGAGTTGGTAATGACTGAGCAGAGGAGGATAAGGAGACTCGTACAGGGGTTAAATGTGGAAATTCAAGAAGGTCTGCCTGCGGCTCAAATTAATAGTTTTGGTGATGCTATTGAGAAGGCTCAATGGATTGAAAATGCAAGAGCTCAGGTGAGGGTCTTTCATGCAAGGAAAAGGGATGCCCCTAGTAGTAGTCGTGGTCAAGTAGACCTAAGTGCTCCATCTCCTAAGATGGGAAGAGAAATGGGTGGAGTGAGCATCTTTGGAGCATCAATAGAAGATACTTTTTGTACAAATAGAAGAAAAGAAAGAAGATACAAAGAAGTTATCTGATCTACCAAAAGTATGAAAATTTGCAACTAATTATCCAAAAAATCTGATAATTGGAGATCCATCAGATTGGGTAAAGACCAAATCATCCTTCAAACCTTTAGTAGATAACTTTGCTCTATTATCTCCACTAGAACCAAAGAATGTGGAAGAAACTCTCAGGTATAATAGTTGGATAGAAGTCATGAAAGAAGAATTAGATTAATTTGAAAAAAATAAAGTTTGGAAGTTGGTAGAAAGACCTGGGAATCATCCAGTCGTAGGCACAAAATGGGTATTCAGAAACAAACTTAATGATGAATGTAAGATAGTAAGAAATAATATCAGACTAGTTGCACAAGGTTATGCATAAGAAGAGGTATTGATTATGATGAAATCTTTACCCCTATTATTAGACTAGAATCAATAAGAATGCTTTTAGCTCTTGCAATACTTCAAAAACTTTAAATTATTTCAGATGGATGTGAAAAGTGCCTTTTTAAATTGATTTATTGACCAGGAAGTTTATGTTGCACAACCACCTGGATCTATACACAAAGATTTTTCAAATTATGTTTTTAAACTATCTAAAACCTTATATGGAATAAAGCAGGCACTAAGAGTCCGATATGAAAGATTAACATCATTTTTAAATCAGAATAGTTTTAAAAGAGGATGTTTTGACACTACTCTTTTTACAAAATTCTATGAAAAAGATTTTCTAGTAATTCAGACAAATATTGATGATATAATCTTTGGTGTTACTAATGAATTTCTGTGTAAAGAATTCTCAAAAGTAATGTAGATGGTGTTTGAAATAAGTATGATAGAAGAGTTAAAATTCTTCCTCAAATTGCAAATAGTTCAAATAGACTTTAGGGATATTTATACATTAATCCAAATATACCAAAGAATTACTCAAAAAGTTTAGAATAGAAGACTGCAAGCATCTTGGAACACTTAGTGTGCACTTCAACCGAGTTAGATAAAGATGAAGAAGGTATAAATATGGATGAGAAATACTATAGAGGTATGATTCAAAATTTATTATATTTAATTACAATCATGCCTGATATTATGTTTGTTATATGCCTATGTGCTCTTTTTCTATCCAATATTAAATTATCTGATTCAACTGTTGAAACTAAATACATCTCTATTGGATCTTGTTGGCTCAATTAATCTGGATGAAAAATGCTTTGCTTGATTTTGGGTTATTCTGCTATTCCTATTAATTGTGATAATACTAGTGCTATTAAGAAATCTATTCAGCACTCAACAACTAAACATATTGATATAAAATATCATTTTATTTGTGATCTTGTTCAAAAGGTAATATCTGTGTTGAATATGTGAATACTCCTGATAGCTTTGAATTTCTTAGAAGCCAATTAAGAGTAGCAAATTTTCCTTTCTGAGTAAATTTCCTTATAGGACAAAGCTTCTGTCATTCCTATTTCATTCCAATCAGAACTAACTTAGTTTATGTTTATAGTTAGTTTTTCAGACGTACTACTCAAATTCTATTATAATTCCTTTACCATTCTCAAATCTCTTCTTATCAAATACTTAGAGTTTCTCTTTAGGAGTATAGTTTGGATGCTCAAACTTCTTGACACTCTCTATGTATTGTTTCAGTTGGAGGTTGAAATTTAGATTATTTGCACATCTCAAGACAATCTCACCATCTTCCTTAAAATTTCTCCTCAATTTTCTCCCAAAATTATCCTATATCAGCTCCCTATCGTCATCTGAACTACATTCATCCCTAGTCTCTCAAAAGTCCTTTGATAAAAATAGTGACAATGAGAGAGAGCTAGGTATGGCTGGTGGTTCATCCGAACGTACACAAGACCTTCCCAAAAAATCACTTGTGAAAGGGAAAGCACTTATAGAATCTACCGAACCTGACAAGGAGAGGCAAGGCTTAGAAAAAATCTTGAAGAGCATTGCAATCAAACATTGAACTTCCATGTTTTATTGATGATGAGGTGGAATACAGGTACTTATCTTCCTAGCCAAATCTACTATTTCTCAATGACCCTGCAAGAGAGGAGAACTGGCTGAGTTAAAACTAAATTTTATTGAACAATATTTTGAAAAACAAAATTGGGGTCATTTGATCTACCTTGACGATCCTGTTTATCATGAAATGTGTCTTTAATTTACTACAAATATTAGAAAAGGAGATCATGATTCTGTTGTGTCTAGAATCAATTCTATGAGCATCAATTTTAATCCTGCTTTGATCAACAAAATATTTAACCGTGCTGTTGAAAAACCTAAAAAATTTTCATACTTCTTTGTTTTTGACTCTTGGCCAAACAATAATTCATCTCGATGAAGTAAAGAGTCTTTTCAACATTGATATTGAAATGGTTAATTATGCAAAGACTACATCTTTGTCACCTGAACTGCAAATCCTGTACTCTCTAACTACAAATATGCTTTTTCCTACTCATGGTCATCGAACTTCTCCAAGAAAAATACAACTGTATATGTTTTACTCTACTTTCAAAGGAATCAAACTTGATTTTGATTATCCCTTTTGCAATTTCTGGGTCTCCATGGAAACTGACACAAGGAGAAACATCCCCTTTGCAAAATTTTTAACCCCAAGTTTTCAAATATTTCAGTGTGCCTATAATTGGTGCAAGAGTTTTCCCTATTTTTGCTTGTTAAGAAAATTTAAAAAAAGCCTCAAATTTTATAAAGATTAGTGGTTTTTACTGGAAATTACTTAATTGAAAAAGTCAAAGATGATGCTCTTGTAGCAGGGAAACAACCTTCATTTTCACTTGATCTATCCTCATCCCAAGCCTTTACTGAACTTCCATCTTCCCTGGCAACCATTCTTCAAGACCTATTTTCCAAACTCAATTCTGTTGAAAAGAAAATTGCCTCTTTGAACCATAAAGTTTAGAAAATTTCACTAAAACAACAGTATTTGGAACAAGGTCTGCTGTTTGGTATGACATATTTTGAGTAGACCAAATACCTATTTTTCAAGGAGCAGTTAACACATTCATTCAGAAAGTGAAGAAGAACAAAAAGAATAGCCTCCAACTACTAAAGTACCTGAGGTTGACTTAGGACAAGATACTCGTACTGATGCTTCTCAGCCTACTGCAGGTGCATCAGAAAAAGCTCCTGAAACTACAGTAATTGAGACTCAAAAAATAGTTCCACTTGTTCAACAGCAATCTACACTTCCTGATGAAGTTTTTTATGAAGCACCTGAAGACCCTTAGTGTGACGATCCCACCTCCCTCTAAGGCAAACCAGAGAGTTTAGCGGCCCACCTGCCCAACTCTCACCGGGACTCACTACAGTTCCTCAATCAGATTACTGACCTCAAATAATTACAATTCAAGCTCTCCAAAATAATAATTACATTTCAAACTAGTCCAAATACACCCAAAAGTACAACAGTACAAGATTTCAAATAGCATAAGAGATAATCCTGCCAGTACTCACTACCTTCCACAAATTCTTTGCAGGAAAATATTTAAAAGTCTATTCGAAACAACATACCCTTGAATGTACTTCGCTATAACATTTACATATCTCCAAAAGTAATTACACAAACTTGCGGACAAAAGGTCGAGCATTTGGAGTTCAACTTAAATGCATTTGCATCTCCCAAAAGTAAAGGGGATTGCAGGCAGTTATGTGACAGCCCCACTTTCCCCGAAGGCGAACCAAAGGGGTTAGCGGACCGCCTGCCTAGCTCTCGCCAGGACTCGAAACCATCACCCATGAAACCATCGTCAAAAGGTATTAAAATTACTGACAAATTCTCACATAATACAAACCCCAAAATTACATCAAGGTTACGTTGATAATAACTCCAAAATACCATAAACTGTCAAAGTCATCGATTAACTCCAATCTTATACAAAAGAGGAAATTCTACAAAAGTACTAGGTTCCTCGGTTCTCGCATACCACTACCAGACCTGTTAAGGAAAACAAAGCTTATGGGGTGAGCAAATCCCAGTGAGGTCAAGAGTTCATGCACAAGCAAGTTAAAGCAGTAACAAAATCTTAACAAAACAATAACAGTAGAAAACTTGGAAATCATACAAGACAATATAAAAGAATCACTGGAAGGATACAATTTGCCGTTCCATCTTTCAAAAATTTCCACACCTATCTTCGGTCCAGTCCCAAGCCGTAGTTTCAACAGGAATGTTGACACTCCGTCAACCACTATCTCATAGACCGTAGAAACCACTTTACTCTCACCCGTCTACTTACACCCCCTGTACCGGGCCTGTTCGTCAAAATAGCATTATCATTAAACCAAGTCGGGATGAGCGACACCTCCCGCTCCATAGAGCGTGGTACATACTACAGCTTGGTAAATGAGTCGACGAGACTACGCTTCAATCGACTTAATCAGAGTCTAACCAAAACGGGAGAGGTACCTCCCACTCTCTTGAGTGTGGTACATACAACCGTTTGGTCTTAACATGTCAAGAACAAGCACAAGTACAAGCATTCAACAACTTCAATTCAGGTAAGGGTAAACGCGATAAAGTACACGTTCACCAAATCAAACAAGCATGCTTTTCAAACAATTTCATTACACCCAAGCATTAAACAACAGGCACTTGAACACCCACCAACAGTTGAGAGCAAGCAAGAAAATGTAGGAGGTTAAACACGTTCTTCAATGTCCACGGAATCACCTGAGATATGAAAATGCAAGCGATTAACTTTTCGATTCCAAATTAAAAGATTTGGGAAATTCCATTTTAAATGTGAACCAATATGACGTGTGTATACTCAATGAACTAAACTTGCGAGAAACGCTTATAAACACTTAATATAGCAAAGGGAGCACACGCATGGGCGTTAAACGAAAAACGGACGAGAACGGAACGAAAACGGAAAACACACACTAAAAGGTGAAGAAGACAGTTTAGACACCCTGTACGCCGTTGCTCATAACTCAGACTAAAAGTATCGGATTAGAGCACACGAGGTGCTGTTTCGAAGCTAAGAGAACAAGCTACAACTTTCATGAAGACAACTTCTGCTCAGATTCTATCTTTCTAGGTCAAAAGTGCGGAAATATTTCCAAAAATTTTAGTGTCAGAATTTCCGACAGGCTTGATTCAAACGATCATAACTCAGCGCTCACAAATCCAAATAAGAAATTCCAGATGCGTTGGAAAGCTAGAATGAAGGGCTATAACTTTCGTGTTTTGGCCAAAAGTAAAATCACAAAGGATCGACACGAAAAATGGAGTCAAAGTGGCTGTCCAGTCAGCCCTGTTTTTCTGTTTTACACCCAAATGCATTGCATCCAACCAAATCGCACGCATGCAAATCCAATGACTCGAATGCAATAACAATCATGCACATGCAGCTCTTACACGCCCCACATTACCCTCGACACACACAAACACACACACATAACAGTCCAAGAATTTCAGACAGCATGCATCCTCAAATTTCCAGGTTTTGCCTCCAACTTGACAACCATAATCGCAACAACTCTTGAAGGGCTTTTTGCGGGGAAAAAAATGATAGCTTAACAATCAACATTTAAACATCAAATTCAGCCTTTAAACCAGCCAAAAACACAGCCATGAAAATTAAACAAAAATCAGAAAAATTCACCCCCCAATTTCCTTCCTCAAGCCTGTTTCTCCTTGGGGTTTATGTTTCCATTTCAATCAACAATTTCCATATGATCACACACCATACATCATTATCAAGCTAAGCAACAATCTTACATTCTAGTGGGAATCCAAGAGCCCACACAACAACTTAAACCAACAACCACAAGCATTAACTTCCAACATTAAATCTTGAAATCAAAACCCTAATCCTAACTCATATTCATGGCTAGGCATAAACAAATAGAAATCAACCAATCCAATCCGTAGAATCATTTCAAAAACTAAGCATGAGCATGAATCAAGCCAAAAGAACCACAAAATCCAACAATTTCATAACCTCCATTAAAATTTCAGCTTGTAAAGATAGAAGAAAACCTTTCTAGTTTATGTTCTTGGTGCAACCCCAAGCTCCCAAGTGCAAGCTTCACTTCCTAGCTCCAAATCAAGATTGAATAGTTGAACTTTGCAAGAGTTCCCAAGCTTTCCTTCTTTTTTTTTCCTCTTATTTTCCTTCTTTTTTTTTCCTCACGGTTTTTCCCTTCTTCTTTTTTCCTTGCTTGGCCGGCTCTCTTATGCTAAAATGGCTAAGGGATGAGACCACTTAGATATTTATGGTTTAGTCATAGGTTGGTCAAAGTTAGCATGCTTAATTAACCTACCAACTTAAGTTAACTTCCACCCTTGCCCAAGTAATTTTCTTTCCTATCAAATTAGTCCATAGGTGCTCAATTCAACTTAGTCTATCAAAGCTTAATTACACCTACTTAAGCTACTAATCACCTAGGAATCTTAATCACTCTTCTTAATCATGTATTTACACACATAAAATCAAAGAGGTGACAAACTCGTAGTTGGACATAAAATTTAAATTCATTTTCCAAAACTAGGGTTTAACAAAACCAACTAGGGTTTTTCGCATCCAAATGAGGGTTTTAACGAAATTTAGGGTTTCTAAACAAACTAGGGTTTAAATTTCAAATTAGGGTTTTTAGACTTGTAAAACAAAATAGTTAAAACAAAACACTTTGAGAAATACAGCAAACCATATAAACACCCCGGCAAACCTTAATGACTAAAATTAACATTATTTTGTATTAAAGTCGAGGAAAATGGTATGGGTCCTCACAACCTTCCTCCCTTAAAAGAATTTCGTCCTCGAAATTCATACCTGAATTAAAGAACAAGGATACTTTCTCCTTATATCCTCTTCAACTTCCCATTTAGCTTCCTCGACATCATGGTTCTTCCACAAGATCTTCACTAAAGGGATTTGCTTGTTCCTCAACTCCTTGGTTTTTCGGTCTAAAAGCTTCACAGGTTTCTCTTCATAGGTTAAAGCTTCATCAAGTTCTATATCCTCTGGTTGGAGTATGTGAGATGGATCTGGGTGGTATTTCTTAAGAAATGACACATGGAACACGTTATGAATACGGGATAGGGTAGTTGGTAAATCCAACTTATAAGCTACCTTTGCGACCCGCTCAAGAATGGTGTACGGTCCCACATATCTTGGCTGTAATTTCTTTCCTTTTCCTGCCATCAAACTTGCCTTTAAAGGGGTAATTCTAAGAAAGACTTGATCTCCTACCTCAAACTCCAAATCTTTTCTCCTATTGTTCGCGTAACTTTTTTGACGGCTTTGGGCAGTTAAAATTCTCTGCCGAATTAGCTTGACCTTTTCTCGAGCTTCTTCTATCCAAGGGATCGTAGTAGGATCTAAGGCTTTCTTCTCCCTTACTTCATCCCAGTAAATCGGTGACCGACATTTACGACCATAAAGGGCTTCATATGGAGCCATTTGTATGGATGAATGAAAACTATTATTATAAGCGAATTCTACCAAGGTCAAATATTAACTCCAACCAACCCCAAAATCCAGAACACAAGTCCTCAACATGTCCTCAAGAGTTTGGATCGTCCTTTCTGATTGACCGTTAGTTTGAGGATGGTAAGTAGTACTGAGATTTAGTTTAGTCCCTAATGTTTCTTGCATCTTTTGCCAGAATCTCGACACAAACCGTGGATCTCGATCCGATACTATGCTCACAGGGATACCATGTAACCTTATGACCTCATCCATGTACAATTTGGCTAATTTCTCCATCGAGTACTTCATACGGTCTACGATAACCCAAATTGCATCATGACCTCTTTGCGTTCTTGGCAACCCTGATACAAAATCCATGTTAATATGCTCCCATTTCCACACAGGCACCTCTAACGGTTGCAATAACCCAGAGGGCTTCTGATTTTCTGCTTTAACTCTCTGACATACCAGGCATGTCTGAACAAACTGGGCTATTTCCTTCTTCATGCCTTCCCACCAGTAAAGACTTTTCAAATCTTGGTACATCTTATTTCCTCCAGGGTGTACCGTATACTTAGATCGATGGGCTTCCTCTAATATTTCCCTTTTCAGTTCCTCATCCTTGATTTTCCACAATTCGATTTCGATACCTAAGAACTCTTTCCGCTCCGATATTAAAATCTGAAATCTCCTTTTCCTGGACCTTCCCCAACCATCTTTGTACTTGGGATCTTTCCTTTGCCTTCTCTAATCTTATCCGGTGTAGATCTCGTACAATGTTTCCCGATATAACTTTTTTTAGATTGTAGGCGATTCCAAACACTAATCTCCTCTAACATGTGCCATTCCTTCACCATCAAGCCAGCTACTTGTACCTTTCGACTCAAAGCATCTGCTACTACATTAGCTTTCCCAGGGTGGTACCTAATTGAGCAATCATAATCTTCTAAAAACTCCACCCATCTACGCTGTCTCAAATTCAGTTCTTTCTGGGAAAATAAATACTTAAGACTCTTATGGTTGGTGAAAACCTCAAATGTCAACCCATATAAATAATGCCTCCACTTAAGTAATGCAAACACTACGGCAGCTAATTCCATATCATGAGTTGGATAATTTTGCTCGTGAGGTTTCAACTTTCGCGAAGCGTAGGCTATAACCCGTTCATTTTGCATTAGCACACAACCTAACCCTTCCTTTGACGCATCTGTGAACACCACATACCCATCTCTTCCATTGGGCAGCGCCAACACTGGTGCCTCAGTCCACCGTCTCTTCAACTCCTAAAAACTCCTTTCGTACTTAGCTTCCCATATGAACTTACTATGCTTCTTGGTCAACTCAGTCATGGGTCCCGCTATCTTGGAGAAATCTTGAATGAACTGACGGTAATAAGCAGCTAAACTTAAGAAACTCCGAACCTCCGCTGGACTCTCAGGTTGTTTCCATTTTGACACCACTTCCACCTTAGTTGGGTCTACTGTGATTCCATCTTTAGAAATTATGTGACCTAGAAATGCCACTTCTTCCAGCCAAAATTCATACTCACTGAATTTTGCATACAATTGATGTTCTCTTACTGTTTGCAGCACTATCCTCAAATGTCGTTCATGATCTTCTCAAGTCTTAGAAAATACTAGAATGTCATCGATAAAGACCACTATGAATTGATCCAGGTAAGACTTGAAGACTCGATGCATCAAATCCATAAACGCGGCCGGTACGTTTGTCAACCCAAATGGCATTACCGCGAACTCAAAATGTCCGTACCTCGAATTGAAAGCTGTCTTGGGTATATCCTCTTCTCGAATCCTCAATTGATAGTAATTTTGTCTAAGATCCAACTTAGAGTACACCTCCGCTCCCTATAACTGATCGAAAAGCTCATCGATGTGTGGTAAGGGGTATTTGTTCTTAATGGTAACGTCGTTCAACCCTCGATAGTCTATACACAATCTTAGGCTTCCATCCTTCTTTTTAACAAACAACACTGGTGCACCCCAAGGTGAATCGCTCTCTTTAATAAAACCCCGTTCCAGCAAATCCTGTAATTGAAACTTCAGTTCTTTCAATTCAGCTGGAGTCATCCTATAAGGCGACCTAGAAATAGGCGTTGTCCCCGGAGTCACCTCAATCTTAAAGGCTATTTCCCTCTCAGGTGGTAAAGATTTTAGTTCTTCAGGGAATATATCAGGAAATTCTCTCACCACCGGTACATCTTCCAACCTTACTTTATCCCCAGGAGTATTAATCAGAAAGGCTAAGAATCTTTTCACCCCCTTGTTCAGCAATTTCCTAGCTCGGATTCCTGAAATAAGAGCTGAAGATGCTAATCTACCCCGTACATCTAGTTTTAAAGTTGGCTCTCTTGGCACATGCAATTCTACTATCTTCGTCTTACAATCAAGTTGGGCATGATAACGGGCTAACCAATCCATCCCTAAAATAACGTCATAACCCTTGATTTCCAGACTCATCAGGTCCACTAGCAATTTTCGCTCGCCAATCCAAATGTCACAATTTTTATAAACCGAGCTAGATAACAGTCTCTGATTCCCATTAGGCGTACTAACCTCTAGATCATATGGGAGTTTTTCAGGTTTAACATCCACCTCCTTCATGAAGGTAGGGTTTACAAAGGAATGGGTTGCCCCGGGATCAATTAAAACTTTTGCTAGGCGGTGAAATATGGGAATCGTACCTTCTATAACCTCTGTAGGATCAGGGACCTGGTGCTGGTCCATGGCATGCACCCTGACGGGTACTCTCGGGCGATTGTCTCCTACACTTGACTGTTTGGTGGTTGACCTAGCAGATGATTGTGAATTGCCTCCTGCACGACGAGCTGTCGGACAGTTGGCAATTTGATGCTCAGTACTCCCACAGCTTAAACATTTTCCCGCTTTCCTCCAACAATCATCTATGGTGTGGTTTGGTTTCCACAATATCCACACCCTACCTGAGAAGTCAACACGGAACTTCCTTGTGTTGTATTTCTAGCCTGGTCTCGTCCACTAGCGGCTCCTCTAGCCATAGATCCTCTAGATGCTCCAGCTAACCGTACTCCTCCCGTACCTCTTCCAGCTTTAGGGGCTGATACATTTCTATACACCGGCCCTACACCGCTTCCACTTGGGGCATTTCTTTTCTTTGCATGAAAAGCCCTCACTTGAAGCCTAGCATTTTCCACTCTTTGGACCTTTTCCAGAACCTCGGTAAAAGTATTAATTTGGGTTGCGGCTAGAGCCTCTTGAATTTCAACATTAAGCCCCTGTACGAATCGTCTAATCCTTCTCCAATCCGTGGCCACTAACTCTGGTGCAAACTTGGAAAGTTTCGTGAACTGAGTCTCATAATTAGCTAAACTCATTGTTCCCTGTCTCGATCTAATAAAATCGTCCTCTCTTTTCTCCTGGATCATAGGAGGCAGAAACTTCTCATCAAACTCCCTTTTGAAATTTGCCCAAGTCCACGGGGTCTGCTCTCTCTCTCATTTAGCTCTAATGACGTTCCACCACGATCTAGCTGGACCCTCAAATTGAAAGGTGGCGAACATCACCCGTCTCTCCTCAGTATAATTTAAGATGGCAAAAATGTCAGCCATCCTCTCGAACCAACCCTCCACTGTATCAGAATCTGCCCCTCCTAGAAACTTAGGTGGCATGAACTTAAGGAAACGCTCCAGATCTCTATCTTCTCCATGCTCAGGGCCTATAGGTTGGTTTTGTTGACCAGGGCCTTGGTTGTCGGCTAGACGCTCCAAGATATCAGTCATTCTATTGATGGCAGGTGGCCATCGGTCTACATCTCCACTGGTTCCCTCTTGAGAGGGGTTCTCATGGCTGAACCCTCATGCCACTTCCTCCATTGACCACTTCCTCCATCAACATAGTAGCGTCATCCAATATCCTAGCAGTCCGTTCCCGAGCCTCATTGACCACCCTAGTCAATCGAGCTCTAAGCCTCTGGACCTCGTCATGAGCGGCCTCAACCCTGGCCCGCTCCGCCACCACTTCATCCTCCAGCTCCATAATCCTAAGACTTTGACCGTCTTCCAAGACCCGCAAACCTTCATTTTCATCAGCTAGCGCTCTATTATGATTCAACAGCTGTCGACGCTCATCGTCAATGGACAATACTAACTCATTAGGCTAAGAAAACGTCTCCTTACAGGGACAGAGGGGAGACCTCCTCGGGGAGAATCGAATGAGAGGCCCTCCACCAAGCACTCGGTAGTGGATAGCCCTAAGGGGTCCTACGTGACCGTTAGCCTCGCCATTACCAATAGCCCCATTAGTCTCAAGTCCACCATTTTCGCCCTCCATGCCTACAAAACAACCAGAAACATCTATTAAAATCTTAAAATCACTACTTACTCAAAACATTCATTTAAGACCTAACAAAGTTATTCCATTCTCAGAAGTAAAATTCCTAAACGTTTCCAAACTGATCTCAAACCTAGGCTCTGATACCTACTGTGACAGCCCCACTTTCCCAGAACCAAGGGGTTAGCGGACCCTTGCCCAACTCGGGACTGAAACCATCACCCATGAAAACATCGTCAAAAGGTATTAAAATTACTGACAAATTCTCACATAATACAAACCCCAAAATTACATCAAGGTTACATTGATAATAACTCCAAAATACCATAAACTCTCAAAGTCATCCAATCACTCCAATCTTATACAAAAGAGGAAATTCTACAAAAGTACTAGGTTCCTTTCTCCACTTCCGACACTGTTAGGAAAACAAAGCTTATGGGGTGAGCAAAAGCCCGATGAGGTCAAGAGTTAGGTGCACAAACAAGTTAAGCGGTAACAAAATCTTAACAAAACAATACAGTAGAAAACTTGGAAATCATACAAGACAATATAAAGAATCTTGGAAAGGATACAATTTGCCGTTCCATCTTTCGGAAATTTCCACACCCATCTTCGGTCCAGTCCCAAGCCGTAGTTTCAACAAGAATGTTGACACTCCTTCAACCACTATCTCACAGACCGTAGAAACCACTTTACTCTCACCCGTCTACTTACACCCCCTGTACCGGGCCCGCTCATCAAAATAGTATTATCATTAAACTAAGTCGGGATGAGCGGCACCTCCCGCTCCATAGAACGTGGTACATACTACCGCTTGGTAAATGAGTCGACGAGACTACACTCCAATCGACTTAATCAGAGTCTAACCAAAACGGGAGGAGAGGTATCTCCCACTCTCTTGAGTGTGGTACATACAACCGTTTGGTCTTAACATGTCAAGAATGTGAGGGCCTCAAAAATTTGAATTTATTTCTAAAATGCATAATAATATTTATATTGAGTTTATTTGTTGAAATATTAGTGAAAATATGTTTAAAGTGATTATTTCTCAATTTAGAGAATTTTATACGAATTGTTTGCCGGTGTGTGGTTTTGGCCAAAATTTAGCGTTAAAATTGTTCGACAGCGTGAATAGTGATTTGGACTTGAAATCGAGCATATGTAGTGATATTTTGGAAATAATATTATGGCAAGACAGTGTCGGGATGAAAGAAACCAGTGTAAGTTAGACAGCGTCGCGACATAAAGTGCCAAAAAGCACTTTTCCCTTAAAATGAGGAAAAGCACTTTTTAGGCCATAAAAGGGCTTGACTTCTTGCAACCTTCTCATTTCATTTTCAGCTGCACTTTGAGGAGTTAGAGAGAGAAGGGAGCCGAGAGAGAGCAAGGAAGAGGAGAGGTTTTCTTCCAAGTTCTTCCATTCTTGATTCAATCTTCTTAGAGATTAAAAACACCATCAACCACCATCATCTTCTTCTTTCCTAGCAGCCGAGAAAGAGGAGAGAGAGAAGAAGCTTTGGGTCAAAATTCTTGGAAGAAAACAAGAGGTAAATTGAGGTTGATCTTCCATTTTCTTTTCTTCCCACAAGAACTTGACTCTATGAAACTTGAATGATGGATTGTGGGCTTGATTTCTTCCTTCCCATTTCAGCCGAACCAAGGAGAGAGGAGAGAGAGTGAGGTCCGAATTTTTGAAGGAAAAGAAGCGAAAAGAAAAGCTACAATGATTGTTTAAAAACTTGAGATCGACTTTGGGCTTGCATTTGGAGGCGAATTTATCAACAAATCTTGAAGATCTTGGGCTAGGATCGAGGGTTTTGGAAGTCATCAAGCTTGGAGGCTACTTTCTTGAAGGAAAGCTCGAGGGATTTCATTGGATCTTGTCGGATCTCGTTGGATCTTGATAGATCCAGAGGTATAAACCTCGAATCTTGTGGATCTAGCTTTATTAGCATTGATTAGTGTAGATCTGTGGTTTATATTGATAAAAATGATCTCATCTGAAAAGATGAATTCGGGCTCTTGAAATCCCAACTTAGGTAGCGGACTTGAGGTGGCCTCTAGGTAGCGGACTTGAGGACCTGATTGAGAATTTGATTGTTATTTGTGAACTTGTCTTGATATGGTTAGAAATTAGGGTTTTCAGTTGTTGAAAAGTTGAAGGAAAATGTATGTTATGGCCAAACCCATGCCTGGTGATTTCAATGTTTGATTTTGGAATGTCGTGAATGTTCTCGAAGGGTTTTACTTTTTGAGAAAAATGTGTATATTGTTCAAATTGTGAGTGTATGTGTGTGTGAGTGAGTGTTTGGATTTTAAAAGGGTAAAAAGTGTAGTTTTCATGAAATTTGAGTGAAAAGTGCTATTTGACTGAATTTGAAGGTTTTACGGTATTTTGGCTAAATTCTGGGAATTTTGAATATAATGGCTTGATATGAAGCGTTTTATGTCAAAATTGAAGTTTCAGCCAAAAATGAATGTCGAACGTGTTGTGTAAAAAGTGATTTTGAGGTGTGAGTCCTCACTTAAATGTTTTGTGAAAAAGAACGTGCTTGTAGTGCCAATGAGTATATCGGTGAGATGTTTCCTTTTGAAATGATAAAGTGATTTTCCCAAGGGGATCTATTTGGAACTTTGAGCTATGTGAAATGAAGGCTTTTCCTCGAGAGAGTTCTAGAAAATTACAGTTTGAAACTAAGAGTGGAAGTGAACTGTGATTAGTGAATGAAAAAGAATGAATTGAATCTCATTGATTGTTTTAAATTATTTTAGAGAGTGTGCAAGGCGGTGATTTTGAACCCTACGTGGAAGCTGAACCATACTTCGGTGAGTTTCCATGCTTGTTTCGTGTTTACGTGCAAATGTTTGTAAATGAATGCAATGAAGTGATTGTTATATGAAAATTGATCTTTGAACCCTCTGATGGGGATGGTGTGTACTTTACCGCACCTACTCCATTTGAGTAAAAGTGATTGTGCCAGTGACTTGAAGTGATTGATTGTAAAGTGCTTTAAAGTATATTCTAGTGATTGCATGTGTTTGGAAAGGTCAGGAAATCCCTGAGACCTATAGGTGAACCCGTCGACTCGAACCGGAGGCTAGGCCTAGGTGGAGAAAGGGAAAACCATAGGGTTACCTAAATGTCACAAAGCAGTGACTTCAGACCAATGATATATGCTCGGAACTTGGTTTTTGAACCTGTCTCCAAAAGAGCAATAACCCAGTGAAGTGAAGTGAATTGAAAATGTACTCTGGACTTGGCGTATGGACTTGTCCCTAATGAAGAGTACTCAAATAAAGTGAAGTGTACTCGAGACTTGTCTCGAAAAGTGAAAGTGTAGTGTGCACTATCAAAGTGAAGTGAAAAGTGTTTGGCGTGCCAGCCCGGTGGGGGTTTGGAAGAGTAAGGGGAAAGAGGAGTTCTACATGGTAATAGTGACAGTTGTCGGAGTGTCAACTACACAGTTCGATGGTTAGGTGGGCAAGTTTCATGGAATTTGGCCCCGAGGCCAGGTATCCTACATTGTATTGTTAATTGCTTTTCTATCTGTTTATATTCCAAGTGTTCTTGTGATGTGAAATTGTTTATGTGTTAAGTGACTTGCATGTTTTTGGGAACTCACGGGCTTTTTAGCTCACCCTTTCCATTTGTTTTCCTTAGCAGGAGATGAGCAACCAAGTGGTGGTGCCAACCCTTGAGATTAGGGCTTTCATATGTTTTGATATGTATTTTGGAGAATTTTGAATATTGCCCCTTTTGTGGACTCTTGTATAATGGAACTGTACATTATTGAATGGTAACTTGGATGTTGTGTAATCGTAAGATGTTGTATCCTTCATTATTGTATCCAGAGTTTTAGTTTGATAAGTTATATCGAACGAGTGAGTGAGTGAGTCTGGCGAGTTAGGCGAGCTATCCCACGACCTTGAGTATAGGGTAAGGTGGGGTTGCCACAGGTGGTATCAGAGCCTAGGTTTGAATAGTCTGGGCATAGTGAGAGTTAGTGAATTGTTAAGGGTTTAGTAGGTTGGGAATAAAAGTGAAGTGAGGGTTATTTGGTAATGATTAAGTATTGTTGACCTTTAAGTTAGAACGAGTACTAATGGGGATTCTTTCTTGTAGGTCATGGAGCCTGGAGGTAGTAGTGGAGCCTGAACAGCCCACAGTTTCTTGAGGCCGGTTTTAAGGGGTGTCAGCGACCTACAACCCTAGGATTCATTACTAGGCGTGCCTATGGATGTTGGAAAGCCTTTGCTTATCAGATCATGTGGTCCCAGTCTAGAGAGAGGAAGAGGTGACTAGGATCAGTCGAGAGAGAGAGATTGAGAGGCTTACTTGTAGCTCGAGGCTCGATTGGCTAGGATTGGAGAGCTTGAGGCTGAGATTCACTTGGCTTGGCGAACCGCTAGGATAGTGAGGGTGGCTCGAGAGAGGGCCGAGGATATTGCTGCTGGATGTGAGGCCTTGATTGGAGGAGTGATTGAGACTAACCGAGTCGAGGAGGATTCGGTTAATCAGCCTCCTGTTGATGCTGATTTGGGAGGAGAGCCTCCGAGTGAGTCTTGGAGACGCCGCCATGGGTGGGGATCCTCGATGTCGATCCTGGGATGAGTCCACGGAGACTTCTTCTTACTGGACCTGATAGATTAGCTTGACTTGACCTTAGAGTTTTTGTAATCTTTTGTGGGGAGTAAGCCTGTAGAGTGGGTTCCCAACTTTTGTAAAGTGCATGCTTGCTAACTTGCCAAGTACCACATTTTTGTTTAAGTGTACTTGAGAACTTGATATACCAATGTGTATCTTTTGACAAAAGCATGCTTAACTGATGTACTCTTGGCACCATATTGTAATGAAATGTAATTATGAAAGTGTTTTGCCTACTTTCTAAAGCAATTGTTCTAATTGTGTTGTTACTTTTTCCTGTGTTCATGATAATTTGATGGCCCTCTAGAGAACTATGGACGATAGGAGAGGACGAGGTCGGGGGCGTGGAACTAGACTTCTTCAAAGTACTGAAATGACCAAGAATCTACTGCTGATCAAAATCAAGAGGCTGGGGTTAATTTTGTAGAGCAAATGGCTACAGCCATGAACCGTATGACTGAGATTTTAGATCGTATGGCTGGGCAACAAGGCCCTGGACCTGAGCAAAACCTTGGTAACTTTGGAGTTGGTGAGGATCGGGCACTTGAGAGATTCCAAAGATTTAACCCCCCTAAATTTTGTGGTGAACCTAACCCTGAAGTTGCTGAGGGTTGGTTAGAAAGGATTTCTGATATTTTCACTGCTTTAGACTATACTGAGGAAAGGCAAATAACCTTTGCCACATTCCAATTTGAGGGAGCTGCCGTTCTTGGTGGGCCATGATAAGAACCAAGTGGAGAGAGAGAACACCCTAGGACTTGGGTAAATTTTACTCGAGTTTAATGCCAAGTTTCTTCCCTCAATGGTGCATGAGAAAAGGGAGGGCGATTTCATTAGGTGCAAACAAGGATTCTGAGTGTGGTATGAGGCAGGTTACTAAATCAAGATTTGCAGGTGAAGGAGAATAAGAAGATTTGTCAGGGATTGAATGTAGAACTACAAGAGATCTTAGCACTCAAGTTAATAGTTTTAGTGAAGGCTGTGGAAAGGGCTCGAGGATTGAAGGAGCAAAGCACAAGTGAAATTTTAATGCAAGAAAAGGAATGCACCTAGTGGTAGTCGTGGCCCAATGGACATGAATGTCCAACCTAAGTTTGGAAGATGAATGGGTGGGACAACCCCTGGATCGCGTCAAGGGATCAAATTGAGAGGGACATACTCAAGAGGAGGAGGTGTCTAGAGGGTGTGAGAGGAAGAGGAGCTATCAGGGAGGTTCCCAAGGAAGTCAAGTCTCTACCCCTAGCGTGTCTTGTGGCTTTGTGGGAAGCCAAACCACACGGAGAATGAATGTTGGAGAAAGAGTGGAGCATGTCTTAAGTGTGGTAGTACTGAGCATCAGTTATCTGCGTGTCGATGGCCCTGGAGGAGGTATGACCCAACCAGCAAGCAAACCCCTGCCGGTCAAGGTAGTGCCGCAGGGAATCGACCAAGAGTACCAGCTAGGGTCCACGCCATTGACCAACAGAAGTTCGACCCTGCAAGTGGTTGAAGGTACCATCCCCGTCTTTCATCGCTAGCTAAGATTTTGATTGATCGGTGCATCACATTCTTTTGTGAATCCTTCTTTTTAAATGGAGTAGACATAAAGCCTACGGATTACCTTATGACTTGAAGTTAAGACACCCAATGGGAACAAAGTTTAATTACTAGTTGGGTATACAAGAATTGTGATGTTTGATAGGAGAAAGGAAGCTAGTAGTGGACTTGATTAGTCTAGACATCAAGGTATGATGTTATCATAGGGATGGATTCTCTAGCTCGTTATCATGCTAAATTGGATTGTAGGCACCGTGAGAATTTTCTATTCCGAGAGGCTACCTTGAGGTTAGACGAAAAGGGAGAGGTTACCATCGCCTCATTTGGGAGCGAGAAAATTGTTAAGTAAAGGGCTCAAGGGTATTTGGCCTTTGATAAATCCCCAGTGATAAAATGAAGTTAGAGGAAGTGCCGATTGTGAAGGATTTTCCGATGTCTTCCGTGAGGAATTAGAAAGTCTACCTCTGGCGAAATAATGGTGGAATTTAAGATTGATTTGTTGCCAGGACAGCTCAATTTCTAAGATCCATCGAATGGCTCCAGCTGAACTTAAGGAATTGAAGGTCCAATTACAAGATCTATTGGGCGGGTTTTATCGAGAGAGTGACTCACCTTGGGGAGCACACCTCTTTGTTAAGAAAAAGGATGGAAGTTTGAGGTTGTGCATTGATTATCGAGGGCTTAACGATGTGACAATAAAGAATAAGTATCCCTCTACCGCCATTGATGAACTATTTGACCAATTACAAGGTTCGTGGTCTTTTCTAAATTAGACCTTAGGCAAGGGTACTACCAATTGAGGATTAGAAAGGAAGACGTGTCGAGGACTGCTTTTAACTTCAGTACAGGACATTTTGAGTTTGTGATAATGCCCTTTGGATTGACCAATGCTCCAGCGGCATTTATGGATTTGATGCAACGGGTCTTTAAACCCTATTTGGACCAATTTGTGGTTGTTTTCATAGATGATATTTTGGTATACTCAAAGACCCGAGAGGATCATGCTCAACACTTGAAGATAGTGCTCCAAACTTTAAGAGAACATCAATTGTATGCTATGTTCAACAAGTGTGAGTTTTGGTTAGAGGAAGTGTCTTTCTAGGGCATAAAATTTCTAAGGATGGAATGCTGTGGATCCCTCCAAAGTGGGAGCGGTGACTCAATGGAGGCAACCTAGAAACCCCACCGAGGTTAGAAATTTCTTGGGCTTGTGCGGGATACTACAGTCGATTCATTCGGATTTCTCAAAGATTAAGCGGATTTGACTAAAAAGCATGTTAAGTTTGCTTGGAATCCAAAGTGTGAGACTAGTTTTCAAGAGTTAAAGAAGCGTTTGACAACACCCGTGGTTGACCTTGCCAAATGGAAAGATGGGTTTGTAGTTTATTGATGCCTCGAAAGATTAGGGTGTGTCGATGCAAAATGGAAAAGTTATTGCCTATGCCTCTAGGAAATTAAAGCCTCATGAGCAAAACTATCCAACACACATGATTTGGGTTGGCAGATCATCTTTGCTGAAAAAAGTGGAGACATTACTTATACGGGGTGATATTTGAGGTTTTTACCGATCACAAAAGTCTCAAGTATTTGTTCTCTCAAAAGGAATTGAATTTAAGACAAAGGCGATGGGTAGAATTTCTTGAGGACTATGATTGCACCATAAGTTATCACCCTGGAAAGGCTAACAAGGTAGCTGATGCCTTAAGTTGAAAGGCTCAAATAGCAGGCTTGATGGTAAAGGAGTGGGAAATGTTAGAAAAGGTTGGTGAATGGAACCCTCATTTGAAGAAACAGAAAGTTATCTTTGGGAATATAGTGATGAGATCTTCCATCCTAGAGATTAAAGAGGCACAAAAGGAGATTCCATGGTGCAAAAAGTGGATTGGAAAAGTGAATAAGGAGAAACCCTAGACTTTAAGTTGACTGAGGGGATTTTGAGGTTTCAAATCGTGGTTGTTGTTCCACAATGAAGAGTTGAGGAAAGAAATTTTGGAAGAAGCACATCGTTCTAAGTATACAATTCACCCTGGGAACAATATAATGTACTAAGACTTGAAAAGGATGTATTGGTGGATGGAAATGAAGAGAGATGTGAGATTTGTTCGACCTATGCCTGTGCCAACAAGTTAACGGGAGCACCAAAACCTTGAGGACTTTGCAACCCAGAGATACCTAAATGGAAATGGGATCATATCACTATGGATTTTGTGACCGGGTTGCCTAGAGAGTCAAAAGGAGATGATGCAGTTTGGGTGATAGTGGATCGACTTACTAAAACTGCTTCATTTTCTACCATAAGTATGAAATGTCCTTTGGAGAAGTTGGCTCGATTGTACTTGGATGAAATTGTTAGACTACATGGAATTTGTGAGCATCGCCCTCGATAGAGACCCAAGGTTTGTTTCTCGGTTCTGGCAAAAGTTACAAGAGAATTTGGGGACTAAGGTTAGTTTGAGCATCGCTTATCATCCCCAAACGGATGGACAATCTGAAAGGACAATTCAAACTTTAAGACATGTTGAGGTTATGTATATTGGATTTTGAGGAAGTTGGAGTCAACACATGCCTCTAGTTGAATTTGCCTACAACAATAGTTACCATGCTTCAATTCTGAGATGGCTCCTTATGAAGCACTTTATGGGAGAGGTGTAGATCACCCATTCATTGGGATGAAGTAGGGGAAAAGAAAAATTTTAGATCCAACCACTATTCCTTGGGTTGAGGAGAGGCTTTTGAAAGACTTCAAAGCGGCTCAAAGTCGACAAAGAGTTATGCCGAGCAGAAGAAAGGATTTGGAGTTCATGTAAGGACAAAGTATTTCTCGGTTAAGCCTATGAAAGGAGGGAGTAGTATCCAAGGGAAGAAATTGAAACCACGATATGTAGGACCATTTGAGATTCTCAAGCGAGTAGGCAAAGTGGCATACCAGTTGGATTTACCCTCGAGCATGTCAAAGATCCACAATGTTTTCCACGTGTCCATGCTTAAGAAGTATCATCCAGACCCAAGCCATGTGTTGCCCTTAGAAGAGATTGAAGTGGATGAATCCTTGTCCTATGAGAGAGCGAACTGTAAAAATCCTCTACGTGAGAAGTAAAAGACTTGAGGAACAAGAAGATCCCATTGGTCAAAGTTCTTTGGAGGAATCATGCTATGTGAGGAAGCAACGTTAGGGGAATTGGAGGAGGAGATGAAGAAGAGTCATCCAGAGTTATTTACCTAGAAAGGTAAGGAATTTTGAGGACAAAATTCTCTTAAGGGGGGGAGGATGTGAGGGCCTCAAAAATTTGAATTTATTTCTAAAATGCATAATAATATTTATATTGAGTTTATTTGTTGAAATATTAGTGAAAATATGTTTAAAGTGATTATTTCACAATTTAGAGAATTTTATACGAATTGTTTGCCGGGGTGTGGTTTTGGCAAAAATTTAGCATTAAAAATTGTTCCGACGCTTGAATAGTGATTTGGACTTGAAATCAAGCACATGTAGCGATATTTTGGAAATAATATTATGGCGAGACAGTGTCGGGATGAAAGAAACCAGTGTAAGTTAGACAGTCAAGGACTGCTGACATAAAGTGCCAAAAGCACTTTTTCCCTTAAATGAGGAAAAGCACATTTTAGGCCATAAAGTGGTTTGACTTTGGTTCTTGCAACCTTCTCATTTCATTTTCAGCTGCACTTTGAGGAGTTAGAGAGAGAAGGGAGTCAGAGAGAAAACAAGGAAGAGAGAGAGGTTTTTCTTCCAAGTTCTTCCATTCTTGATTCAATCTTCTTGAGATTAAAAACACCATCAACCACCATCATCTTCTTCTTCTCAGCGCCAGCAGGAGAGAGAGAGAAGCTTGGGGTCAATTTTGGAAAGAAAACAAGAGGTAAGTTGAGGTTGATCTTCCATTTTCTTTTTCCCACAAGAACTTGACTCTATGAAACTTGAATGATGGATTGTGGGTTTGATTTCTTCCTTCCCTTTCAGCGTAAACCAAGAGAGACGGAGGGAGAGAGAGAGGTCCCAACTTTGAAGGAAAAGAAAAGCTACAATGATTGTTTAAAAACTTGAGATTGAGTTTGGCTTGCATTTGAGCTTATCAATGCAAATCTTGAAGATCTTGGGCTAGGATCGAGGTTTTGGAAGTCATCAAGCTTGGAGGCTACTTTCTTGAAGGAAAGCTCGAGGGATTTCATTGATCTTTGCCGATCTCGCGTTGGATCTTGATAGATCCGAGGTATAAACCTCGAATCTTGTAGATCTAGTTTTATTAGCTTGATTAGTGTAGATATGTGGTTTATATTGATAAAAATGATCTCATCGAAAAGTAAGATGAAGTTGCTCTTGAAATCCCAACCTAGGTAGGGACTTGAGGTGGCCTCAGGTAGCGGACTTGAGGAATGATTGAATTTGATTGTTATTTGTGAACTTGTTGATATGGTTAGAAATTAGGGTTGTTGTTGAAAAGTTGAAGGAAAATGTATGTTATGGCCAAACCCATGCCCGGTGATTTCAATGTTTGATTTTGAATGTCGGAATGTTCTCAAGGGTTTTACTTTTGAGAAAAATGTGTATATTGTTCAAATTGTGAGTGTATGTGTGTGTGAGTGAGTGTTTGATTTTAAAAGGGTAAAAAAGTGTAGTTTTCATGAAATTTGAGTGAAAAGTGCTATTTGACTGATTTGAAGGTTTTACGGTATTTTGCTAAATTGGGATTTTGAATATAATGGTTTGATGAAGCGCTTTATGTCAAAATGGAAGTTTCAGCCAAAAAATGAATGTCGAACGTGTTGTGTAAAAAAGTGATTTTGAGGTGCGTGAGTCCTCACTAAATGTTTTGTGAAAAAGAACGTGTTTGTAAGTGCCAATGAGTATATCTAGATGTTTCCTTTGAAATGATAAAGTGATTTTCCCAAGGATCTATTTGGAACTTTGAGCTATGTGAAATGAAGGCTTTTCCTCGAGAGAGTTTTAGAAAATTATAGTTTGAAACTAAAAGGAAGTGAACTGTGATTAGTGAATGAAAAGAATGAATTGAATCTCATTGATTGTTTTAAATTATTTTAGGAGTGTGCAGATGGTGATTTTGAACCCACGGAAGTCAACCTACCGTGAGTTTCCATGCTTGTTTCAGGTTTACTGCAAATGTTTGTAAATGAATGCAATGAAGTGATTGTTATATGAAAATTGATCTTGAACCCTCCTGAATGGGTGTGTACTTTACCGCACCTACTCCATTTGAGTAAAAGTGATTGTGCTGACTTGAAGTGATTGATTGTAAAGTGCTTTAAAGTGTATTATAGTGATTGCATGTGTTTGGAAAGGTCGAAATCCCGAGACCATAGGTGAACCCGCCGACTCTGAACCGAGGCTAGGCCTAGGCCAGGAGAAAGGGAAGAGCCATAGGTTACCTAAATGTCACAAAGCACAAGGACTGCACTGGATATATGCTCGAACTTGATTTTGAACCACCCAAAAGAGCAACAACCCGAAGAAGTGAATTGAAAATGTACTGACTCATGCATGGATCCCACGAAGAGTACTCAAATAAAGTGAAGTGTTTTAAAGTGGAAGGTACCTGAGACTTGTCTCGAAAAGGAAAGTGCTGTGCACCATCAAAGAAGTAAAAAAGTGTTTACGCATGGCCCTGGTGGGGTTTGGAGGAGTAAGGGGAAAGAGGAAGCCCTGGTAATAGGACGCTGACTGAGTGTCAACCACCCGGTTCGTGGTTCTGGGGCAAGTTTTGGAATTTGGCCCCGAGGGCCCTTGTATCCTACATTGTATTGTTAATTGCTTTTCTATCCTGCTTATATTCCAAGTGTTCTTTGAAGTGAAATTGTTTATGTGTTAAGTGACTTGTATGTTTTGGGAACTCACTCTGCTTTTAGCTTACCCTTTCCATTTGTTTTCCTTAGGTGAGATGAGCAACCAAGTGGTGCCAACCCTTGAGATTAGGGTTTACATGTTTTGATATGTATTGAGAATTTTGAATATTGCCCCTTTGTGGACTCTTGTATAATGGAACTATATTATTGAATGGTAACTTGATGTTGTGTAATCGTAAGATGTTGTATCCTTGATTATTGTATCCGTGAGTTTTAGTTTGATAAGTTATATTGAACGAGTGAGTGAGTGATGAGTCCGGCCAGAGTCAAGGGTGCTGGTCCACGAACCCTTTGGTATGCCTTTGGGAAGGTAAATGCCGGTACCATCACTGTGAGCCTAGGCTTGAATAGTCCGGGAATAGTGAGAGTTAGTGAATTGTTAAGGGTTTAGTAGGCTGGGAATAAAAGTGAAGCTGAGGGTTATTTGGTTATGATTAAGTATCGTTGACCTTTAAGTTAACGAAAATTAACGTGGGGATTCTTTTCTTGTGGTCATGGAGCCCGGAGGTAGTAATGGCCGCACCACGTATAAAATAGCTTAATTCTTGTTTGGTGCTTGAGTACAAGTATATCATTTGGATCTGTGTTGGAAATGAAGTTGATTTCGACGGAAATATGGGATCTTTTGAATCCATTAGAATTACTTTTATGACACCCTAAGTTGGTTTGTTCATTACACTTTGATATTGGTTTGTTTGATTGTTGAATTTTATATTTTATATCATCTAATTTGATTTATTTGAAATTTTTATTTGCTAAACTTGACATGATAATTGTACTATGTGACATGTCTACGTGGTCTTTAATTGTTTATGTATATAGATTGTAAGTCGCATGATTGGTAAATTGTTAATGTTTAGAGAGATTGTTGACACATATGCTCAAGTTTAACTTTGATATGCGGAAAGTTTGATTCAAGGACCTCGCTTTTAAAGTTTGTAATGTTGATCTTTCTCCTTAATCAATCACTGCACTTGAAAGTATCATAAACTTTGAAAAATAATAATAATAAAATTTTAATTTTGAAACTTTCAGGTGAACCTCATCTCACTCTAAAAAAAATTGAGAAGTATACTTAGGAAACGAAGTTCTTGGTGGTAGAATTCAACTTGAAATAACCCTCTACTTACTTTGATTTGGTTTACTTCTAGAAGTAAATATCATAAGTAATACCTTTCTTGTGAATGTATGAAACTTAAAGAATATTATGTTATGACTACAAGTACCTAATTTCATGGAGACATTTCATAGTTTTTTTAAGTTCTTGATTAGTATAAATGATAATATCATGTGAATTAGATAGCATAATACCACCGGATTATTGTGGTTTTCAAGATTCTTATCAAGAATATTCTTTGCTTATATGTCGAATTTAAGTTTATGTAAGAAATTAGTTAGATACTAAATGCTACACGGAATCTAGTGGTCTTCCTCACATGATAGTAGGTCATAAGTTGTTGAATTTTCCTGTGGTAAACTAGACGGACAAAATGATGTGTATGGTTTCTCGTGGATTGGTAGTTACTTATGTATGTAGTTTGGTCAAATCTTATGATCAAGTTTGATTTACTACATATAAAATTTGATTTAAAGGCTTGACTTTAAAATTTTATCCCATAATGAGTTTCTTTACTTTTTTGACTTTGCTACGCAAGTAACGTTAATTTTCCTTAAAAGTTGATTTACTTATATAATATATATGAGATAATTTCCTTGGGTGACTTTTCCTTTAAATGTGAGGTTATTTCCATGGTTTTCTCTCAATAATTTCTTTACCATTTTGGTCTTGGATGTGAAGTAAAGTGAAGGTTTCAAGAATCTATATATCATGATATTCCACACTACCTTATTCCTTTATTTTCAAAGATGACTAAGATTTATTTAGAAACCACCATAAATGAGAATTATTTGTTTTTTAATAGGATTTTAGTGTTTTGAGTGCCTCTCATGTAATCTTGGAGATTTTCTGCAAACTTAGCTAAATGATCATGATAACTAAAAGTACAAAAAAGAGTTCGATGTTTATTTTTACAGAACATTAGAACATTGTTGATGAATAGAGATCTTACCTACAGGACCTCATGATATCCTTTGCTAAAAATGCATGCTAAATATTGCACAATAAATTGGATATCATATATTAAATTTGTGACATTTGAAAACAAAAGCAAGGTTGTTATTCACGGTGTAACCTTGCCTATATGATAATAATGCTTAATAGAGCCTTAGCCAACCCTACTACGACTTCTTGAACTTGACTTATACATATATATTATGTGTTTCACATTAGATTTGCACTATAATGGGTGATAATTTTAGGTTATGTCTCTCTGATTCTAGTTTCTTTTATCAAACATTACTCATTTGTATCGATACTGCGGTTTGAAAGTATAGAATGAAGATTGATTTGAACAATATTAATATCCAACCAATGAAAAGAGTATATCTTAGTTAAAACAAGAAATGAGAAAAAGACACAAAGTATGTTTATAGAGATACTTTAAGGTTTCTATAGGTGAAAAATGGGAATTTTGAGGGCAACATTCTTTTAAGGGGGAGAGAGTGTGACAACCCTCAATTTTAAATACAAGATGGAATGTCGAGGCGGTTCTCTTAAGGGGAGATATTAGCGTCCCAAAATTTTCACTTTGTTTCTACAATCCAAATTAACTTACATGCATTGCTTGGTTTATTTCTTTCACAAGCAATTCTCTACAAGTTGATAGGTTAAAATTTCTAGTAGGTTACCATAATTTTAATAAGTTGTAGGGTTGTAGAGCATTTTGATAACACAAAGAGCTTTATGTAAAATAGAGTGTGGGAGAAGAAATCTAGTAGTGATGATTCGCGAAACCTAGATGAATAGGTGGTAACTCAAAGTAGTGAGTCATGAGATGAAATGGAATGAAAAATATGGCCACTTGTTCGATAGCAAAACTTGACCAATTTCTTCCAACTTTTAAAGCTTCATTTCTAACACAAATCCTCTCTTGTGTGTCTTCCTTTGTGGCCGACTTCAAAGGAGGAGAGAAGACAAATGAAAATTTTAAAATTATGATTGG